>CM053771.1:109937999-110027598 GCA_028658325.1 Potorous gilbertii
ATATATATATATATATATATATATATATATATATATATATATATATATATATATATATATATATATATATATATATAAAATTCAATATTATATATCTAATTTATGTATTATATATGAATTTATTTATATATTATAAATATTATATAAATTGATCGTTTATGTATACATTTATACTACATATACACTAAATATACATAGACATATAGTATCTATTTATCTGTACATGTTTTCTACAGTCTAAATAGAAGCTCCTTGAAGGCAGGGAATGTTTCCTTTTTTGTCTTGTATCCTCATTAACTAACATAGTTAGCATCTGGTTTATTAAATGTTTGTTGAATCAAATTGAATCTACTCAGTCATAAACAAGTGTCTCAGTGGAGGGAATTTCCATGCTGGAAATCAAAGATCCTTTTAATCTGTTGAGGGTGCAGCCTTAATCAGAAATGGCTAGCTCTGTTGCAGAGCACCCCTAACCTTGGTACCTTTAGGATTTTCTTCCTGTGATAGGCATAGCAATCAATCAATAACCATTATTCACCTACTGTGTCAGGCACGCAGCTAAGCACTGAAGCACTGTGTGTGAAATGGACAATTCCTTCCATGTATTGTTCAGTGGGGTCATTCTTAGAGACATCAAGAAATGGAAGAAACAAGACACAGCCAGACAAGAGAAGCTGTACTGGGGAGAGGTGGAAGCAAGCTCTGAAAAAAGCCCTTCCCTCTCCTCCAACTTTTCCTCTCCATTGACAGGGAATGTTGCCTCTGCCTCTCTTTAGCCTTCAGCAATGCCCAGCAGGCAGGAACCATCTGCCTGATCCCCTAGATGAAAAGCGAGGTCACTCTCTCCTGGTATTCTGAAGTTCAGGTCTTGTTGCTAGCATAGACCAAGAGGCTGAGATTGGCAATGGTGGCAGAAGTTAATGGGGATTTGATGCCCATGTTCTATGGTCAGTGAGAGCACAGCTGCTTCAGGTTGTTTCCTAAGTGCCCTTCCGCACCCCTTATTCCACCCCAGCAGACTCTCTCTCCCGGGTGCTTCAGAGAATGTTGATCTGGTGAGTTTTTCCCCATTATATGTGCTGACTGGCAGCAGCTAAATTTAAGGAAATGTCCATTAAAAATGAGTTTATTAATGGAGGAGAAGCCGGAAGCTTCCATCTTACCCCAATCATCTCATTGGATTCATTCCTACAGCCAACCTACGTGAAGTCCTCTGAACTTTCTCTTCCCCTGGATACTACTACTACCACTACCACTACTTACCAGTGTTGCTGCTGCTACTACTACTACTAGCTAACATTTAAGTAGTGCTTAATATGTGCCAGGCACAGGTATCTAGGTGTTTTTATTATAACTTCATCTTTATTATCAATACTTATTATCAATAATTATCTCTTTTGGGCCTCACAATAACCCTTCAAGGGAGGTGCTGTTATCATCCTCATTTTACATACGGCAAGAACCAAGTCAAACAAAGGTTAAGTGACTTGCCCAGGGTCACACAGCTAGTAATTAACTGAGGCTGGATTTGAACTCAGGTCTTCCTGACTCCAAGCCCTGCACTCTATCTGTTACACTACCTAGAGAGATAGAATGCTGTAGCTGGAAGAAACCTTAGAAACCATCTAGTTCAATTGTCTTATCTTTTATGAGGAAATGCAGACCCAAAGAGGGAAAGTGATTTTTTCCAACCTCAGGTGGCTAGTTAATGGCAAAGCCAGAACAAGAACCCAGATTTCCTACCTCCTATTCAAATGTTCTTCCCTACTGCCCACTGCTCCATTTTCACTGATAGCCAGAGACCACGAGGAATATGACTGCTTATCAATTGCTCCCTACAGCCAGAATCCAATGCCCATTTCTCATTGTTAACATACCATTCAGGATCTGAAAATGGCAACAGCCAGAGAATATAGGGGTACCATATCATAGATTTAGACATGGAAGGGACATAAGAGAACATCTAGTCCAATGGTCTACAAATTTTTTTATTGTATATCCCTTATCAGAAAAAAATATAATTTTTTTGTATCCTATATATAGTTATTGATTCATAAATTATCTATAAGTACTGCTGTGTTGATTATATACTTTATAAAAAGTAACACAAAACTAGACATTTTAAAAAGGATGAGATAAAGATGAAATACTATTTGATCCTATAGTTAATAGGCAGCCACTAGAGTTTACTGAGCCTGGGAATGACATGGTCATACCTGTATTTTAGAAACATGACTTTGGCAGGTGAATGGAGATTGGAGACGGGAGAGATTTGTGGCAGGGAGACAAAAGAGAAGCGTATTGTATTAGTGCAGGCAAGAGGTGATGGATGCCTGAACTTGGCTAGTGGCCATGTAAATAGAGAGAAAGGGAAGAGTGAGAGATATGAAGAGAGAAACAGTAAGATTTGGCAACTGATCAGATATATTACACGACAGATGGTTAGGAATCAAAGAAGACAGTGAAGTTGTATCAGTTTGGGAAAATGGAAAGATGACTGTCTCAATAGTAACTGGGAAGTTTGAAAAGGGGGTGGATTAGGGGGAAAGATGATTTACTGATATCATCTGTGGGACACATCATAACCCATTCATGTCTTCACATCCTATTTGACTCACTCCTACTCAAAGTGGAAAGGGGAGAAGTAGAACCCTTCCTCACTGACCATTACCTCCTGAGGGAGCCTGCTACATCTGTGATGTGGTCTAAGTAACAGGAAGTGGAGGTGGCATTTTTCCCAGTAGTCCCTGGAAGATTGCTAATATGAGTGCCTGAAAACCTGGACAAGCCAGCTCAGGATGGAAGCTTCACAAAGTGGGGGCAGGGAGAATATGGAGGAATGTAGGGTATAAATATTGGCTTATATGATTGGCTATAGAATGGAAGGTAGGATGTCTTCCCGCCCTCCAAATGTTTGATCAACTATCCTCTGGATTCAGTTCCTGACTTTCTAGGGGAAAGTCCAGCCCCCTTTGATGGTCATTTATTTAATTTAACCCTCTAATTTTACAAAATATAAACCTGAGATATAAGGGACAAGTGACTTGCCCTAGGTCACACAGGTAATGAGGTCCTCTATTTCTAAATCCTATGTATGCCCTTTCCCATAACACTGCATTGATCTGGCAGTTTCCCAAAATGTTCCCCATCACACCATCTCAGAGCCCCATTTTTTTGGAAGGGTTCCAATCTTCCTACTTCTAGGTGTTTGTGTCACTTAATTGAGGCTGACTCATTAGGGTAGACAAGCATCCTAACCTTCTTCAGTTTTCCTGAGTCATGAAGGAGGGGATAGACTTTGGGAACCTGCTCTTTCTCCTTTTGTGATATTCTGTCCTGTTTACTGCCAACTCTGAGTTGGTTTTCAAAGCTCACAATCTCCCCAAAGAGGAGGTGATACCACTCACCTTAGACCCACACATTCTCTCCCAACCCTCATGGACAACTAGGGAAGAACAAAGGAAAATGGAAAAGATGGTCTGTTAGAGGGGGAGAAGGGAAAATGAGGTAAAGATGGGGGCTCTGAAGGGAGGGAGGATGTGAAGCCAGGGAGTGTTTGAGGAAGGGACATGTTCAGGTCACACAACTAGTAATTTTCTGAGGCTAGATTTGAACTCAGGTCTTCCTGACTCCAAGCCCCTGGTTTCCAGCCACCGTAACACTTCAGTTCCTCTACAGGTGTGGAATGTGAACTTCTGAAGCCAAAAGGACAATACCAGGACTGGAACAAGGATGGACCTTTTCCCTTTCATCCAAATTCTTACCTATATTTTGATAATTTTTTTGGCTCCATTCAATTTCTTTCAAGTAAAATCAATAGGCATTTATTAAGTACCTAGTATGTGTATAGTTCTCTCTCAAGAACTTTGAGTTTGACTGTGCAACATGGGAGACACTGGCACAGGACTGTTCAGCATGGTGTGTCCACATAAGAAAAGGTGCTGTGCTCTTTGAGCAAAGCAGAATTGGGACAGCACCAAGTAAATACAGGATCCTCAAACTTGGGATATCCACCCCAAATATTCAAATGGACTATCTGTGCCCAACCTGTGGTAGAGCATTCCAAGCTCCTATTAGTTTGATCAGCCACAGTTGGACACACTGAAATTTCACTTTACAATGATGGTCCTCTTCGAAGACAAAGGACAACAACCAGTATGTGGATGCCCTGCTCTAGATTTACTGATAGAAGTGACAGCAACTCACATTTCTGTAGACCTTTAAAGTTTACAAAGCACATCATATATCATCCTCCTTTTACAGATGGAGAACATGCTGCTCCTTGCCCAAGGTCACACAGCTAGTAAGTCTAACAGTTAGGATTCCAGTCCAGGTGTTCTTACCCCCAGTCTAGTGCTGGGTCTGCTCTACCCTGAAGCCCCTCATTTCCAGACCCATTTAGCTATCTTATAGTGTTAAAGTTCATTTCTCTATGCTGTCAAACACCAAGGATTCCTGGAGGTAAGGGAAGCCAGGACAGGCACTTAGCACCATGAAAAGAGGACAGCGGCCACCACAACCCTCCAGATGTTGCCATAGTCCCTTCTTCCCATTACCTTTCTCCAGGCAAGAGAAGCTACTGGAGGAGCCCCAGTCATTCCATATCTCCAGGGTGCTGCATTCCAAGCCAAGAAGCTCAATGTTATTTTAAACCTCACTCCCACACAGCAGAGTGTCTAGGAAGGGGAACGCCAGAAGAGAGAGGCAAGGATTTTAGCCTGACAACTGAGGGGACCCACATCTCTCCCTTGACTTTGCACAAACATGCTTCTCCTCCTCCCTCTGAGACTTCTGCCCACATCCCAGCGACTTCATTGTTCTACAGCTGCAATTAAAGAACGTGCTGAACCTGCCTAGGGCTTTATTAGTCCTGATAACAATTTGGATTGTTCCAGGGCCTCCTTGCCAAAGTTCAGAGTGTATCAGGTAGACAGAATTCATGCATTTGTCTCACCCTTCCAAGGCTGGCAGGGGAGGGGGAGGGGTGGAGTGGGGGGAATGGAGGCAGCTTTAGAGTCAACAGAAATGAGGCCCAGAGAGGTTAAGGACAATTAATCCAACCTGCTACAGGCTGGAAGTCAGATTCTCTGAATCTTTGAGTTTTTCTCAGATGAGTCAAGTCTAGGTATATATGTGTGCTTATATGTATATACATACATATCTATACATACACACATGTATACTTGTGTGACATACACACATGTATACTTGTGTGTATATATACATGTGTGTACACATACATATTATTTATATGAATATATACATATGTGTATATATCTACATATATGTATGTATATGTGTGTATATGGATGTGTATATATATTAGATATTTAGATAAATAGGTATTTAGATCAGATAGATGATAGACAGATAGATACATAGATAGATAGATAGATAGATCAATAGATAGAGATTTCTTTGAATACGAACTACATGCAGGGTCTTGTGAGTTTATGAAGTATAAGACACACTCCTTGCTCTCAGAGAGTTTGTAGTCTAATTAAGGAAATTACATCAACTGAAAAAAACCCTAAAATTATAAGGTAGCATACTATAATAATATCTATGTAGGGCTTTAAGAAAGGAATCTCCTAGAGAAGCAGCGTACTGTCAAGCGAAGGTGTCAGACAGGGGGCCTGCCAGCAGCATGCTGCCTACAGCACTCCCAGTGTCAGCTGAACCAGTTTAAAATGTAATTGGGAAATATTTAAAGAAATAAATAAAATGCAATAAAACATAGATAATATGATAAATAGATAAAAGATCAGGGACCCTTGTTTCTATTTGAGTTTGATACCCTATTAGGGGAGTGAATGGAAAGATGGCCTTGGAGGCAAGAGCTGAGTTTAACCTCTTAGATAACTCTTTAGACATCTTTAGACAACTCTTAAAACAATCAAGGGCATAGCTGGGATAAAGCACTGGGCCTGGAATCAGGAAAGCGCCTCTCCATGAGTTCAAATCTGGTCTCAGATGCTTACTAGCTGTTAACCAGGTCAAGTCACTTAACCCTCTTTGCCTCAGTTTCCTCATCTGTAAAATGAACTTGACAAGGAAATGGCAAACAGCTCCAGCAACTTTGCCAAGAAAATCCCAAGGGGGGTGAATCGGACATGACAGAAACAACCAAACAACAAAGACTCTATATTGCAGAGAAATGCTGACCTGCTTCAGTAGAGTTTTCCCCTAATAGAGAGTTCTCTAAAATAATGAAATAACAGGTCTAACCTCTATCCCTTTATTAGGATCCTAGATTTAGAGCTGAAATAGACCAAGTAGCCCAACTCCATCAATTTTTGGATAAAGAAATTGAGACTTAAGGGAGCTAAATGTCAGAAGTGGGGTTTAAACCAGAACATGACTCCAGTATCAGTATTCTCCACTGAACACTGCCTCTTCACAATAGGACTAGAAGGTAGAAAGCACAATTATCATTTCCATTATTTTGTAACTGAGGAAACCAAGGCTCTGGAATCTAAAGTGATTTCCCCAGGACACATAACTATAAAAAAGCAAGATTTGTATCTGGGTTTCCTGAATCTAATCTCCTATGTTCTCTGTACCAGAGGTGTCAAACTCAAAGCCATTTCTAAGGATAGCTCAAAGCAGATTAAAATGTAAATTGGGAAATGTTTAACAAAATAAACAAAAATACCATACAACCCAGATAATGTTAATTTGTGGTTTTCTAAGTCAATATAGGGCTGAAGGGATCTTTTTATTTGAATTTGACACTACTACTGTATGTCAAGCTTCTTCTTGGCTGAATGAGTGACCAAGGGTCTAAGTGCTATTTCTGTTTCATAAGGGAAAAATCATTGGGTAGGGTTTATATAATTTGAAAGCTTTATAGGAAAGGTGAGACTTAATCTGGGCTTTGAATGGTGAGTAAAATTCAGATTACCTGGAAGTGCCATCAACTGTGAGAGGATGTACCAGGCTGAGACTGAAGGGATAGTGAGTAGACCAACTTGGGGAGGAAGGAGCATGTGAAAAAGCAAAAGATAAATCTGGAAAAGGCTGATTTGGTGAGAGATTATAGAGCTCCCTGAATGCCTAGCCATGGTCATATCTTAGATATGTTTGAATGCATATGAGTGCAATGTGTGTGTATGTGTATGTGGATATTTGCTAATCTGTTTGCAAATTATTTCTAACCCCATCCCAATAGAATGTAAGCTTCTTCAGGGTAAAGATTGTTTTGTTTTAATTTTTTTTATCTACCTAACACAGTGACTTACACATAGTAGTAGGGCCATAGGATTCAAGGACCATAGATGGAGAAGTAGAAGGGACCTTAGAATCCATTGAGTCTCACCTCTTCACATTTTACAGATGAAGAAACTGAGGCATGGAGAATTTATATAACCAGTCACACAGCTAGTAAACGTCCAAGGTAGAATTTGAACTCATGCAATGTCCTGTTCCATATGCCATGAGCACTTTGTGAATGCTTGTTGGATTCCATTGCTGAATTTTATCCTACATTGCCTCCCATGTGAAAGCAATTTCCTGGGCTTTCTTGGGAGGTGGCTGAGCTTGGGTTGCAGTTGACTTGAGTGGTGTCCCCAGTGGTTATCAGGATATCCCTTATCAAGATATAGTTTCAGGTTACTCACAAATGGACACCCTGGGGAAAAGTGGAACCAGACCCTTGGGCAGAGTCCAGTTGAACAACAAGATTGGTATGAGCACATACTTGTGGAATGGACAGTCTCCAGGCAGGCATCTTCTGAGATTTTGTTCCCATCTCCACCTTCCTGTTCTCTTTACTGCTACCTTGACTTTTAGAAATAGAGTTTCTCACTCACCCCAATACTAGATTTACAGAGTTCAGCACTTGGATCTAAAACTACCTTTATAGGTATTTGATAGGTGACATATTTCAAAACTCTCCCTCCCTTCCCCTTACTAGTTTTTCCCCATTCTTTACATTCCATCTCCTGTATTCATGCCCTCTTTCCCTTAAAATGCCTGGTTTCCTTCAAGGCCAAGACTTGATATTGTGTCCTACACAAGGCATTTATCCATCCCCCTGCTGCATTGTTAGCACTTTCTCTCTCCTGAAATTACTCGGTATTTACTTTGTAGATTTTTTATTTCTTTACCTGCCTGCATGTGGATGGAGCGCTCAACTTAAAATCGGGAAGACCTGGGTTTAAATATGACTTCTGACACTATGTGATCCTAGGCAAGTCACTTAATTTCTCCGTTTCCTCATCTGTAAAATCAGTATGTTAGAACAGGTGTCCTCTGAAGTCTTTGCCCCCTTATTTTTGTTGCTCTACATTCATTTCATAATCTTCTGTTTGTAGAGGAAATCTGGAGAGCCTGGAAATTTCTGACCTATTCCACCATCTTCCCAGAATGCCCTTTTTGTAGATTCTTAATATTTATTTAATTAAACAATCTTCCTTCCCTCTTCTTCTACCTCCTCATTCCCAAAATGCATCTTAAATAAATTGGTAAATTTATATGTACTGTGCTTGGGTTTTATGAGTTTCTGGTTCTTTTAATAATTTGTGGTACCCTAAGGAAGGCTTCCAGCATATTGGAGAGATTCTCTTCTAGGAATTTATAAAGAAACTTGGAAAGGAATAACACAGGATGAGAAACTATGACTGGGTAGTGAGCAGCACCCTTGGAGGGAGTGGCCATACTTAAGAGATCATATATCCATTGAAATAGGGAGACCAGTTGATTTATCACCTTCCCCTTGACCTCCCCTCCTTGATACAACCAAATTGTAAAGTTCTTCCTGCTTCTTATTTCTCTGAAGAAGAATGTTCCTTCTGCCTGGAGCCCCAGAACTTCTCTCTAAACTCTATTTATCAGGTTCCTACTCATTCTTTGAAGCCCAGTACATATATAACCTGCTCCATGAATCCTTCCCTGATTACCCTCCTGGTATGTGAGCTCTCTTTTCTTCTTTACTAGGATAACTCTCTTATTGGCCTCCTTCCTTATACTCTACATTGTATTTATTATTACATAACGCTTAAAGGTTTGCAAAATTCTTTGTATAATTTTATAATAATTATGAGAGATATTGGTAGACACTTCTTATCTCCTCTAGTATATTTTACACAGCATACTATATAACAGTATGCTACATACTAATTATTATAGTATATCACATAAAGTATACAATATAGTATTAGATCAATGAAGGCAAATTGCATACATCCTTTCTTCTTAGATTTAGAGTTGAAATGGACCTTCAAGTTCACCTAGCCTAATTTCCTTATTTTACAATTGAGGAAACTGAGGCCTGGATAGGTTGGGTAATTTCTCCAAGGTCACAAAGTAAGTGGCAGAAAGACCTCAATCCGGTTTCTCTGACTCCAAATCCAGCACCCCTGTGATGTTTTGAAACTCATGGATTCAAGGTCAGTGCTTTGCACCTCACAGAGGGAGATGCATGGTCAATGAATATTGAACAAATGGATAAATAAACATTCTTAGCCATTTGGCCTGGAGTTGATTGACCCAGGATTAGCTCCTGGTCTGACAGTCACATTCAGATGCTCCATCTTTTACATTAAAGTTTCTTTAGTCTCTAAGTTACTGCCAAACATGCTGGCAGAATTATGGAGAAAGACTTCATAGTAAAATCTACCATTAAACATTAACATTTGGATGTGTATTTAAAATAGATTGTCCTAGGGAGAGCAACCAGGATAGGCAAAGTATTACAGACACTGTCATATGAGGAATAGTTACAAGAACTGGTATGATCCTTAGCCTAGAAAGGAGAGAGAGAAAAGGTATGCCATATTTTGTTGTGATATTACTTCTCATGAGGAAGGTCCTCATCAATGCAAGGTAAAGCTTCATCATAGGTTTTTCTTTCAGGCTATTATTTTTATTATAGGTCCTTCAGTACAAACCCATCATTTACAGATGAGGAAACTGAGGCCTGAGAGAGGAAGGAACTTATCTAAGCTAACAGAGAACTAGTGTGCAGAGAACAGTAGACAGAGTACTCTATGTATAATAAATCGAAAACAAATAAAAAATGAAAAATAAATAAATCGATATGCATTGTTTAGTTGGTGCTTCCTACTAAGTTTTTAGTAGAGGGTAAGAAAGGTCAGAGAGCAAGATATTAAATTTATTTTGAAGCTTCTTTCAGAGTTCAGCTCATGTGCTATTTCCCTAGAGACTATAACACTCTCTTCCCTCCCCACCTCTCACCTTCCAGCCCCATCAAATTCAAGCTTCTTGAAGACAGGGGCTATTTTTTGTTTTGGCTTTTGTATCACAGGGTCTAAGACCTAGCACACAATAGGTACTCCAAAAATGTCTGTTGGATTAGATTGGAGAAATGACTCTCTAAAAATGGAAGAGACTGTCAAGAAATGCCTCCGATTCTAACCCTCCCTACCCTTGGATTTGTTCTAACAATGTCAAATGACTTTTTGTCAGGGAGTTGGACTAGAGAGCCTCTAAGAAGCTCTTGTGCTCTTAGACTCCATGATTTATTAGGTATTCCAGTTTTTGCTTCAGTATATAATCTTTGTTAATTAATTAGGATAAACGTGTTTAGCAACATAGATAACTTGCATTCTCTTTGTTTAGTTTCTTTGTGTGTATACTCCAAGGCCACTGACAACCCTCTTGAGAGGAGTATTGGTCATGCCCCCAGATAGTGGAGTAGGAGCACCTTCTGGGGGCTCTTGGGATCAGGATTCCTAGGCTGCTTTACCATACAGAATGCCCTCTCTCACACACCCTCTGTGGTCTCACTCCAATGGTTGCTCTCAACACTCAGGCTCTTAGAACCGGAGACTCTTGTTTCCCAGTTGTACCCCTGGGTCCTATAGAAAACATCTGCCCCAGGCGGAACAGGGCTGAAAATTATATTTTCATGGGACGTCAAGCCTCCTCTTCCACCTAAAATGAAAGGTATTATTTCCAATAGAAGAATGTCACACTTCACCGCCAAAATTCTGCCTCTTCGGCAAAAAATAAATAAATAAAAATTTTCTCTGCGCGCCTGGCAACTCTCCACCCAAGGTCAATCTTGGAAAATTTACCAGGCCTCACTCAAGTCATGAATGCTGAAAATGTCCACCTTGGTATAAGTAGGGTAGCGATGACAGGGGAACATGGGCTGAGGACACCTCCCTCATTCTCCTTGGGGACGTTTTCTACGGATCTTGCCAATAAATAAGCATGTAAATAAATAATAAATAAATCTCAGCTTCCTAAACCTCCCAGTCTCTCCTTCTGTAATAGATGATATCCTTCCAGCTTCTTCTTTGGTATGTGTAAAAATACATCCTTCCTAGCTGCCAACAAGATATCAGTCCCTCATCTCTGAGGGATTCATGCTGGAGGCTGAGTCTGCTTTCTGATTCACCCACACCGAACCTGCCCTGGCATAAAAGCTTCGTAGAGTTGCTTGGGAAGGCAGGGGAAAGGAGTCAGGCAGGGAGTGAATTCTAATAAAAGGCAGCCAGTTTACACTTTTTAATGAGACAGAAGGGGCTAGGAAGAGACACACACAGAAAGAACTGCTCCCTATGTCCCTTGGGTTTCTGTGTGTGTGCGTGTGTGTGTGTGTGTGTGTGTGTGTGTGTGTGTGTGTGTGTGTGTTTGTGTGTGTGTCCTAGGGGCTGATCAGATTCCCACTTTTGAAAACTCCCAGAGCAGAAACTGACAACTCACCTTTTCAGCAGTGCTGAGCTTGGACCTATGGCTGGTGAAACCAAGAGTGCCCTGACCTGGGGGTTGGAGATGTGACTCAGTTTCCCTGAACTCTCCTTGAAGTGCTTGTTTCCAAATAGGAATGTAAGCTTTATCAAGGACATGACCACAGTGACAAGCTCAATCAACAAGCTTTTATTAAGTGTTTACTATGCACCAGGCTCTATGCTAAGGCCTGCAGATACCAAGAAAAACCCTACAAAATGATCACTTCCCTAAAGATGCTCCCATTGTAATTGTCAAAATGGCATGCAAGTAACTTTGTGCAAACAAAATATATACAGAATAAATGGAAGGAGCTTTCAGAGGGGAGACATTAGCAACTGGAAGGACTGGGAAAGGACTCTTGTAGAGGTGATATTTTAGCTAAGCCTTGAAGGATACTAGGGACTCCAGTGGGCTCAGGTATTGTATGTCTCCTGGGGCAACAGTAGCTCAATCCAAATACCAACTTGTTCAGCTCCAGTGCCATTGTGGGGCTTGGTCAGATGTGACATGAACACAAAAAGGGGAATGGGGGAGATGGTGCTAGGTGAATGCAGGTATTGTCTACAAATATCAAGCCAGATGTTGGATGCAGGCCTACAATGTATTCCCTCGGGCCAAGCCTACCACTGGTACAATAGTCTACAGGTTGGTGGGATTGGAAGGCAGGCTAGGAATTGGCAATCTTCACTCTCCAGATAAAGAGGAAAGACAAGTGAGTAAAAGCACCCTGTCAGACAAGAACTTTCTCCACGAGGCAGGCCCAGGAAAGATTCCCCCATAGCCTCATTCTCTTGCATGACCCAGGGCTGTATGCAAACATTTGCTTTGATTTGTAAAATGATCCATATAATTAGGAAAAAGAGTTAAATAAAGGGACTGATTTCAGAGAGCAGCCTCTTAATGACACTAATACCTGACAAAAGGGGCCGTTATGATGGGCTAATGGGCCTTGCCTGGCGTTCAGCTCTCTCAGGACACAATCCAACACACTCAATTATCTCCTAATCAGGGCCATTTTGTCAGAGGTTATTGCCCTGAAGTATCAATTATGAGAACATTATTAATACTTTATGGAGAAACCACTTGCATGAAAGTGTTAAACTTATGGGGCATACCCTTCACCCACCCCTACACAGGCCCCTAAGACATAACTTCTTATACCAATTTAGCTTCCCCAGTCAGTGCCCTGCATGGGTCATGGGTTCTCAGTGGAAAGACCCTGGACTATTGTTCTCCTCTCAGCCCTTTCCCAGGCAACTAAGACAACCATTTGACTGTCCCAGATTTCCACCTCTGTTTTGTCTGGTAATATTAGCATCTTTACCCTAAGCTACACCATTACTAACTTGGGGTCCAGGAAGGAGCTGAGGAGTCTCTCTCTCTCTCTCTCTCTCTCTCTCTCTCTCTCTCTCTCTCTCTCTCTCTCTCTCTCTTCCTCTCAGAAAGGTGGTCAGTAGTAAAGGTCCTTTGAGGGATACACATAGCACAATAGATTAGTTCCTGATGCTCCTGGAAACCTATCTTTTTCATGCTGGACCCCTGGGAAACTTTCCTCCAGGAATGAATTCTCAGGGTGTTTAGAAGTAGGTCAATGATCTTAGAGGGCAATTGGACCTATACTCAGTGACCTGTGGGGTAACCTGTGATTTTCTAAGTCAGGGAGGGCCCAAATCTGACAAAGTCTAAAACTGTGATGACTCCATAAGTTGTCCACCAAAAAAAAAAAAAAAAGATTCTCATGGGCAGTTAAGGTTCCTGAGAAGGAGGCATAATCTGGGTTGAAGAAAGGCTGCTATCCCTGCTACTTCTTCCATCTTGTGTTAACCATGTAAGAAATTAGATAGATAGATAGATGATAGATAGATACATAGATAAAGAGAAATAGATAAATGAATGATAGAGGACAGATAGGATGATAGATGGATAAATAGATGATGGACATATGGATGGATAGATAGATGACAGACAAATGATAGACAAGATGATAAATAGATGATGGATGGATGGATAGATAGATAAATAATAATTGGATAAGTATATAGATATAGATAAATGTATAGATGACATACGGATGATAGACAAATAGATAATAAAGGAAAGAGAGAGGAGAGAAAAGGAGGGAGCGGGGAAAAAGGAGACAGAAATAAAGCCAGGAATCGACAATTGTTGTACCCTGCAATTCCTACTTAGGAAAAAAAGGTGAAGCTACAAAGTCTGGAGAAAAGAAAGCTAAAGAAGAGTAAAAATAGGTGTCTTTGAAAAACTTTCACAAGGAAGATGGTGAGTAGCTGTTGTACTATGTCACCTTGCCTACCCAGTGCTGTGTTTTCCCAAGAATGTAAACCTCTTGAGGGGAGTTCTTCATGTCTTGATTTTATTTTTGTATCCTGAGGCTTAACAGTACCTGACCTAGTAGTAGGTACTTAATAAATACTTATGGAATCACTTAATTTATTCTCTCTACTATGTTTATAATGTATCATCAGGCAATACATATGTCTCACATTCTAGATTCTGAGTTCCATGAAGACAAAGGGTTCAAGTCTTACCTTAACCTCTTACCTCTACCAACATGAGCGGAGTACACATGCAAGATACTTTAACCATTTACTAAATGTTTGTTGAATTGGGTTTGTTAAATTTCCATGGACAGACCTTGGGTCGGAAAATGGGTTTAAACTGTAACTGAAAGGCTTTGGGCAAGTTGCACTGACTGCAAAGTGATTAAACATTGAAGCAGGCTCTGCAGTCTCCCTCCCTGGAGACCTGAAGCAGCCAGCCCTTCTTGTTGTGACTTACTTGAGATCTCTTGCCCAGAGACAGTGGGAACCATGGGATGACCTTTAGAGATTTCCTGCCAGTCCCTGTTCCAGAGAGGTGTTCACCAAGAGGAGAGAAGAGGGCCTTTGCTGTCAAACACCATGTCTGTGCATTGTTGCCAGCAGAGCCTGGCCCAGGACTCATGCTGAGAAGCGTGAGTTAAGGGATCTGAGGTGCTAAGAATCCACCCTCCCTGTTCCTCAATTATGGCTTATAAATGTGCTATTTGGTGCCTGGGTAATTAGTGTTTGTGTTAAGCAGCTACGGGGTTAAGTGCTACAGGGGGTGTGATTTGGGCTGACTGAGTCTGTGCGACAGAGTGGGGGTGGTTGCCTAGCAACAACACCTGTAGCACATTAAACAACCATTCAGCTCTGTCATCTCAGAACTGGGGCTTGGGGGGGAGGGGAAGGTAGATTGTGGAGAAATTGGATGATGGGAATGAACCAGAGGTGAGGGAAAATGTTTCTGAGTCCTTCACATGAGTCTATTCGTTTTGGTGGCATATGGGTGGAAGGCAAAGTCATCTTCAGATGCAGGCTGAGGGTGGCTTGCACTCAATGACTGGCCTTACCATTTCATATGATACTGGCCCTAGCAGTCTCAGGAAATACAAATGGAGCCTTCTCTCCTTCACCCTACTCTTTCCTACCAACCTGGACACTCCTTGGCTAAGGGCATGGAGGTGAGTTGGTTGGAGCTATTGTGATGCTTTTTCATTTTGAGTCTGGGGTAGCTATCTACTTAGAAATCTTTTTAAGATCATAGAACAAAAGGTAGAAGGAACCTCAGAGACTGTCTAGTCCCAAGACCCTCACATTACAGATGAAGAATTAGAGTGGTTAAGGGATTCGCCCATGCTCACACACTTAACCGTCAGAGATGGAATTTAAACCTAGATCATCTGACTCAAAAGCTAGTACTTTCCCCATCGTATCAAACTGCTAACTCACTTTTGAGAAGCAACCTATACAGAACTCAAGTAATGACTGTTTATGTGCTTACACTCCCCACACTCATACACAGAGCACACTCAAGTACAAGTCCCATTAGCCACCCCCTTCTACCCACACAACTGTCCTGTCCCTGACTCATTAGGAAAAAGACGAGAAAGAAGGGAAGATTTTTCCTACATGATAATTTCCAGCATTGATGCATTAATTGCTGTTTTTACAGTAGTTGAAACCACCTGAGTTTTCCTCCAAAGTCCCATGAGATAGAGAATCAGAATCGAAATATTGTACAATGAATGGAGTCCTGTGCAAACAAGGGCCTCCAAAGAATGAAGATCCTAGTCCTGGGATGACCATCTGTTAGTTATAGAGCAACTTAAATTCTCTGAGATGTGTTAAATGGGGACAGTGTAAACTGCCCTGCCTTCCTCACCGATGGGTTTATAGGGATCAAATGAGATAATGATGTGAAAGTGATTTGAAAAATGACCATGATCTCTATAACATGTAAGGTGGTATTATCGTAGAATTTTGGCACTGCAAAGTAGCTTTGAGATTATCTGATCCAGCTACTGCATTGTAGAGATGCTGAAGCTCAAAGAAATAGAGTGAATTACTGGGGTTACAAAGCTACTTAGTTAATGGCAGGAAAACACCAATATGCCTCTTCTTTTGAAAGAAGACTGTGCTGTGTGTTAATTTGCCTAAATAGTAGGGGAGAAGACATGCAGTGTGGGTGTGTTGCTGGGTAACTCAGAGATCAAGTAGCTAGAGGAAGGGGCTTGTTTCAGCCCTTCTATTATAGATTTACTGGTTCAAATCCAGCCCTAGGCCAGTGACAATTGTAATCACCAGTTTTAGAATTCAGAGAGAACCAGATTTCAGGTTTTTTTCTCTCCCCTTAACTATTGTCCATGGAGTGTTTAACCACAAGATTATATACTGAGGAGTCATCGTTCTATTTTTTGCGAAGTACAGGGACAACAAAGTCTTACCAACAGTACCATTGTACTTTTGTAAATACAAACTTCCTACTTCCCCCTTCCACCCTCTCCCACTGAACTCTACTGGAAACTAGGCTGAATTTCTGGTTAAGCTGAAGATATGACCAGTTTTCAGGTTTGGGGGCAGTGTGGGCCTGTTGGCCCAGGCACAGGGCAAACAGACCAGTTGGTTTCATTCTGTTCCTGTCCCCAGTCATTGTCCTTTTTTAGGAAAAATAAAGTAAAACAAATAAGGGATCCAGTCCTCCTATCCCCAGCTACACCCTTGGTTAACCAAGAAATCCTTATTCTTTCTCTCTCCTGCTGCCAGCCCAAAAGCAAATAAGCTCTGATTCTATACATCCTGAGCTCAGTTCAGCTCTGCCTGACCCAGCTTGCAGGAGGGATCCATCAGTCCAGCATACATTGAAAAGAGTCAAAAAGAGAATTGGGGTGAGGAGTGTTACTCTCTGCATTTTGGGGTTTGATGTCACTGGAGCACTGAACATGACATCATGAATTTACCTTCAAGAATCTCTCTCTCTCCCCGCCCCCCCTTCTCTCTCTGATTTCCCCTTCCTGTGTTGTGCAGTTATTTTCATGTTCTGGGTTATATTTAACTCAAGTCATAATATTTAGGAGGTTGGAAGAGTACTGTTTCACCAAGGAAGGCATTTGAATATTCTCTGTTCCAGAGAATTCCAAGGGCTCCAGGAAGCGAGTGTGAGGTAGTTGCCCCCGATTTGTCTGACACGTTCTATTCATGTGACCTCCAATAGAGGATGATTGAGACATCGAGGGTGTAGCCCAAAGGAACGTGTAGAAAGCAGCAAGGAAGAAAAGTAGATGTGGTATCAGCAGATATCTTGTGCTTCTTCCATTCAGATGGTATATTCCCCATTCTTCTTAGGAATTCTTATTAGCTATATCACTTGGGGCATCATTCTACCTCAGCCCCAGATTCAACCTAAGAAGGACTCAGAAATGTACAGCCACATGGTCTGAGGGCTACATGTTTGCTTCTTGATTAAGAGGGAGCCAAATCCTTGACCTTAAGCCTTAGCATGAGCATGGCTACTCCCAAGACCCCCACAACCAAGCAATATTTTCCTAAAAAGGCTCTTCCTACAGCAAACACAACATAGAATTACAGAATATTAGAACTGAAGGAGAACCTAGAGACCATGTAGTCCATCACCCCATACATATAGATTACAAAACTGAGGTACAGAAATGTGAAAAACAAAAAACAAAAACATGCCATAGACCATAACTCAAACCCAGGACCTCTGATTCTAAACCCAGCACTCTTTCTCACAATTGGAAGGGATGAGAGGTAGTGTCATTTTAACTTCTGCACCTCAAGAAAATTTTCCAATTTGTCCTTTTCTAATTGCAAGATAAACCAATTTTCAGTGGAGTAGGACCAAGGGTGTGCTGATAAATGTTTAATAACTAGCTCTTCAAGGTGGGAAATGTACCCACCACACTTTTAAGTTTAATATGCATTATGAATATTTTTCTCCATCACTTCCTTAAATCTAGACAATCAACAAAACAATAGATCAAGCCCTTATATTAGCCAATGCCCAACATGTGAATGCTCTACTCAAAATTTAACAATTAGGTCTTTTAAGCATAATTTGATCTATCTCCAGCGTACCACCAAGTAGAGCCCACTTCTCATAGGCTCCCCTCTTTCTCCTTTACAATGCATAAAGTTTTGGGGAAGAATTGACACCATCAGTTGTGACCCTCGCCAGGCTATGAGTAGATATCGTAGGAGGGCAGGTAGCATTTCTGGATTGTCTTAACAGAAACAAATCTCTGAGAATTGGGAGGGAGAAGAAAAGAGATGTCAGAGCCCACTGTGTCAAAAGTTTCCTAAAGTGGGGCCTGCAGCTGAGCCGATGCGACTTGCCCTTCACGATAGCGAGCCAAACAGGCTTCTGAGCATGAAGGCCATAGCGGGGCTAGGAGGGTGGCCTGGGGAGGGCCCTGCCAGCCAAATGGCCCTTACGGAGCAGCAGAAAGGGACCGGGCACTGCCCCACATCTCTGCACGCTCGTTCCATCCCTAGCCGGAGCTGGTAAGCACTCAGACCCAGTATTTCGCTTCACATCCATGGGAACTGACATATGGTATAATTTTTTTTAATCCTCCAAGTTCCCTCGGCAGCTTTGACGTGAATATTAATACTAACATAATTTCATGATGATTAGAGAACACAATTAGGGGCTATTAATAATGACACAAATAGTGACATTTAGGGCCTCATTTTAATCTGAGTAATATCCTGTCTGGTGGTATTTAAACAGCTCTGTCTGGCACGGTTAGCACGTCGCTGGGGCGAAGTCACCGCTCACAGTGTCAGTCAGCCCCGCCTCACCAACCCACCCCAGGGAAAGGGAGGTCGGCTGGCAGGTCATCACCCCCAGCCCCAGAGGAAACCAAAGGGAACAGGCATGAGCGGGCCTTCCCTCTGCATGGCATCATCCATCCCTAGCAGGTGCTATTTCCTTCACGTATCCGTTCTGGGATATAGTTTTTTTTAAGGGCTCATAACTGGAACTTTGCTGCTGAGATGTCCCATAAGTATTGCTAAAATCCAAGAGTCTCAGAGATGGAAGGGACTCAAGAAGTCTAGGCTCTCCTAAGTAGGGATGGCAGCGTAACAAAATAGAAAGGATTGACCTCAGGGTCACCAAGGAGGCCTGGATTCAAGTGCTATCTCTGAAGTTACTACCTGTGAGACCTTGGTCATGTCATATCCCCCTTCTGGGTCTCAGTTTGTGGCTGTTCTTATTGTTGTGTTATTTCGGTCACGTCTAACTCTCTGTGACCCCATTTGGGGTTTTCTTGGCAAAGATACTAGAGTGGTTGGCCATTTCCTTCTCCAGCTCATTTAACAAATGAGGAGACTGAGGCAAACAGGATTAAGTGACTTGCCCAGGGTCCCACAGCTAGTAAGTGTCTGAGGCTAGATTTGAACTCAGGTCCTCCTGACTCCAGGCCTGATGCTTTATCCACTGTGCCACCTAGCTGCCCTGAGGCCTCGGTTTCCTTGGCTTTAAAATGAAAAGATTGGACAAGATGATTTCTAAGGTCTCTTCTCTAACCTTCTATGGGTCCATGCTATAAGTCATCTCTGAGCTGAGATGGGAAAATTTCAGTGAAGGACCCAACTCCCAAACTTCTGTCAGCAGAGATCTGCCTTCCATATGATAGGATTGTGCTGCCTGTCCTATATGATAATGTCAGCACTGACTCACCATCATCCACAGGCTATGTTTGTGAAATAGTTACTCCAATAGTGGTTGGCGGTTTGGTATGGAGCCATCCGCACCTCCTGTCTAGTTGATGTTGTGACCATTGGCAATCATTTATGGATATCTGATTTGGGATTAAAATCTTTGGAAACTACATGGCCTATTGGGATTGAACTCACTCATTAAGCTGATGTTCTTACCCACTGAGTTAACCAATCAGAGATTGGTATTACACACTTTTGTCTCATTTGGGCATTGTGAAATTATATCCCCTTTCATTAATAATACCTTAATTAAATGACAGACCTTTAGAACTCTTGCTTCTACACTCCTAATGTGGTTCCTGTGTTGTTCATCCTTAGGAGTCAAAGAGGATCAACATTATCATGATGTTGGGTCAAGGCACAGTGTGTCTGATTGTGGCTGATCAGACCAATACAAACTTAGAAAACTCTACCACAGGTTGGACATGAGTAGTCCATTTGAACATTTTGGGGGAGATGTCTCTAAATTTGCACATCTCACATTTCCTTTGTACTGATGCAATTCTGGTTTGCTCGTGGAGCACTGAGGCCTTCTTTAATGTGGTCATGCCATTCTAGGTAGTTTCATGCCAGTGTCTCCCAACCAAATTTTTACAGTTCTTCAGAGAGACCTTGAGAGTGTCCTTGGATTACTTCTGCTCTGCATGTGAGCGCTTTCATACTTTGGCATTCAAACAATACAGCCAGACCATTGGAGTTTGAATGCTTGGCAGTTCAGCTCAAGTAAGGACCTCATCCAATACCTTACCTTGCCAGATAATCTTCAGGATCTTTCTCAGACAATTCAAATGGGAGTGGTTTAATTTTCTGGCATGGCACTGGTATACCGTCTAGGTTTCACTGGCATACAACAAAGAGGTCAGTACAATGACTCTCTAGACCTTCAGTTTGGTAGGTAGCCTGAATGCGACTTCTCTCCTATACATTCTTTCAGAGTCTCCCAGACTCTGAGCTGGCTCTGGCAATGTGTGCATTGACCCCATCATCTAGGTGTACCTCCCTGGAAAGTATACTGCCAAGGTAAGTGAACTTATCCACAGCCTTCAATATTTCTCCATTTACTGTAACTGATGGTTCTACATATGGTACTGCTGCCTATGTACAACAGGAAGGAACTAGTTGTTATTTGTTTGTTTTAATGCAACAAATTTCTTAACAGTAAGGATTGTTAAATAGTGGAAGAGATGATAAAGGACACATGAAGAATTCAGGGGATGCCCATCTGTCTTGGAGAACCAGCAGGGGGGAATGGCTAAGGCCATCTTATTGAGATGTGTTCCTTAGGAGCCCATGAGCTTAACAGATTGAGAGGTGGAGGACCACTGTGCAAAGGCAAAAACAAGGAGTCCGTCAGTTGCACGGTGCAGGAGCCTGGACCCCCTGGCATGTACAGTGCTGAGCATGACCTAGGACAAGGTTGGCAGCCAGCCAGCCACTGCTCAGGCCTGCAGAGCATTGGCAGAGGGCAGTCTGGACTGCTGGGGCCCAGGCAGGGTCTGTGAGCAGCAGGGGAGGTTAAGTGGAACTTTTCTGGGTAATTGACTCTGTCTGCCCACAGTACCCCCTGCTGAGTCCAGGCAGGCCTGGGCCTGACACTCGGCAGACTGTCTGGAGTCCTCTCTGCAGAGGCAGAGTGCTTGGTTTACGGCAGGCTGGTAATTTTGTTATAAGACTCGCCCCCTCAGCTGCAAGCCTCCTTTTGTCTGAATCCACGACGCAGAAGCTCTGGGAGCTGCATGATTTTGTGCAGAGAAGCTTCTCCAGAAGCAGGGGCAGCCCAAGGGGAAGGCCAAGGAAGACTGCCGTCCTGAGAGCCTGAGGCTTTTGTCCAGGCTGAGCCTCCAGGCACCGGGGCAAGGCCTTCCCCAAGTTCTGACTGGTTGTCCAGGGCACTGGGCTCATCTGTCCCCTACAGACTCCTTCAGGCACCCTGAGGCACATTAGGGCATGCTTCCTTGTGCAGCCTGCATTTCTAAGGCAGATCTGAAGGCCTCCATGAGGAGGTACCACACAAGGAGCAAGGCTCACCAAGGGAAATCTCCCCATCCTGGGTCTATTCAGACAGTCATAAAACCCCAAAGGGCTTGTTTTCCAACTTTCTCCCCCAATATTGTCACACACCGTGGTGTGTATGAATGAGACAAATATACACATGTATGTATAATATCTACACACATTACATCATAGATGTGCATACACATAGACACATTCATGTATATATGTGTATATAGGTACATGACACATACAAATGTGTGTATATATACATGTATGTATATATGTGTATTGTAAAATATGTATGTGTATATATAAAATGTGCACATTCATTTCATATATGCATATGAGCACAGTTTTGTATCTTTTGTGTATACATGTGCACACATATGCATGCACGCACATGTATGCACATATATAGACACAGAAGCTGTTGCTTCGTGGGTAAAGAGAACTACCCAGTGAAGAAACTCCTTCTACAAATGCAGGTTGGCAATTGCTTTGTATTATTGTATTAAAATCTTAGAGCAGGCCAGCTCAACAGACAGCTCATAGACCACTTGCAACCCACCAGAGGATTTTGGGCAGCCTCTGAAAAATATAGAGGATGTAAAAGAAAGTAAAGGCTTCATGAGTACTTTGTCCATGCCCTGCCTTCCACTAGTCACCATTGTGCCCATCACGTACCTCAGTGGGTGAACTGCCACTGCCCACACACTCCTGTTTGTCACGTGACCCACCGTAACCAACCATCATCAGTTTGTCTCTGGTCTGAGAGGAGCAACTCCATGATAAATAAAAATCTTAAGTAATAAGTGTCATTAGTTGATATTAATTGACATTTCCCTTTTTAAAAAAAATGATTTATCTACAAAATAGTTTAATTATACCTTTACTTGGAAAGTAAGCAACTAAAAACCTATCTGTGACTCGAAGAAGTTTAACCTATTTTCATTTTGGCCCCTCCCAGCTGCCAAGTTGTGCAGGTCTGTCTTACAGTTTCCCAGAGCACTGAGAGGATCACACAGTCTGTGTCAGAGGTAGAATGTGAATCCTGGCCTTCTTGGCTTTATGGCCAACTCTCTATCCACTACTCTGTTTGTATGTATATATGTGTATGTATGTATGTATCATACATACATACTCAGGTCTTCCTGACTCCAGGCTTAGCACTCTATCCACTGTACCACCTAGCTGCTATGTATGTATGTGTATATGTATGTAATTGTGTATGTATTCATATATGTGTGTATACACATGCATATACATATATACATACACACATAGAAAGGGTGAGTGTGTGTGTGTATATGTGTATGTGTATCTCCCCTAAATGGCACAATAGATAGAATGCCAGGAAGACCTGACTTCAAATCTGGCCTCAGACACTAGCTGGGTAACCCTGGGCACGTTATTTAACCTCGTTTGCCAAAGTTTCCTCATCTGTTAAATGAGCTGCAGAAGGAAATGGCAAACCACTCCCATATCTCCCATATCCCAAATGGGGTAATGAAGAATCAGATACAACTAAAACAGTCACAACATGTACGTGTGTGCATGCACATGTACATGCATATCATATGCACATGTAAGTACACATTTGTGTGCATGTTAAATTGTTGTTTCATTAATGTAATTGATCAGCAACTTTTCCTTCTTTCTTTTTTTTCTTTTGGTATAGGAAATTCACAGGATGGAAACTCTCTCAGTGCAGATCTTGCAGATGTTCTGCAATGAGAGAAGTGCCTGGGGCAGTGAGACATAAACTCCCTCAGGGTCAAATAGCCAGTGCCTGAGTCTGAGGCAGAATTTGTACCCAGAACTTCTTGGCTCTGAGGTCTGTTCTCCACCCAAAATACTACCCTGTCTCTACAAATGTCATGTAGCTCGACAAATGTCAGTCATGATTATTAATCTGTGGGACCCCAGGATTGCTTCTTCTGTATGAGACTCAGTTTCCCAATTTGTAAAGTGAGGGAATTGCACTGAATTGTTTCTAAGATCCCTTCCAAGTATAAATGGTAGGAACACTTATCTACCCCAGAGATCAAACACCTCAGAGAACCAGAGGACTCTTTTCATCTTTTCCTATTTCTACCAGTCTGATCAGACCAGGGTCAGGGAAACTTGAGTGAGTAACCTCCTTCTCCTCCAGTGGAATGGCATTTCCAGTGAAAACCTGGAAGTCAGGGTTCTCTAGCCTGCCCAAAGTGGAGTTTGCTGATAAGAAAGTCAAAACAACAAATGGAAATGTCACTCAATCATTTCTTCGGCTTTCTTTCTTCTCGTTTGGCCGTCCCTTCTGACCATATAATGAGAAATTCCTTCTATCCAAATATTGTTTGAATTTCAGATACAAAATTTCCCCTGGGGGTGATCACATGAAAAGGAAACCTGCTTTGCTACATAAGACCTTCGTGCAGTTGTTGGAGTGAGTGACCACGGGAAGAAAGTTTTTTTTTTAATTGATTTTCCTAAATTAATAGAAGTATGTGGAGGCATAACCATAAGGGTTTTGTTAATTTTCTTAATAATTGTTTTTTCAGTTACCAAGCATGTTTTTTCTTCCTCATGCCTCCCCCAACACATAAGAAAAAAAGAGAGACAGAGAAAGAGACGTAGGAAGGAAGGAAGGAGAAGAAGGAAGGAAGGAAGGAGAAGAAGGAAGGAAGGAAGGAAGGAAGGAAGGAAGGAAGGAAGGAAGGAAGGAAGGAAGGAAGGAAGGAGAAGGAAGGAAAGGGAAGGGCTCATCATTTAGGTATGTTCAAGCAAAAGAACTCCCATGTTGGCCACATGCAGAAATGAATTTTGTCTTCTTCATATCAGTCCATTACCTCTGTCTCAGGAGGTGATCAGCATTTTTCTTCGTCAGTTCTCTAGAATTCTGGTTGATTATTAAGTTGATCAGAGTTCTTAAGTCTTTCACACTAGTTTGTGTTTAGAACACTAATTTTATAGCATTAATTGTTCTCCTGGTTCTGCTGGCTTCACTCTACAGCAGTTAATGCAAGTCTTCCCTGGTTTCTCTGAAATTGTCTCTTCATTCCTTACAGCACGAGAGTGTTCCACTGCATTTGTATACAATCATTTTTTTCAGCCATCTTGAAAACTGTTGGGCATCCTTTTAGTGTCTAATGCTTTGCCACCACAAAAAGAGCTGCTGCAAATATTTTCTGCATGCGTCAGATGTTTTCTTCTTTCTTTGATTTCTTTGAGTTATTGACCTAGTGGTATTATTGGGTTAAAAGGCATCTACTGTTCAGTAACCTTTGGAATGGGGCAGCTAGATAGTGCAGTGAATAGAGCCTCAGTGCAGGAGTCAGGAGGACCTGAGTTCAAATCTCACCTCAGATACTTGACACTCACTAGCTGTGTGACCTTGGGCAAGTCACTTAACCCCAATTGCCTCATCCTGGGTCATCTCCAGTCATCATCATCATCATCCTGATGAATAGCTAGTCACTGGATTCAGATGGCTCTGGAGGAAAAATGAGGCTGGTAACTTGCATAGCCCTCCCTCACTCAAACCAAAGTCAAGTGCAAGTCTCTGATGGCATGGTCTTCTTCAGCAATGAAGGACTAACAAGAACATTTTCCAAATTATTTCCCAGAAGGGCTACACCAATTAACAGATCTTCCAACAGTGCCCCAGTGGGCCTGTTTCCCCAAAGCCCCCCACAACTTATCATTTATCTTTGTTCATCAGCTTTTATCAATCTTATGGTGTGAGGTAGAATGTCAAAGTTGCTTTAACTTGCCTTTTTCTAATTATTGGCAATTTGGGACATTTTTTCAAATGACTATGGAGGGCTTAGGATTTCTTCTTTTGAGAACTGCCTCTTTATATCCCTATGCAATTTATCAACTGGGGAATAGCTCTTATTTTTAAACCTGAATCACTTCCTTATGTATCTTGGAGTGACCTTTATCAAAGACACTCGCTGTAAAGATTTTTCCCCTAGTTAACTGCTTCCGTTCTAATCTTAGCTATTTTGATTTGTTTTTGCAAAAACTTTTAAATTTTATCTAATCAAAATTGTCCATTTTATCTTCTACAATCCTCACTATCAAATGTTGAGTTACTCTCAATGAACTACACTTCAAGGAAGAGATGAAAAAACAAGAAAAGCCTTTTTAAACATAGTGGGCAAAAAAACATACTCACCTCCCATGAATAACCTTTCTACTGATTAGCTTAATAACTCACAACATGTATTATTGTCTAAGGAAAGGCATTAAATGACTGCTACTTAATTTTAAAGTGTTAAATGTTAATGACTAAATGAAAGATGCCTCTTTGGATGTTCTAGTGGAGTTAGCATCTATCTGGTTACCAAAAGCAATCAAAGGCCAACTCAGGTATTGAGGTAGTAGAGAAACCAAAGAATCTTGGATTCAAAAGGAACTTTCAGAGCAGGCTAGGTACCTACAAAGAATATCTCAAGCACACCATTGTGGGGAGTTGGGAAACAATACCAGGTTGCCACAAGGCCATCTAAACTAATTCACTGAGTAACAGAAATTACCCTCTATAACAAATCTGACATGTAACACAGTATAAGTTTTTTGAAGAGAGGGATTGTTTCATTTTTATCTTTTCTTTTATCCTCAGAACACTTAGCACAGTATCTTGCCTGTAAAGTGTAATACAGGTAGCTAGGTGGTGAAGTGGGTAGAGCACTGGGTCTGGCTGGAGTCAAGAGGACTCATCTTCCTGAATTCAAATCCACCCTCACTTAGTAGCTGTGTGATTTTGGATGGGTCACTTTAACCCTGTTTGCCTCTGTTTCTTCATCCATAAAGTGAGTGCTGTAGAAGGAAATGGCAGACCAATCCTGTATCTTTGCCAAGAACACCTCAAATGGGGTCACAGAGAATCAGATAGGACTGTAAAACAACTGAACAGTACCTGTGTTTGTAATATGTAAAATATCTGTGATTTGATCATCACAAGGAACTCTCAGTGTGGAAATTTTACCCACCAATACAGATCACAATGCATCTGTGCACAGTCTGGTACATATTAAGTGCTTAATAAGTTCTTGTTAATCAATCTATGACTTAGTAGATGAATCCTCAGAAAACCCTAGAGCATTGTCTAGAACATATAAAGGTGAAGCAACTTCCTAGTGTTAGAGGAAAGATTCGAACCTATGTCTTCTGAACCCAGCATGATAGCCCCTACCCAAGGGGCCTTCATATCTTGTAATTAGTAAGGACTTAATCGATGTTTGATGAATTGATTAAACGGATGTATGGATCAGATGGCTGCCGCTTAAAATTTTTCATGAGAGGGAACCTACTACCTCCTTGGGCAGTCAATTTCACTTTGGGATAGCTTTAATTCTTGGGGAATTTTTCTTTATTTTTCTTTCTTTATGTTCTTTCACTAACACTGTACTTCCATTGATGAGAGGGCTTCAGGTTGAGAAACTCTCTCTTGCCAATGGAGATCAGAACTTTCTCTGCTTTATATTCTTAGAACAATAAGGAATAAAGTGATTTGCCCAGTGCAGGGAAAATTGTAATGTCTCACTCTAACTTATATACACCACTTCTAGTTCTGCCTTCTTGGCCAAGCAAAACATGGCTTCTTCTCTGGAGGTAATTATTATGTCTACCTTAAATTTTTCATCTCCAGGTCAAAACATTCTCCTTTCTTTCTACCTACCCTCCCTTGTAACGAAGAGACAAAAAGAAAAAAAAAAGGAGGTCAGTGCAATAAAAACAGAAGAAAATCATTAAGGTAGCCTCTGGGGCCAGCTAGAAGTCTGACCTGGAGCTCCACCTAGATTGAGAGAAGCTAGTCTAGCTAGGACTAGAAGAAGTGCAATGAATGGGGTAACTGGAGCACAGATTTAGAGCTGAAAGGAACCACAGAGGACAGCTAATCCAATCCCTCCATTTCACAGATAAAGAAACTGAGATTCATAAAGGTGAGATGATTTGTCCAGGATCAGAAAGATAAATTGGCAGAGTTGGGATTTGAACTTAAGTTCTCTGAGGATAAATTTTTTGGGGGGTACCAAACTTTGTTGAGGAGGAGAGTATGTCACAGTCTATTATCAAAAATATATTTATGTTATATTATGTTATTTTATGTTATGTTAGATATTGTAATAATCCATTATCTAAATTTAAATAAAATTTTTTTAGATCCAACTCATAATTTTATTGATATAAGGAAGGAATCCTTGATGAGAAAATTCTACAAACATAGAGTACAATTTAAATTTTTATAAATTGCCTAAGGCAATGGGAGATTAAGTACCTTGCCAAAGCTCACAAAACCAATTAGGTGCCAGAGTTCAATTTCAACCCCATTCTTCCTAATTCTTATTATCTACTACCAGTGTCCAATGTTTCTGCGTTTTGGGGGGTCAGAGGGAAGTATTCCACAAATCTGTATTCAATAACAAATATGTAGTGAATCCCCAGGGTAATTTAATATATTACTCATAATATTCTGCAGTTATTTACAGCTTAAGGTGCCATTAAAGACCTTTTAATGCTAACTCCTTAGACTATTGTCTTGAACCACATACCCCTAGACGTTCACCAATCACTAAATAGGAACCTCTACACTATTCCACAGTGTCTTCTAAAAGAAAGACCTGTATAGGAGGAAAAGGAAAGATGTTCTTCCTGAGGCAGTAGCTACAAGAGGCAAGATATAGTCCCCCAATCCAAAGTTTATTGGTCTGGGACTCTTCTCATTGATGCAAATGAATGCGGGGTCAGCTGTTGGTGAGGGTGGGACCTGTCAGCAAGCCTGAGAGCTCCAGCCTTCTTCAGCCCCCTTTGGGACTCTTCAAGCCTAGAACCCTTTGGGGCTCTTCAAGTCTCTTCAGGAATCTTTAAGCAATAAATCATTTCGGGTGTTTCTGGTTCTAGGGAGAAAATGGAAGAGGCCAGCTCCACTTCAGATTGCAGAAGGAACAGACTCTGGGAAGACATGAGAGGAGCCAGAATCTCTGTCATGTCCCTATTTGCAGTTTGCTACACTAGAGACTTTGGGAAGTTCCCTTTTGGGTAAGATCTAGGACTCTCTTAATTGAGCAGAGTTACCTTGCTCCCAATGGGAGAGTTCCTTCATTTCACATTCTCCAGTATACATTCTCCTATGTATATTTTCTCTGATTTCTATTTTGCTATGATTTGGGTGAATGGGTTTCTTTACTATTTGCTATGTGTGTTCATTGTGGAATTGCTATTAGATAGAGAAAGGGTCAAGCCTTGCATGTAAAGGTTGGGATTTCCCTTCTTCCCAATAATGATGACAAAAATGATTAGAAGTGAGACTGAACTCCTAAATCATATCCCCTAAACTAATAAGATTTAAGGGAACAGAATATAATCCTAACCTCGTCCCTCCCACTGTCTGAGGAAAGCAGAGTACACTGGCCCCAACTGTTTCCTTTCCTAGAAGAAATATGTCTCCCTTGGAGAAAGATGGGTGCGGGGAGAGAAGAGGCTAGAAATGTCTATTCTGGCTCCCTTTGAACCACACAATGGCAAGCCTCTTCCTATACTTGTGAGCTTCTTTACATTTGAGGGGGGGGTGTCTAGGTGTGTGTGTGTGTGTGTGTGTGTGTGTGTGTGTGTGTGTACGTGTGTACACACATAATAAGGCACTGGATCCGGTCCTGGTTCAGATCCTGATACAGACACTTGACATGCCATGTGACCCCTGGACAAGTCACCTAACAATCTCTCTGTACTTCAGATTCCCTCTCTATAAAATGAGGTGGCAGACTCAATGACCTCAAAGGTCTCTTCAGACTTTAAATCTATGATCCTATAAAGGAAAATCGCCCAGCTTTAGGGCAATGAGAGCAGCAAAGACAGGCAATCTGCTGTGCTACCCAAAGGTCCCTTCAAAGGACTCTAGCATTTAAAAGGAAATTTGGAGATCATCCAGTGACCACCCCCCCCCCCACTCCCTCCCAACTCCAGCCCTCATTTCATATATAAGACACTTGGGACCCAGGGAGGTGTTGAGAGTGAGGGGCAGGTCAGGATTGACACGTGGATCTGACCCCAATTCCTACACTTTCCAAGGCACCATGGTGACTGCCCAACTCTCAAGAGTCTATTACTTCATAGATCCGGAAATCTGGCAGGGCTGTGGGGTGGGGGTGGGAGACGTTATGGTGTTCCGTGCAAACCTCAAAATAGGGCTCTGGGAGAAAATGAAATCATTCCATCCATTCCACCCACCGGTCCCTTTGTGATGCTCTTTCCCAGGGTTACAGTCCTATTACCCAAACAATAGCTGCAGTGTTAACTCAAAAATAACATATTTTGTTGGTTTGCATGCTGTTCTGCCCAGTGTGTGTGCATCACTGGTGTTTGGTCAGATTCTCCTCCGAACCTGCTCCCCTCCCAGGGGCTGGGTTGTGCTAACCCCGGAAACCTACAGGTTCCGTTCAGCCAGGCTGCAGCCAGGCCTGGAACATGGCTCTAGCCCCTTGCCAAAAGGCAAGAGAGCAGCCCCTGGGGCTTCCCAGCAGAGTGAGTCAGCTGCCTAAGTGCTCAGCCTTGCTCATGAAAGGTCCCCCTCTTCCTCTCTTTTCAGCCCTGCGCTCTCATTTATCCTCCCCTTTGATAACCAACTCCAAACACATTCAGCTGACGCTGGGCCATCAGCCACACAAAGGCCCTGTGCTCTCTCGGCTGAATGCAGCACTTCACTCTTGGGGGGACTTCTATAGAAGGCAAAATCCACCAAACAAGCCATTACACTTGAATCAGACAATGCTGGAGGTTATGCGGGGAGACCAACGCTAATGACTCAGCTCACAGTGGGCTTCTGGGCTCTGCAGCTTGACGGCAGCCCAGGAGAGCAACCTGCTGCCCTTCTCAGGCTCTCTGCTGTAGCCATCTTCTCCTGCCCTCGTACTAGTAAGCTGACCCTCTTTGTCTGCCCAGCCTCTGACTCACCGGGGCCTCCCACCCTGGGGCCAAATCCTGCTCTTTCTTTCCATTCCAGGCTTTGGGATCCCCATCCTGTTCCTTCATAAGTGAACAAGAGAAGGCTCTGACAGGATCCACTAAAGAAGGGAATTTGTGGCCGACTGTCTCCCCTAAAGCATCAGAGGATAAAGGAACTGAGAAGAAAGGGTAGATGGTGCCCAGAAGGCAGAAGCCAAGACTCCCACGATATTGTGTTGTGGTGTGAGGAAAAGAGACCCTCAGACAGGAATCAGGGAATTAGGGTCCTCATCCTGGCTCTATACCTTTATGGTGTGACAAGAAAAAATTGTCTTAGTGGTGTCCTTTTTAATATGGCTAGCATTTCCCAACAGTTATCCCTTCCACACCGTGGGAGTTAGGGGGTCAGTGCCCCACACATATTGCATATATTTTTTTTTGGTCCTCCCTTCTAAGTAGAGAAGAAATCTGAATTTTTCTTTGTCTTTCATGGGGTATTTATAGTACCTAATTGTAAAATCTGGGTTGAGTATTTGGTCATAGGCTCTGTGTTGTCTACTGGTCTTTGGGTGCTGTCTTCAGCTTCCATAAAACTCCCCTAAAAATTCCCATTTAATTTCTTATGCCCATTTGCAATATATCAAAACCTGCAATGCAGAAAGGCATGATCCTGGGAAAACTGCACCTCCCCCAACTTCTCTTTAACCAACGCTTACAACAGACATACAGTAGAGCAAAACAAGCTCACGCATTCACCATTTCTGACAGTATGTGCCTTATCCTGCACCTGTAATCCACCACCTCTCAGAACAAGGAGAGAGCTAAGATTTACAATCAGTCCTCTGGAGGCAAGACTGACCATTGGGTTGATCTGAGTCTAGTTATCTCTTTAGAATTATCTTTGCTGATGTGCTTGCGGCCACCTTGTAAGTTGTTCTCTTGGTTCTACTAACTTTGCCCTACATACATTTGTGCCCAAGTATCTCTCCATTCCTTGCATCCATCGTTTTTTATAATACAATGATATTCCTTTATGTTTACTATACTTTTACAACCTATAGGTATCCCAGGTGTTTCCAGTATTTTGCTATTGGATGTGTTGCTATCAATATCATAGCATATGCACTTTTTAAGTCTTAAAGCACTATATAAATTTCAGTCATTTCTGCCATGTCTGACTCTTTGTAGCCCCATTTGGGGTTTTCTTGGCAAAGATACTGGAGTGGTTTTCCATTTCCTTCTCTTGCTCATTTTTTACAGATGAATACCTGAGGCAGAGTTAAGTGACTTCCCTAGAGTCACACAGTTAGGGTCTGCGGCTAGATGTGAACTCAGGAAAATGAGTCATCCTGACTTGAGGCTCAATGCTCTATCCACTGCCACCCCGGCTGCCCACACCAAAACAAACAAAAATAATCATATCTTAAAGCACTAAACAAATTCTGTCTGTTCTTATTACGGCCAGTGCCATAATAATAGCATTGATGTAGCCATTGGAGATTTGCAAAGTACTTTACCTATGCTGTCTCATCTGATCTTTACAGCAACTCTGTAAAATAGCTACTATTGTTATCATTCCTATTTTACAGATAAGGAAACTGAGGCTGAGAGAAGGTAAGTCACACACCCAAGGTCACACAGCCAGAAGGTATCTAAAGCAAGATTTGAATTCAGGTCTTCCTGACTCCAAGCCCGATGCTCTATCCACTGCACCTCCCGACTGCCTTCAATATTGACAGTAATGATATAATATTATAATATGATATTGTTTACCGCACTATACTATATTTATAATATCATTTATAACAATGATGATTACAGACAATTATATAATATTAATATTGTATACAATTATGACAATCTTCAGTTCTGACAGTCTTGGAGTGTATATTTAATAGTGCTAATCCTAGGCTGGCTGTATGACCTTAGGAAGTCACTGTATTGTATTTCAGTTTCCTCATTTGTCAAGTTGGGGAAATAATGTGGTCCAACCCACCTTCCAGGGGTTGCCAGGAGAATCAGATGACATTACTGATTCGAAAGCCACCACAAAGAAACTTGTATTGGAATCCCTGGTCTACCTACTAAGAATTTTCTGTGTGGTCTTGGACAAGTGGCTTAACCATTGTAAGTCTCACTTTCCTCATCTACAAAATGAGAAAGTAGGTTAAACTTTGAGGGGCCTCCAGTTCCTAGACTCTGTGATGTAAAGTGTATATAATGCATTGTACAAGAGCTAGGTTTGCTGGTTATAGAAACTGCCCCCTTGTACCTCTACTTTTCCTTATTCAGTGAGATCTCCGGGCCCCTCCAACCCTCCAATCTCACCTCTGACCAAAATAAAAGCTAGTTTAAACCTAAATACAAGGCCCGGTGCTAAGGGAGTATGGAGAAGTGGCTGGGATTCTCTTTCTCTGAGCCTTTCTCTCAGTCCTGTGGGCCTTTGCCCCAAAGAGCCCCCTGAGGCAGCCCCACTATAACTGTCCTGAAAACCTCTGCCTGTTTGCCTCTCCCAACAGCGCTGTCTGTGACCGAGGATGCCTGAGCTCAACGAGATGTGGGCAGTTGAACAAAAGAGAAATTAGTGGGGAGGAATGGAGGGAGGAGGAGGGGAAAATCCCATAGCTGGTTTTGGCCGGGAAAGTGCTCTCTATCCCACGGCTTAGAATGCGAACCACATGGCGTCCAGAGCAGCCCAGCTGCACCAAGCAATTCAAAGATTGCCTTGTTGGACTACAACGTGCCAATTTTTCAAATCTAGAGCCATTTTCAGTATTACAGTCTGTGCAGCCTAAGCCGGGAGAATTTTCTTCTGGGAGGGAAAATTGATTCCGAGGTTACCATTAACCCCCATTAACACAGCACGCCCTTTCCAAAACTGTTCTGGGGAGCTGAGAGGGCCTGGGGAAGCTGTATAGACACAGGGTGAGACTGGTACCTAAACTTTAGCAGGGATAACAGCCAAAGTCCATTAGCCCCATGTCTCAGAAAGGGCAAGAGAATGAGTGAGATGGAGAGAGAGAGGGAGAGGAAGGAAAAAGAGGGATAGGGAGGTGGTAAATGCATGGAGGATGTGGAGTTTGTTTTCCAAGGAATTCCTAGGTTTTGGAAGTTTGCCCACATACATTGCTTAAATTGTGTGGCTTGGGAGTTTTATATTCGATGGACAGCCAAGGCTGTGGTCTGCAAAAACTCTCCTCATTCTGACCTGTAACCCTTAACCTGGGCTGCCCATTTCATGACTCATGCTGAACAGACCTTGGGTCAAGAAGTGTCCTCCAGGAACTAGTGTGGAGGTCTGCCAAGCCTGCCTCATGCACCATGAGCCAAGCCAGCAGAAGGTTCAATTCTCTGAAGGCCTAGGGCTAAGGGGCAGCCAATTTCATCAGCTCCAGGACCCCTATATAGAAAATTACTCCTCAGTTCCTGAGGCAGGGGTCTGGTAGCCCTGGTTACCAGGCTGCCTGCCTCTAACTTCCTCTATCGAACTGGTTGCCTAGATCAGGGCAGCTGCTGCAGCTGAGAAAGAAAAGAGGGAGGGGAATGGGAGAAAGTGGTGTTAGAGAGAGGAAGTGATTGTGGGAAGAAAGGAGAGTGGCAACCTAGAGAAGAGGGGAGCAGTTTTGGCTGACATCAGTGATGAAGAAACAACTCCAAAAAATCCCAACCCTTTTCACAGCTTAATAATTTTAAAGAGTCCATGACAAAGAAGGGGCTCCTTTATAACTGGCATGAGTTCAATCCTGAGAAATAATTTCTTCTTCCACCTTGTTTCCCAAGTCCCGAATGTCTCTCCTCCATCTTTGGAATGCCCCAGGAACCCTACAAATAAACCATTTAGTGTTTTATGACTATTATTCTATTATAATTATAGGAATAACAGAACGTTAGAACTAGAAGGAACATTGGACTCTGCAAAAGGCCTGCTCTGATGTTTCATCATGACATGGTAGTGATATAGGGGTTCACAAAGTCTCTTCTTTATGAGGCAGCAGATGGAACAGTGGACCTGGAGTCAGGAAAACCGGAGTTCAAATATGGCCTCAGATACTTAATAGTTATGTGACCCTGGGCAAGTCACAATGCCTCTCTGCCCTAGTTTCCTCGATTGTAAAATCGGCATAATAATGGCCCCTCTCTCCCAGGTTTACTGCTAGGATCAAATGAAACAATATTTGTAAATCTCTTAGCCCATTTCCTGGCATATTTTAGGTGCTTAATTAATATTTCCTTCCCTTCCCTCCCATCCTTCCTTCCTTTCTTCTTTCTTTTCCTTCCTTCCTTTCTTTCCTTCTTCCTTCTTTTTTCCTTTTTTCCTTTCTTTCTTTCCTTCCTTCCTTCTTTTCCTTCCCTTTTTTCCTTTCTTTCTTCCCTTCCTTTTTTCTTTCCATACAAACAGGACACAAGTTCCATCTGGTTCCACTAAATTGGAAAGCCTTTTTATTACAATACTTATACCAGATTGTGTCTTCTTTGCAAGGAATGGCCAAATACAAAGGAGTTTATCACCAAAACATTGGTGACTTGGTAATGAATTTCCTTTTAATGACAAAGATTGTGGTCCACCCTATGTAACTCTTGCTTATTTTGCCTCCTAAGTTTGCTTCAGGGAGTCCAGCCAATGGGCTCAAGGTCTTCTTTGCTTTCTTCAGACGATGATTCAATACCAGTAGGGCACAAGAGCTGTACATATGTCATTCCTCATCCTTGCCATGGGAAAAGCCCATATTATTTTTCAGCCATACATTTCCTTGATACCATCCTTTACTTTAGCTCCTCTTTGGAGTCCTTTGTTTAGAATACATCACAGGGGAAGGGAATGGGTATTGACGTAGCACCTACTCTGTGCCAGGAGCTACTATTTGCTAAGCACTTGCTTGTGTAGATAAAGTGTGTAGGAAGCTAGATTTGAACTTAGATGTTTCCAACTCCCTATAAACTATGGCACCTGGCTACAAATTTCTCACACCCAATATACACTTTCCCACTGACTTCTGTGTGACACTAGGTTTTCATTTTGGTCACTATCATGTTCCACGACTCACAATCACACAATACTGATAGAATGAGTGCTAACGCTAAAAGGATATGCCCTAGTTTCTGAGAGAGTTGTGGAATCAGGAAAGGGATGCTGCAATTTTCTGAAAGCAACAAAGCCCAGATGTTCCCATGGACCACCTGTGCCCAATCCGTGGCAGAGCATTCCGAGCTCGTCTTGGTCGGATCAGCCGCCGCCGGACACACTGAAACTTGAGTTTGTCATGGTGGTGTTGTTTTGGTCTTCATCGAGAATGAAGGACAGCAGCCAACCAGCCAAACAATATTATTACCTGGGATCGTATGTTATTATTCTTTATCCACTTGATTTTTCTTGCTTGGATAATTAGATCAAACTCATTTGAGTCCTTTGGCAGCTAGGTGACACAATAGGTAGAGCGCCTGAGTTCAAGTCTTCCTGAGTTCAAATCTGGCCTTAGACATTTACTAACTGTGTGATCCTGGACAAGTCACTTAACCCTGTTTGCCTCAGTTTCCTCATCTGTCAAGTGAGCCAGAGAAGAAAATGACAAACCACTTGAATGCCAAGAAAATCCCACATGAGATCACGGAGAGTTGGACATGAGTGAAAATGACCGAACAACAATATCTGAATCCTTACATATCTCTTCCAGGAGACTTTGAAATGCCTGGGGTTTGATGTAGCCAGCTTTATGTCAAGTATCTGGAAGAAACTCACCATCCATAGAGAATCCCTCTTCAACCTGAACTCTGCGAGAGATCTACTCTGTGACACTGGTGACATTACTCTGACAAGAGTTCCTCATACATATTTATACCTCTCCTAATATTTATGATCAGATTTCTTCAAACAAGCTTATATCTATTGTTACATCTTTCAAGGGATCTTGAATAATTTTTGATGTGTGAATGGAAGAAATCCTGTTAAAAGAGAGCTTTTAACTCTACTGAATCAAATGCTGTAAAAAATCAACAAACAAACACAACGGAATCTTACATTCTCTACGTCATTCAGTAAATCATGTGATGGCAATGATGTGGTCTAATTTGTAATAATTCTTTTTGTTTATTTCCTACTAGTATCCCTACTGAGGATGCCCTCAATATCTGCATTAATGATTCTCATAAAAATCTTATGCAATTTTAAAACTTTATTTTATTTATTTTTTGTTACATTTAAAATTCCAAACTGTCTCCCTCCCTCCCCAGCTGATACTAGAGAAAGCCATCATTTTACACAGATATTTGTTGTTGAGTCGTTTCAGAAATGTCTAACTCTCCGTAACCCCATTTGGGGTTTTCTTGTCAAAGATTTTCCAAGAATAGTTTGCCATTTCCTTCTCCAGCCCATTTGACAGATGAGGCGATTGAGACAATCTAGTAGAACCTGTTGAAACTTGTGTTCTATTAGTATGGAAAGGAAGGAAAGATGAAAGTAAAGAAAGGAATTGCTTTGTCTGGGATCACACAGTTAGTAAATGTTAGAGACCTGATTTTAACTCATGGAGAGGAGCCTTTCTGATTCTAAGCTCAGTGCTCCATGTAACTGCCCCACTGACAGAGATAAATGCATATACATGTGTGTGTGTGTGTGTGTGTGTGTGTGTATATATATATATATACATACATATATATGTATGTATATATATGTGAAACATACTATTTATACTTCTATTTAATGGTTCTTTCTTTCTCTGGAGGAAAATAGCATCTTCCTTCATGGGTTCTTTGTAGCTAAAAATTTTATATAATCAGGCCTATTGAGTAATAGGTGATATTTAGGGGATTTAGTGGACAGAGTGCTGGAAGACCTAAGTTTGAGACCCCTCCCTAGGCACTTACTGTGTGATCCTAGACAAGTCATTTACCTTTCTCAACCTCAACTTCCTCATCTATAAATAAGGACTATCATAGCTCCTATCTCACAATATTCTTACGGGAATCAAATAATTTCTTTTAGAAAGATATAAAAATATAGGTATAACCTATATGTATATATTTACATATATTTTAACAACAGTAACATATAGATACCTTTATGTACATAAAATTCTGCAAACCTTAAAGCACTATATAAATGCTAGCTATTATTAATAGCAATAAGGTCCAGGGCTGGTTCCCCTGCCGCCATTCTTTTGGTATTTTCCTCTCTTCTAGATACCTAATGGTTCAGTCTCTCCATATCTTTACTGGATACCTCCATTAATTATTACCTCCAGCATAGAATGTCTCCATGTACGTTTGGTCTGATTCAGCTGCTTTTCCCATCTTTGTTCTCTTTAGTGTTATTTATACAACCTCCACAAACACCTCCAGGATGATGTTAGAGTTCAAGGCTGGAGCCTCTAGTACTCGGTGAAAGTGATGTTTCATTATTAAAATGTGTGATGGAAAAGTGAAAATGTTTGCTACAAAAATCTTTGTAGATCGTCTCCATTTTCTCCTGTTTGTTGTCCCTCTCGTGTTTCCACTCTTAAAATGTCCTTGGGATAACTTCACTTAATTAGTTATCTTTTACAGACTTCCTTTTAACTGGATCTTCCCTCCACTGGTTCTCTCTATTTTATGAGATGATACTTCTCATAATCTTCTATCATATGTCTCTATAAAATTTTATAATTGAATTTGTAGTCTAAAGACCAACTTTACATTCTGCAGCTATCTCTCTCCCTTTGGCAAGTAAATCATAGTTTCTGACTAAGGTGTTTTTTTTAGTTTCTTTTGATCTCCTGGTTGTGGCAATTTATTTTTATCAGTAAAACCTCTGTGTGAAGTCTGTGTCTGTGTTCTTTCTGTAGTCTATATCTTATTTTTCATCATCAGCAACTTGTTTGAAGTAGTTAGGATTGAGTTTTAATTGCATATCATATCTTTCCCTCATTTTTATTCTTTCTCTAGCTTTGTACTAATTTTTATCTTTGCTCCTACAAGTAGATGGTCTGACTGTACATAGACAGCTGATATAGGAATGACTCCCACACCAGTAATGAGGCACTTCCTAACTGTAAAAATGCAATCAACTTCATTTTTCATAATGTTATTTGGAGCTCACCATGGCCAGCACCTACTGATTCTTTTCTTTAAAAAAAATATCATATAGAAGCAGGAGGCTTAAGTATCTTTTGATCTCTCTCATTCCTCATTCATGATCTATAGTTTTCAAAATATTTCTCACCATCCTCACCTATTCCTACCTTGGCATTGAAGCCACCAAGTATCAAAAGTACATGTTGATTTAATTTAGGGGGTCTTATGGAGCACTTTATAGAATTTCTTTACCACTTCATCTGTTGCAACTGATAGTTGGTCTATAAGATGCAATTATTTTCATGATGGTCTTTTTACAAATACTTATCATGAGTGCTGCAATGTGAGATAACCAAATTTCCCATGAAATTATGTTTCTTGTTGCCTTTGGTGTGTAATAAAACCAACTCGGCCATCCCTTCTATTTGTCTCTCCAAGGAGAATCCGTGAGCCATCCTTCTATTTAGCTGCAACTTTCATCTTCTGGTTTCATTGAGAGTGAGAATGTCAATAAATCAACTAGCATGTATTAATTGTCCATTATGGGCCAAGTATTATGTTCTCAAAGCTTACACTCTAATGGGAGGTGCTAAGTGGTTGTATAATTATATATAGAATAAATATAAAGTAAAATAAATAAAAGGCAGTTAAATGCAAAGTCGTTAGAGAGGGCACAAGCAGTTGGGGACATCAGGAATGACTTCACATAGAAGATGATATTTGAGATGCATCTTGAAAGAAGAAAGGTAAGATTCAATTCCTCCATTAGTACAATTGGACATAGAGTAGCAGCGTCCAAATTGAAGTTTCTAGGTGGTCTAAAAATGGTGTGACTCTTTGTACCCCCTGTCCTTTGGTGGGAGTGGGGGTGGGGAATTTGCCTCTGTCAGAAGTGTAATAAGGTCTTAGGATTATTTTGTCTTTTCTTGGTTTCATGGCCAAATGGCTCATCACCAAAGGTCTAGCCTCATTCTCCACCCTTTGCTAGGCCAGTTCTCAGAAAGAACACCTAGTTTATTGCTTATACTATACTTGGAGTCTTTCCATCACAGTCAAACTTGTCAGAACTAGTGATCCACTAGAATTACTTTCAGGAACCTAGGATTCCATTTACATCATGATGAGAAATCAGAGTAAGATTTTGTTGAGGCAGAAAAAGACAGACTGAATCCTAGTCCACTATAATGACAGTGTTAAAAAGGGGAACAAAGGATGCTTAAAGTCACCCAGTTCTTAGAATATATGCACATTGTTGATAGTCTTTGTCCAATGGCCAATGAGTTGATTTCAAAAAATTGAAACTAATTGGAATATATATTTTCATATACAGAATAGCACATAAAAAGAGCATCATACATGAAACTGCAGGTCTTTCTTATGTTCAGCTTACTTTTTTAAGTATACTTGTTCATTGTTGTTCAGTCTTTTTTCAGTTGCATCTGACTATTCCTGACCTCATTAGGAATTTTCTTGACAAAGATACTGAAGTGGTTTGTCATTTCCTTCTCCAGATCATTTGACAGATGAGGAAACTGAGGCAAACAGAGTTAAATGACTTGCCCAGGGTCACACCATTATGTCAATGTCTGAGGCTGGATTTGAACTTAAGAAGATGAGTCTTCTTGACTCTAGACCCAGCAGTCTATCCATAGTACCACCTAGCTGCACCTTTAAGTATATAGGGCATCCCAAAAGTCTTAGTGCTATTACAAGTTGGGAGCTAAGCTACAGTTTTCAAAGTTATCCTGTTTGACTTTTCTTTTGTTATTTTTGTTTCTTTTTTTTTTTAAAGACGTCTCAGGGAATCTCTTTTTTTCTTTCTTTCTTTCTTTTTTTTTTTTGCTTCCCTATTCCTATCTCTTCTTGTTCTTCAAACTCCCATCCCATAACTGGAAGAAAGAAAAAGACAAACTTCTTACATCAAACAGTCAAGCAAAACAAATTCTCACATGGTTTCCAAACATTTATGTCTCCTTCTGCATTTCCAATCCATCAGTTTTCTGACAAGGGGTAAATAGCAAGCTTTATTATCAGACCTCTTTAGTTGTGGTTGATCATTGTATTGAACAGAGTTCTCAAGTTTTTCAGAATTGTTTTTCTTTATAATGTTCTTAGTGTATAAATCGTTCTCTTGGTTCTGCTCATTTTACCTTGCATCAGTTCACACAAGTCTTCAAGGGTTCTCTGAAACCACCTATTTCATTATGTCTTATGACCCAATAATATTCCATTACATTCCTATATCCTACTTTATTTAGCTATTGTCCAGTAGATGAGCACCCCATTAGTTTCCAGTTCTTTTCTACTACAAAAACAACTGCTATGGTTTAACTGGGTCAAAGAATAATCAAAATTTAGTGACTTTGGGGGCATAGTGCCAAACTGCTTTCCAAAATAGCTAGATCAATTTGATTGGTTGGTTTGTTCTCGAAAAGAACCAAAATGACATCACCATGGTAAAGTGAAATTTAAATGTGTCCATCTGTGGCTGATCAGATCAATATGAGCTCAAAATGGTCTACCACAGATTAGGCACAGATAGTCCGTGTGAACTTTAGAGTGGTTACTCCAAGTTTGTACATCCTATGTGTCCTTTGTGCTGCCTCAATTCTGCTTTGCTTATAGAACACAGCACCTTTTCTGATGTGAGCATGCCATGCTGAGTGGTCCTGTGCCAGTGTCTCCCATGTCCCACAATCAAATCCAAAGTTCTTGAGAGAGCCTTGGGAGTGTCCTTGTATCACTTCTTCTGACCACCATATGATCACCTGCCTCATGTAAGTTCTCCATAAAATAGTCTTTTTGGCAAGTGTACATTTTGCATTCAAACAACGTGGCCAGCCCATCAGAGTTGTGCTCTCTGAAGCATAGTTTGAATGCTTGACAGTTTAGTTCAAGTAAGGACCTCAGTGTCTTGTCCCTTATCCTGCCAGGTGATCTTCAGAATCTTCCTAAGACAGCTCAAATGGAAGCTATTTAGTTTCCTGGCATAGCACTAGTAAACTGTTCATGTTTCACAGGCATACAACAATGAGGTCAACACAACTGCTCTGTAGACCTTCAGTCTGGTAGTCAGTCTAATACCTCTTTTCTCCTCTACTTTTCTTTGGAGACTCCCAGACACTGAGCTAAATCTGGCAATGTGTGCATCAACCTCATTGTCAATGTGTGCATCCCTGGAAAGTACACTGCCAGTGAACTTCTCTGCAGCATTCAAAACTTCTCCATTTGTTGTAATCAAAGGTTCCATGGATGAATGGTGTGGTGGTGGCTAATGGAGCACCTATGTTTTCTTGGTGTTAATTATTAGGTCAAAATTAGCACAGGCATTCTTTGATGCATCTCAGCTCCAGAGGCTGCACTGAGTGCACAGTCATCTGCAAACAGAAAATCATACACCAATCCTCCCTCCACTTTGGTCCTGGCTTGTAGCCTTTTCAAATTGAAGAATTTCCATCAGTACAGTAGTTGACCCTGATGTAGTGTTCATCCTCACTGAAAGCATTTGACAACATGGCTGAAAATATCATGCTAAAAAGCATAGGAACAAGCACACAGACCTGTTTCACTCTACTGGTGACTGGGAAGGCACAAGAGCATTGTCCACTATCCAGAACACAGGCAAACATGCCATCATGAAGCAGACATACAACACTGATGAACTTTTCTGGGCAACCAATTTTGACGTAATGTTCTATAAGCCCTCACGAATAACAGTGTTAAAGCCCTTGGTCAGATCTACAAACATTGCATACAGACCTCTGCTCTTCTAGAATTGTCAGGTACCAAACATCATATCAACTGTTTCTCAGTCCTTTCTGAAGCCACACTGGCTTTCAGGCATATGACCATCTTCCAGGTGAAGGATCAACCTGTTAGGGAGGCCTCTAGCAAGAATTTTGCCAACAATGACTAAGAGAGAGACTCCCCTGTGATTAGAACAATCTATTCCCTTTCCATTTATAGAGATGGACAATGGAAGTATCCTTGAACTACTAGAGGATAACCTCCTCTTGCCATATAACCTGGAAAATTTCAGTCAACTTTTGTATGAGCAACGGTCCCCCTACCTTGTAAATCTCAGCTGGAATAGAATCAGCACCAGGTGCTTTGCCACATGAAAGGCTCTCAAAATCTCTTCTTCATTTGGAAGTTTAGCTAAGGAGGGATAGACTTCAACCTGAGGTATATGGTCAATGGCCACAGCATTGACTGATGATGGTCTATTGAGAACACTATGAAAGTGTTCAGGATCATATCCTTATCACTAATTAATGTGGCTCCATCAGCACTGAGTAGTTGTTATGCACAATAGGTTTTTGGTCCATAAATAGCTTTCAGGGAATCATAAAAGCTTTTTGGATTGTTACTATCAGCATAAAACTGAATTTCATCTGCCTTTTTACTGAGCCAGGAATCCTGCATCTCTCTAAGTTATGCTTGTGCTTTGCTTTTGAGGGAATTAAATGCTGACTTCTTAGAGGTGGATGAACTACCCTGCTGGTAAATCCTGTGGAGTTCTCATTTTTCATTTAGCAGCTTCTGAATTTCCCCATAATTTTCATCAAACCTGTCTTGGTGTTTGTGAGTGTTCTGACCCAGATGAGCAAATGCAGTGTTGTACACCAAATTTCTGAAAGCTGCCCACTCCTTTTCTGCTCCATGGTTGCCAACTGTGTGTTGGCTCAACTTTCCCTCGAAGTTAGCAACAAACTGTTCACACTCAGAGAAGAGCTCTAATTTGTTGATATTAATTCTTCTGGTAGTCATTTTGCCTTGGGGGTGATGCTTTTGATGAATGCAAATATTTAGCTTGGAAAAGATAAGTCCATGATCAATCCAGCACTCTGCACCACACATTGCCTTTGTCACTCTCACTTCTTGTCTGTCTGTTCTCATTACAGTCACATAGTCTATTACGTGCAAATGTTTGTGGTAAGGGTGCATCCATGAAGTTTTATTGTATTTAGGTAAATGGAAAACAGTGTCTTCACAGGTCTTCAGCAGTAAATGACCATTGCTGTTGCTATTTCCAACTCCATTCCTCCCTAGGACTCCCTGTCTAGTCTGGTAGTCTGAGCCTACTCTAGCATTAAAGTTACCCAGAATTATAAACTTGTCCTCTTTTGGCACAGTGATGATAAGTTTCTCTAGGTCTTCATAAAATTTTTCTTTGACCTCATCAGGGTTTGTCATAGTGGGAGCATGGGCACTGATGATGGTGGCATGGCATTTTCCTGCAAGTGGCAATCACATTGTCATGAGCCTGTCATTCACTCCTTTTGGCAGGCATACCAGCTTGCTGACTAGTTTTGATTGCAAAACCTACACCAGCTTCACAGTGCTCCCCTTCACTGTGACCACTCCAGAATAATGTGTGTCCAGTTCCAACTTCAGTAAACTGGCCTTCATTTGCCAGCTTTGTTTCACTCAGGACTGCTGTTTGGATGTGATACTTATTGAGTTCTCTTGCAACAAGAGCAGTTTGTCATTCAGGTCTACTGGATTTTATGTCGTCTGTAAGTGAGTGCATGTTCCATGTGCTGATGGTGAGTGGAATAATCTTTGCAGATTTTTTGTACATATTGTACATTTTTTTGTGTTTCAACCACATAGTGGGATTCCCCGCCTGCCACGCTAATCAGGTCAGGGTGGGGTAAATAGAAAAATTTTAGGGCACCTGTTCTAGCCCCTGGCCTCATACCAGGAGGTGAGCAATACAATCCTTAAAAAACTGCTCAGACACCCAGGGGACTGCCAAGTCCCACTGCTGCTTCCAGTGAGAAATGACCCTATGGCCTGGGTCACCTGTGTGCAGGGCTGTGACTACAGCTCCCAGTGTAGCCGCACCTGCTGCTTCATCACATATCTGTTGCCATAGGACTTTAAGGTGTAACAGTGAAACGGTATGGGTGATGTCTTTTGACTCATGTGTAAATTGGATTGAAGTGAGGCAGAGTTGCACGAAGTCATTAGTCTCACTCTCTCCTCCAGAGTCATCATAGTCCAGTGACAGGACAGAGTCAAGGTGGTTGGGGGATGCAGGATACAGGATGCAAGGATGCAGTAGACAATGATAACCTTGCTGTCTTCCATGTTTAACCAAGCTCTAAGCATTCCACACCCCCTGCTTCAGTTGCCTTCATGGCCGTTGAAACAAATTGTTCTCATCTGCCCATTCCACTAAGGGAAGTCATCACACACTTGGGGTAGACACTCCCCTAACTCACCAATGGGTTTGAGACCCCTTGGTTACCCTCAGCCTGGTTTGGCCCATCTGCCAAAACAGTTTACCAGGGTGTGGTTGCTGCACCTGCTGCAGCTTCTTGGAGCTACAGGTAAGAGTTAGGTGGAACAGGTGGACACCAAAGTGGAAAGACCCCCAAAAAGGGCTTGGCAGTCATCGGATCAAAAGAACTGGTCCTCCTTAACCACACCCTACACCGCAACAACAGTCCATTAATGGGCCTATTTCTCTAAAGGCCCTCCAACAATTGCCATTTTCATTTCTTGTAATCGTTGCCAGTCTGATGGGTATAGAATGGAACCTTAGCATGGCTTTAATTTGCATTTCTCTAATTGTTACACATTTTTAGAATTTTATTCATATTTTTTTGATAGCTTAGATTTCTTCCTTTGAAAAATTGCCTGTTCATATCCTTTGACTATTTATATATTGGAGAATGGCTTTTTGGACAAATACATTGGACTTTGCTCCTCAATATCCCAAATACTTTATGAGGAAGTAGCAATAGCACTTCAGGAGATAAAGTCAGAAGGAATGACTCTTCCTGGCTATACACACACACACACACACACACACACACACACACATGAAATAAATTCTCAAAGCAAATTGTTTTAGAAGCCCTTGAATACTGATTTTCAACAAATATTAAAGAAGAAAAAATTCAAAAAGAATGGGAAAAGAACAATAGTATTTTAACCACTACCATGAAAAAAAAAACTGCGAAACCAACAGTTTTCTCATCTTTATAAAATTTTTATGAAAATGGTCTATTTATTCATTATAGGTATGTTTGGTGAAAATACGAGCAAGTGTCAGATAGACTATCATAAAAGTTTATCCAAAATAGACTACATCTTCAAAGTTTTAGGCTGAATTAAAGGAATAGAATGACATAATTTTAGCATTCAAAGTAAACTCAGAAGACATCACTCAAAAAGAATCACAGTGATGACATATATAAAACAAATATATGTAATATAATATAACATATGGAATTCAAATTGTGATATATTATTATATATAATACAAATTATAATATAATTTATGCAACACATTATAGTATAATTATAACATAATAAAACTACTGTGACACGTAATACATATACATAAAATACATGCATATGTGTGTATGTATATTTATATGTATGTCCACAATACAATAAATATTTTTTAAAGTGTTACCCAGCCTATAATTGAAGACCTTGAATAAGGGAAAATCTACTTTCTCCTGAAGTAGACTATCCTACTTTTGGACAGCTGTAACGGTTATGGAATTTTTCCTAAAATCAGACCTAAATTTGCCTCTTTGTAACTTCTACTCAAGGCTCCCAAGGGCATTTTTTTCTCTGAGGACAAAACACGTCCTTTTCCCTGCTACATTTCTCTTCCACATGACAGCTCTTCAAATAGTTGAACATAGCTATCATATTCTCCCTTCCAAGTCTTTTCTTGTCCTTAGTTTCATCAACAGATCCTCAGGTGTCATTGACCCAATGCCCTTCACCATCCTGGTCACTCTCCTCCCTGTGCTCCCCAACCTATTAATTTGATGCTCCAGATGGTATCTGATGGGGAAAGAACACAGAAGCACTAATTGCCTTCTATTCCTAGGAGTCATGTTATCAGTTTTGGCTACCACATCGTATTACTAATTCATATTGAGCTTGGAGTCTACTAAAACTTCCAGATCTTTTCAAACCATCTCCTCCTTCTTATACTTATGAAGTTGGTCTTTTGAATTTATGTGAAACTTTACATTTCCCCTTATTGAATCTCAGCTTATTAGATTCACACCAATGCTTTTGTTTGGAAAGATCCTTTAGGATCCTAATTCTGCCATCCAGTATTCTACCTACCTCTCTCAGATTTATGTACCGTGCAAATTTGGTAAGTATGCTACCTGTCTTTTTATTCAAGTCATTAATAAAAATGTTAATAGCCCAGGGCCGAGCACAATGCCTCTGTATCTATTGTTTGTTCAACCAACCAAGGATTTACTAAGAACTTTCTATATGCCTGGCCCTGTGCTTCACATGGTAGTATTTGAGCTGATTCTTGAAGGAAAAAAAAATAGGTTCTAAGAAGTGGAGGTGAGCTTAGAAGTGAATAACAGGCAGAAGAGATAACCAGTGTAAAGTCATGGAAACAGAAATTAGAGAGCTAAATTTAAAAGTGACAAGAGGAGGCAGCTAGGTGGTACAATGGATAGAGTACCAACTCCGGAGTCAAGAGGACCTGAGTTCAAATTCAGCCTCAGGCACTTACTAGTTGTGTGACCCTGGGCAAGTCACAACCCTAATTGCCTGGAAAAAAAGAAGAGTGATAAGAAAGTCAGTTTGTCAGGACCATAGAGAACAAGATGGAGAAAAAGATATGATAAAGCTGGAAAGGAGGTTGAAAACAGGTTGTAAAGGGTTTAAAATGCCAAAGTTTACATTTGTTTCTCTAGACAACAGACATTGGAATTTATTGAGCAAGGAAGTGACATGGACAAGCCTGCACTTTAGGAAAATCATTTTGACTGTGAAGATGATGGATTGGAGAAGACAGGGATTTGAGGCAGGGAGGCCAATTAGGAGACTATTATAATAGACTTTGTGAGACATGATGAGAGCCTGAATTTGGGTGCTAGCTGTGTATAAATAGGGGATTTGGTATGAAATATGTTGTGGAGGTAGAAACTATAAATTTTGGCAACTAAATGGATATGTGGTGTGAGAAAGAGTGAGGAATAATGTTGACTCTGAAAAAACTACAAGAATGGTGATACCCAGGACAGAAATAGAAAAGTTCAGAAGAGAATTGGATTTGAGGGGTGGGGTAGATAATATAAATTTGCTATCTACCCTCCCCCCAATCATGTTTTAGATATGATATTTGAGATACCTTAAACACCTCCAAACCTGGAGCACATTACTAATAAAAGATTAACATGAAAAGTAACATAAAAGGACAAGATTGCCAAAGGAGTCCATGACACAAAAAATGAATGTTATATTGTTCCATGCTCATTCCCTCCATCTTTGCTGGAATTCTACTATTTCTTTTCCATACCTGCTATTAGATACCAAATTACCAAGGATGTCAGATGGACTGAAAAACTGTTTAATAGACCGTTGGCAATTTGGAACTGGAGCTCAGGAGAGTTACTGGGCTAGACACAGAAATCTGGGAGCTATCTGCATATTATATGTCCATGAACTCACGGCCATAATGCCCAATAAAAGTTAGATGATAACCTTCTTATGCAACTTAGCATTCTTCTACACACACACACACACACACACACACACACATCACTACCACCACCATCACCGGTGATGAGGTTACCAAGTGAGAGAGATTAGAGAAGAAAAAAGCCAACAAAATGGAGAGGACATTAATATCTTTTGTACCATGGACCTTTTGGACACTCTGATGAAGCCTCTGGATCCTTTCTCAGAAAGATGTTTTTGAATAATTGAAGGCATTTTTAAATTTCAGCTAAAGTAATGTTAATGTAAATTTAGAAAACAAGAAATAATTGTTTTCCCATCCAAGTTCTTGGACCCCATGAAATCAATCCATGGACCCCTGAATTAAAAACCCTTGCCTTAAAGGCTCTTTTCAATAAAGATGTCTCTCACATATACATTAGACTCAAGCTGCCTGCTGCCTCATAAATTCCATGGAGGTTAATGGAGGCAGGGACAGCTTATAAGACCCTCCAGCTGACAGCATGTGAGCAAGTCTGCCACCCTATAAATTCCATGGAGGATAATAAGGGCAGCAGTGGCAGAGGAAGAGCTTTCTAGTTGACAGGTTTGGGCAAGTTGGGAGAATAAGGCTATGTGATGCTCATCCAGGTTTAAAGTTTCCATGGGCCTAAGTAACTTGGGGGTATGACCACTATTTTTATTTTCCTTTCCTGTCTTGACCCCTCATCTAGCTCTCAACCCTGAACTTTTACAGGTTGCTCTAATCAGCAACTTCCTCAGGGATTTTCAGATTCTCTGGTTTCAGCTTTGCTTCTCTTTTGAACACTCTCTTGAACACTTGAACTTTGACATTTTGAACAAATGCATGGGATCGGGGGTTATCTGGCACCATCATATTGTTCTGTTTCTCCCTCTGTCCATTTGTGCTAGAATTCCTCTATTTGCTGCTAGAGGCAGGAAGGGTTCAATACACACCATGGACCTTGTCTAGTCATTGTCCTTGCTCAACCACAACCAGGTCCCAACTTCATATAAAATATAACTATTATATATGCAAGATTCCAATGCAGAGACAACAAAGGGAGAATCTTTCCAAAGATCTGCTGAGTATCACTGTCAAGTGAGGCATAAAATGGAAGTTATATTCCTACATTAATTGATTTCAGTTCCATGGAGAATTTCCTACACCAAGTGCAAATAGAAAAAAGAAAAAGAATCTCAGATAACAATGAGGGTCTCTAGTCACTCCTCTTTTATTGCTTTGAGCTACAGGATCTTCATGATGAAACCTACAGCCACTGAAAATTTTTTTAAAAGACTAGCTACCCATTCAAACTGGAAATTAAAAGTGGATGAGAAATGGATAGTGCCTGCATTCTTACATATAGTTGGACAGACAATCCCTTGCGTAGTCTATCAACAAATGTACACAGGACAGAAGCTGAAGAAGAATTATGAGTTGTATCTGCCATTGAACAAGAGAAAGAAGAGCTTGGAGGTCAAACTGGATTGCATTATTGAATTGTTCAATGTTCAATGATTCCAAGTTGTTCTCTGATGCAAAAGCCCATTTATTTAACACCAATATTTTTCTGGTGATGTAATTATCTGTTGATGTAATATGGCTATGAATCATGAACTACCACGATTTTGGAAGAATCAAGACTACGGTGGAATATAAGTAAGCTGAAGCATATTACTAATAAATGATTAGCATGAAAAGTAACATAAAAGGACAAGATTGCCAAAGGAGTCCATGACACAAAAAATGAATGTCATATTGTTCCATGTTCATTTCCTCCGTCTTTGCTGGAATTCTACTATTTCTTTTCCATACCTGCTATTAGATACCAAATTGCCAAGGATTTCAGATGGACTGAAAAAGCATAGGCATTCATGTACCAAAAGCAACAGATAATCATTGGAGCCCAGTTATTGCATTGGTAAGGATTGTACCTGGAGGCATCTCCCTTCGCCAGTGCTTCAACCCCTACTCAGCAACTTAGAGTGTTGGAGAGTGACCACTAGTCCAGGGTAAAATAACTAGTATAGATCAAAGTCAAAATTTGAACTCAGGTCCTCCTGATTCTGAGCCTGCCTCTCTATCAACTGCACCCCAGTGCCAAAGTATTGAAGTATTGGGATCTATGAAATATTCAAAGAACTAAAGGAAGGTCTATAATGAGTTGGATAGATCCACCATGGAGGATTTACGGAAAGAGAAGTTATGGGTGGATTGTAATCTATCTTGGAATACCAGGATCAATGGGATGAAGGATTTTTCAAGTTATCTAAATAAATGGTGCTAAAAACCATTTTGTCTCCTAGACACTACCACCCATTTCACAGAGGAGGAAACAGAGGCCCAGAAACATCAAATATCTTTCTCAAAGTCACAAAATGAGTGATGGAGCTAGGATTTGAGCCAGATCTACAGTTCTTTATGTGGTATACCTTCCAGAGCATCATCCCTGCTTCTCCTTCATCCCTTCTGAGAAAGACATGAGTACAAATTTCCCAGCTGTATATTTTCCCTATCTGAAGGGAATCAATGAGGTAGACAGGGAGAGTCTCCTATTCCAGAAGTGAAAGGACCCTCTCAAGATTGGGAAAGGTACTCATGTTTGGGGGGAAATGGAGAACAAGAAAGGAGAGAGAGCTAATTACTTCCTTGTTGCCCCAGCAGAAGCTGGAAAGTTGACCTGCTAAGGCACCTGGTGATCTATCAGAGTGGGGATGCGTGTTCGGCTAAGTGCTGATGGGACGTCCCTGTCAACACAATGTTCCGCCTGGCCGGGCCTTCATATATAAAGATATTTAATGAATTAGTTAATTAATGAGAGGAGTTTGATTGATAGATCATATGGCGCTCTCAGCAGGGTGAGCCTGACCCCCGGATATTGCCGCTGCAGCTCCAATCCGTCCTCCTCATTGGTCTGGAGAGCTCAGTGGCCCGGCCAATTTGCATGCATTTAATGTAGCTCTTTAATAGGATGTAATGTTAGTGAAAGCCAAAAGCACAGCAGCTGTAACTTAAAAGACAGCACCATTACTGCAAGCCTTATAATTAGGGTAAGAGGGAGACTCGGTCTGCCATATGTTAAGCTCTTTTGAGGTTAATAGCTCTGTAAGATTTTTGCAATTTAAAAAAATTACACTTGAAGGATGATGACAAGGCACATCAATGAGTCTTCTCCATATGGGAGGGAGGGGATAGGAGGATCCCATATCTCCCATCCCTCTGGGACAAGATGCCCAATATGGTGGGGTAGTGCTAGTACCCCTCTTACACAGTCTCTCATTCTTGTCTTACACTCCCTACTAGTCCCTTGTCTCTAGTCTCTTTCCCACCTGTCTCCAGCCCCATTAGTACAGTCTTATTATTACAGTGATACTCTCTCTGCTTTCCCTCTTGCCATCCCCAGTTTGCCTGGCTCTCCCTACAGATTTCTCTTTCCCCAGTCCCCAAGACCCAGTTGAAGGCAATGTGCCCACGTAGAGTCTGTGAGAATCACCATGTGTGCTTACCTTGCAAGGTCCCAGGCAACTTCCTAGCAATTATGGGTCCCCACAGGTTACCTGGTGCTGATTACACAGCCGGGCCCCAAATCAGGGAATGCTCAGCAGGCATGGGAGTGGGGGAGAGGAGGAAGTCACCTGGAATTTGCTTGGTAATTACCTGGCATCAGTCCATGGGCTGGCTGGCTGTTCTGGGCCACAGCCCAGCAGGAATGGGGGAGAAATCTCGGAACAAACCTCATCTATGATTTGGGTCTGGGGGTGCACTGATCCAGCTTCACTCTATGGCTCCCTGGGGCCCTAACCTCCAACCCCCCAACTGTAACTTCAGCTTATCCCCTCCAGATGAAAAAGTCTAATGGATGAGCCCAGCTGCAACTTCCCAGCTTTTCAAATCATTTTTCCTGGGTGTCACTCCTCATTCTCTAGTCTGTCCGATTGGAGAGGCGGGACCAGAGAGCTGCAGTCCACATAAGCTATACTCCTGACAATCAGTGCTCAGAGAGAGGAGCTGAGGCTGGCTGCCCCAACCCTCCCTCCCCCTCATTCTCTCTCCCTGCCTCCAGTTCCCCATGGAATGCGTGGGTGTCTGGCCAAATTCCTGATGACAGACATTGCAGACAAAACAACAACAGAAACCATCTCCCAAACCCAACCACCCCCCCATTCTAAAAAAAAAAAAAAAAGACTCTTGTTAAAAGGAAATTACAGGAGCGATAAAATTACTGCTAATTGCATAATTACCTTATTATCCCTGGTACCAAAAATACATGAGATTCTCTCTTGCAGTCTCCCTTCCCCCTTTCACCCTCCCCCGCCCCAAACTGTGCAAAGAATTTTCGGTAAGACCACTGTTAGGAGATGCAGATCCCTTATGCCCTGTGCCTGAGGGAGGGTGAGAAGGAAAGGAGAGCTGTAGAAGGTGACCCAGAGGGGCAGGCACAGGGAAGGAGCAGACAGACAAAGGAAGTGAGCCAGAGGAAGGGAGAGTGTAAATGGAAAACAGGGTAAGAGAGACATAGAAGGGGACTAGAGAGGATGGAGGACTAGGTTATTTCATAAAATCATAAAACTTACAGTAGGCAGCCTTCCTGGCACAGTCCCATGATAAATTTGGCATCAGCAAGTTCTGGGTTCAGATCCCACTTCTAACACCAGCTAAGTAAATCAAGCGAGTCACTTAACCTCTTCATGTGCCTCAGGAATTTATTTAGGACTTATCAAGTGAATCATAGATTAGTTGCAATCTACCATGGTAAAAGGGGTTCTCCATGCAGGTCAGGGATGCAAATTAGAGTTAAGATGAAGCTTAAGAGCTACCTAGAACACAGGAGCACCATTCTGAAGAAGAACCCAGACTGGCCATCCCTTATTCAATGGACCACCATGTCTTCACATGGGTGCCTCCCCGCTTCACCTCTTGTCCCCGCTTTTCAACTCCCTTATTATGGGTTGTCTGCTCCTTGAGGGAAGGGACTGTTTTTCTTTTTTGCTTATATTGATATCCCCAGAAACCCTTGATAAATGTTTATTGACTGACAGTGGGCTAACATGGTTATTACAGGTGAGGTAACAGAGGCTCACAAATCTTCAGTGACTTATTCAAGTGCACACACCATGGTTAGAGGAGACACTCGTACCTCGATCTCCTGATGGATAACATGGAGGTTGTCCTATTGCTAACCACACTGTTAACATTGTATGTCCCCGTTAGGGGCTGTAGAATGAAGCATTTCGGCTTTGTGTTCAAAGTGTCACCTTGGGAATGATCATTGTTGTTGGAACCTAGTTGAGAGGAGTGACGACGACTGAAGAGATTATTCCACATGCAACAACAAGGTGGTATGGGACCGCCACCTTAGTGAACTGGCTTCCCCGCCTCTAGTCTCTTCCATCTTAATCCATTCACCACACAACTAATAAATTAATATTCCTAAAGGGCAGATCTGACCACTTCATTCACCCACTCAAAAGCCCTCAGTAGCTCACTTTGGACTTTGAAACAAACTGCAAATTCTTTTGATTAGTATTTAAAGCCTTCCAGAGTTCAACTCTCTTTAGAAGAGGTCATCTCTGGTCCTGCTCAATTGTTAGTGCTTATCCCCTCCAAAATTACTTTGTAATTATGTTGCATATATTTTTCATTTAGTCACCCCGTGTTTGCATCTTTCCCCCACCCCACTCTAACCGTGAATTTTTTGATGGCAGGGACTATTTCACTGGCAGCTAGATGATGCTTCTGGGCCCAACAGTCAGGAAAACCTGCGTTCAAATTCAGCCCCAGATACTCATTAACTGTGTGACCTCCTTCAGCCTCAGTTTCCTTCTCTGTAAAGGCCAAGGTCATCCTCTGCAAACTGGACCATCTCCAGTTGTCTTTCCTTTGGCATTGCCCCTGGACTTGGATGACATTTGAGGAAAGGGAGAGGGTCATGACTTTCTGAAATTCTGCCGCAATGAAATCAATGGCTGAGAGAGTTAGGACGCTGCCCTGGTGACTCCATTGGTCCTTTTTGAGAATTATGAACAATAACAATGAAAAAGGGCTAACAACAGCCCCTCCCCCCTCCCCCCTCCCAGGGTTGTGAGGATCAAATGAAATCATTTTGTAATGTGTTTAGGACAATGCCTGAAATGTGAGGACCTCCACTAATTCTACTGTTTATTTTTCTTTTTTTGTTTAATTGAAATAAAAACTTGTAGATTCGTTTTGATTTTGCTATTTGAAAGCTTTGTGTGAACTTCGTGATTCCTTCCCATTTCTGAGTCTCAGTTTTCTCCTCTATAAAATAGGGATATTGGTCAATCAAGGACTCTTGACCTGGGGTTTATAAACACGTTTTAAAAATAAATATTTTTGCTATAATTGGTTTCCTTTGTAGTTCTAGGTATTTTATGCATTTAAAGAGATTATTCTGAGAAGAGGTCCACAGGCTTCAACATGATACCAAAAATACTAAGCGCCCCGGTCTACTAGATAATTTCTAAAGTGTCTTCTAGTTCTCGATCCCAGGGGCAATTATACGTAGTAAAAAATAATAAATGATAAATGGGTCAGAGAAATATAGAGAAGGTGCTATGTGAGCTCAATATGGGAAAGAGCATTACTGATGGATGGATAACAATCTGCCCCTCAATGGGATGCAAGAATGAATCACCACTTCCGATATTTTTTCCAGTGGGTTACAACCTTGTCATGTGGAGCTCTTTTCCCATGAGAATGAGCTTTGTTCTACACAACAGGCTAAAATGTCACCTTTGGGTCATAAAAGAGACCTGCTACTTACTAAGAAAAGGTACGAGAAAGAAAGATCACTGCTTAGCAAAAGGGTTTGGGCACCCAGCCTTCTCTCCCTGCCCCAAGGCCATCCACGAATCCCAACAGGTCTTCTAGATGCCATGAACTAGATCTACCCTGTCCCCTACCCCTCATCCCTCACATACCTTGCCAAGTCTAAAGGAGGGCTTGACTGGTCAGAAATATGAGTGAGGCATCATTCCCATTTCTAGAGAGCTGTCTCTGAAGCCAAGCTCCCCACCCTACCTCCCCCAGCAAGGGATCCTGCTGAGCACAGCCCCACTTAGGACTTTGGGAGGCTTGTTGGCAGTCAGGCCCTCCCCAGCATAATCACCACCCTATACTGATCCCCCATGGAGCTTCGGTGGTTGCTGTGAAATTGCCATCTCCAGATCAATAACACAATGATTATGAGGCCCTTGGCTTCGACCTGCAAGTGGCAGGTCTCCCTAGTACAACTCCCCCCAACCTCCTGGAGGGAGAACACATTAAAAAATGTAGCATCCTCTCATCTAGAGATATCCTGCCCTCCTATAGAAGCTGGGGTAGATGCAGGAAAGGTGAAAAGTAGACTAGGAAAGGCCTAATACTGCTAGAGAATCCCAGAACTGAGGCCTGGAGAACATGTGGTACCTGCTACAGGACCAAGTAGGGTATGGAGAGACCCAGTGGGGTGGAATGGAAGGCAAAGGAAAGGGGAGGGGATGGTGTTGAATATGCCTAGAAGTGCTTTGGGGGAGGGTTGAATCATGTTGAGGATGCTCTACCCTGACTCTGTGGGCCTCCTTTAATCCCACTGAGAAGTTAATTAAAACCAGGAAAACAAATGCTCTTTCTCAATCACCCCCTACCCCATGACCCCAGGACCCTGAAGGGTCAAACTCTGGTCAAGCAAGTTATTTGTGACTAAGGAGGGGCAAGACCAGAAGTGTGAAACTGGGCCCCTTCCCCTTCTGTCCTAGGAGAGAAGTCCCAGAATGGTCCTAAATTTAAAAGAGGTTTAACTTTCCCCAGAGCTTAAGACTGATGGAGCCTATGTGACCCATTAGACCACTCTGACCCTTTTTTTTAACTCCTACTGAGCCTCAGATCTCCTTCCCACCCTACTTGAGCTGAGTAAAGCGCCACAAGGAACAGCTACTTTCTGTTCCACTAACTGTATGTGGTTTCATTTCTATCACAGCCTTAACTAGTTAGTACAGGGTGAGTGGCGCTTTGTCTCAGGGTGTGCGATTTCCACTAGTGACTGCTGTTTATGGCTGGACCAACCCACATCATCATGCAGCATAACTGCCCCAGGCAGCCACTTCCAGGTCCTGTTGCTATGGTTCTGCTTTTCCTAGGGCCTGTTTTTTTCCTTCTCAATTCACCATAGCAGTAAGGATGAGAGTCTCTGAGGAATGAGCCACCCCTCCCCAATGTGACTGCATTTACAGCCAGACTTATCCTCTGTACTTCTATAGCCCCTGACTATCCCCATCAACCCTTTTTGCCTGAGGTGAAAGAATTCCTAGTTACAGCTCTGCTTCCCACCCATCCAGTAGGAGAAATCAATAATGTTTAAATTACTCATTAAAAAAAAACCCATGGATTCCCAAGTCCTCCCTTCCGAAGAGAGAGAGAGCCTTATATGGGAAGGAAGGAGAAAGGTAAAGACAGAGCCAAGGAGAAATGGGAAAACCCAGGTAGGGGAAGGGATTTTAGCATCTGGACCACTTGAGAGAATATCTCCTATTGCAAATTATTTGAAAGGGTGCAGGAGTGGAGAACCTGACACCTGGGGGCCACATGGTCTTCCACCCCTGGGGGGAAGTTGAACTTAACAACTGCAAAAAGCAGACAGTCTGTGAGGTCACATCTTCAGGGCTAAAAGAGGAGGACGGAAGGAAGAGAGAGGTTTGAGAATTATAACCATGGTTACTATATTGCTCATCCTTCACTCTTGGAGTGGACCAACCACCTAAGATAACTAATGTCTTGACTTGAAAATTCACTTGTGGCGATCTAAGCCTTTAGAGACTGCTCTTTGATGAGAACCGTGGGAGCTTGCTGTATAAGGGAGAGAGTTCTAGGTTTGGAGTCAAGAGCCCTGGTTCTCACCAGCTTCGCAAGTATTGGGGTGCTGGGACGGAAGGATGGGGCAAAGGGGAAGGCCTGAGTGCTCTCATTTTAAAAATGCAAAAACTGAGGCTCAAGCAAGTGACTTGCCCGAGATCATGCAGGTAGTAGAAGAGGCAGGATTTGAATCCAGGTTTTCTGACTCCAAAGTTTGACTCTTGGCTCTGCTTTGTGTTGGTCAGTCCTTTCAGTCATGTCTGATTTTTCATGACCCCATTTGGGGTTTTCTTCACAAAGATACTGGAGTGGCTTGCCATTTCCTTATCCAGCTCATTTGACAGATGAGGAAACTGAGGCAAACAGAGTTAAGTGACTTGGGCAGGGTCATGCAGCTCTTCAGTATCTGAGGACAGATTTGAACTCAAGAAGATGGGTCTTCTTGATTCCAAGCCCAGCATTCTATCCATTGAACCACCTAACTGCCCCCTCCCTGACTGCTATTTACCACAAATGTGGTGACTGTGGGCAAGTCATTTAACTTCTATAAATCTATAAAATGAGGTTGAATTAAATGACCTTGAAAGTTCTTCCAGCCCTCAATCAATTATCTTGTGAACTTCAAAATACTTTATAAATGTAAGCTATAATAATAACATTGTCCTATCTCAGAGGTCCAGACAGGCCTCTTCCATTTTCAGCTTTTCAGTCCTCTAGGCATCATAGAAAAGTGAAGATAAAACGAAAACAAAAAGTGTCTCCTCAAGAAAGGAAAACAATCTGATTTTTAAAAAAATTTAATATAAATGCCTGTCTGGTCTTTTTCTGTGCAAATTCAACTATGATTATCTTAATACTTCTAGGATCTGTGATTTCACTGATGTGTGATCTCCCTCTGGCAAAGCAGATCAAAACCTCTTGTAACTTAATAGATGATCTCAGAGGTTTCTATGGTCAAAAAAATCCCACCCCTTGCAGTCAACTCTGTGGTGAGCCTTGGCTGACTTAGCCTCTTCTGGGTCATAGGCAAAACCTGCCCAGCTGCCAAGACTGGTGCTCCCTCCACTAATGCAGTATGGGAAACCCCTTCCCAAGTTCATGCCCCCCTCACAATGAGTCCCTGGAAGGGCAGTAAATACTTCAGTGTGGGGAGAGTGCCCTGATCATTGAGGAAAAATCTAGCTATCCTGCAGTGATATTGTCATTATCAATCTTGGCAAAACTCTTGCAGTGAGAGGTCTTTTGCCTGCTACATCTGAAATCTGTTAGCCAACTCAATCTCTTTTCCCCCTACATCTTCTTTTCTTATTAGTCCTTCTCTGCCTTCTTCTTTCTTCCAGAAAGGTCCAAGCTACCTTGCCTAACAAGGAAAAAGCAGAGAAGGCAGCCAAGGCCACTTTGTGGAGTGGCCCACTCGAAGGAGCATGACCCACCTGCTCCAAATGCCCCATGAGGACCTCTCATTCTCATCTGTCGCTTGCTATTGGACCCCTAAGCCCAGAGCCCTACTTATGGGACATCATGTCATTCACAGTGTATACACTAGTCCCTGGGATAGCAGGCCCATAAAACCTTATAGCTACTTTATCACATACTCTTGGCTTTTACAAGCCTGTTGGGCACCGGAGGCTGGTGAACCACAAAGCAGTGAGGGCAGGTGGGCTGGACCCAAACAGTTGAAAAACAGATACTGCACAAGGTTTCTCTGAGAAGATACCATCAAGGCTGCCTGTATCTGGACAACAATGACAACACGTTGACAACAATAGCTACTTAAGGTTTACAAAGCATTTTACAAATATCCCACGTGAGTCTCACAACAACCCTGGGAGACTGATGCTATTATTAACCCCATTTTACAGAGGAGGAAACTAAGGCTGAGGGAGATGACATGACTTGCCCAGTATCATGGCAGGTAGTGGAGTGTCTGAGATTGTATTTGAACTCAGGTCTTCATGCCTCCAGGTCTGATGTTCTATCTGCTTCACCACCTACCTGCCTCAAGGGGAAGAGATACGGGAAATTACAAGAATCAAATTCCTTCCACCTACTCTACACACAAAGTTAGACTTTCCTAGAAAGGCCACATGGGTGTTTGACACAGGTAGGTTGGCAGACAGGAAGTTGTACCCAGGGAGAACTTTGTCATCTGAGAGCCCCTTTCAGGGTGTCCTCTCCAGTGGTGTCCATTTCCATCCAGCAGCTAGGATCCTTCCCCACCCTCAACCTACAGAATAGAAGGCTCCCCAAACAGCCTGGCAAGTAAGATCCTTTTGAGACTTCACAGAAGACAAGGATTGGAGGGGGAGCTGCTTCTTGATCTTTCTTCTATCTCTCCCATCAGGTCTTCTGCAAGTTCAGTCAGAAGCTGAAAGCCTACTCTAATGTGATAGGATCTCAGGATAACAAAGATAGCTTATGGATGTTTACCATTTTAAAGTTTTTCTAAATGCTTTCATCTTTATTATCTCATTTCATTTGATCTTTATAACAGCCCTGGAAGATAGGAAAGGCAGGTATTAAAACCTATCATGATTCACATGGGGATAGTGAGACTGAGGGAAAGTGAATTTTCAAAAGTCATAAAGAAAATGAATATAGCAGACCTTAGATTTGAACCCAAATCTTTTAACTCTAAGATAAGGTCTCCTTCCACTATGGCTCAATGTGTCTCATTGCAAAGTTACAAATAGTCATTCACTCAGTTCAGGTGGCAACAAGGATACACATAATTGTAAGATCACATGTATAATTTCATTGGTGCAGGGAAGTCCCTCAATAAATACAGACCAATCTAAGTTTATACATCTAGACTTGGCAGGAACCACAGACATAATCTAGCACTGTTTTTCTATTTCGCAGATAGAAAAAGTAAGCCTCATGGAAGTTAAGATATTTGACCAAGGTTATACAGTGAACATCAGAGGTAGAATTTGAACCCAGATCCTCTTACCCCCTGGGAATCTAGGTGGTGCAGTAGATAGAGCACCAGGCCTGGAGACAGGAAAATCTGAGTTCAAATCCAGCCTCATACACTTACTATGTATGTGACCCTGGGCAAGTCACTTAAACCCTGCTTGCCTCAGTTTCCTCTCTGTAAAATGAGCTGGAGAAAGGAAATGGCGAACCATATTCCAGGATCTTTTCTGAAAAAACCCCAGATGAGTTTACAAAGCATTAGACACAATTGAACCACAACTACCAATGACAAACCTCCACTCTGGAGCCAACACCCTTTCTACAGTACCATTTGACATCTTGTAGTCTTAGAGAGTTCCGAGCAATTGGGAATCTCAGGGTCACTTAGAGTGAGTCACTACAAGGAAGAGGCCACAGGTTTTCCCAGTCCCAAGGTCAGTTTTCAGTCACCATGCTTCTGCCTCAAGTCTCAGACAAGGCTGACTCAACTGCCTTGGTCATGGAGGAAGCAAGGCCCTTTATATCTGGGCTTTAAGTTCATTCCAAAGTCTCAGGTCGAAACAAAACCTTTTCATCTGGAAGAACTCAAATACATTCTAAATCGGTAATCTTCAAAATCCTTTAATTTTTGTAAAAAAAAAAATAGAAAGTAGTTAAATGGAAACAACTAAATATGGAGAAGTATCTTCTATTTAACAAAAAACTGATAGGAAAACTGGTAAGTTTGGCAGAAATTAGATTCAAACCAACTTTTTACACAGTAAGTTCCCAGAGGATATGTGACCTGAATAAAAAAGTTCAAAACATTAAAAAAAACAAAAGAAGGATGGAATGAGGTGCATTTCATAGTTTACGGCTAAGGGGAGATTTTTTTTTAACCAAAGTCTAGAGATGATTGTTTTTAAACAAAAGATACAAATAATAGACAAAGCAGAAAAATAAAGATGCATGCTTTCTCATCCAAATTCTGGACACACTAAAATCTATCCACAAACTCCTTGGGCATCTGTGGACCCCAGATTAAGAATGCTTAGATGTCAAGGGATCATGTTATATGAATTGTATGTGCTAATAACAGAAAGGGGATAGCAACATTTGAAGAAACAGACCAGTTGTTTTTTTTCCTAACCTGAGCTAGAAGAGTCCCTGTCCATGAAAACCATATCTTCTGTTAAGTTAAATCAATCCAGTTCAATTCAATAATTACTTATTAATCTCTTGTATAAACACTAGGGATAAAAACATGAAAAACAACACCATCCCTGGCCTCAAGGAGCTTATAGTCTAAAGAGAAAAGATTTACGACATGAATGTAAATAAGAGCGTAACAAAGTAGAATGTGGGGGGAAAGGAAAGATCCAAGTACTCAGGAGATTCAAGAAGGAAGTGATCAAAAGCAGCTTCATGAAGGTGATATCTTAGTTGGGCCTTAAAGAAAAAGAACAATTGCAACAAGTAGGAAAAAGGAGAGGGATGCACACCTGGTCATACAGGACAGGTAAGCAGTCTAGCTGAAATGTGCCAAGAAAGTCAAATTATCACCATCACCTTGACCACCATCTTCCCTCAGACTTGGATGGAGATAGCCCAGGACTCTTAATCTAGGGGCCTTGAGAATAACAATGCTTCCCTCATCCTGGGGAGCATCTCCTCTGGAGAGATGCAACCTGGTCATTTGCTCTGCAGGTGCTGCCTCCACATCACTTGAAGATCTAGAAAAGTCTATGTGTGTGTGTGTATGTATGCTAATAAAATGTAACAGTCATACATGTGTATGTATAAAAAAAGTCCTTGGCATGTCAAATGGTTCAACATCAGAAACTGATAAAATTATTTCAGTAGAAATGACACTACATAAGAAATCTTAGCATCTGCTTTGTGGCTTCACCCTAAGGACAATGGGACTTTTCCAACTGACTTGCAACTTTGAATCTTTAGTTTGTATTTTCTCCCCCATTAGAATGTGAGTTCCTTGAGAGCAGGGATTCCTTTCTTTTCTGTTGGTATTCCCAACACCTAGCACCAGCCTTTGGATGTAGTAATCACTTAATACGAGTTTTATGTATTTATTCATTCATTCCAAGCATGGAGAATAACCCATGTAAAAAACAAAAGGACAATCCAACATGCAACTCATGTATATTCCATTGAGTTTTACTGAAGCATATGAGTTATTGCCAATCAGATTGTGTGTGAATAGGAGTTCAGGGAGTGTGAAAGGTAGCAAGGTTCCCTTGGGTGCTTCCAGATAAGGGGCACATCTCAAGGATAGAGTTCTTGTTCTTCTGATAGCCTTTTCCATATCCACACAAGCATCAGTGTCCATGTAAGTGTTGCAGGAAGTGTTTTTGGCAACGATGAAAATTGAGACTGGATGTCTCTTGCTTATTTAGAGAAAGATTTCTGCTTTTGACATTACTCCTTACCAGTAAGGCCCCTGATCTTCAAGTGTTATTGAAGATTTTAAAATGCTAATTGGCCAGGGTGCACATGCTTGAGCTAATGGACTGTCTTTTAAGCACTCATGATCGGTCTTTGAAGCAACTCAACTTGGCAAACATCCAAGAGCCTCATCAGCCTCAGATGTAGGTGCCTGTTGTCTGGGGAGAAACCCATGATGGGCTGGTTCTCATAATTAACCTAAGAATGATATATAGTCAGTCACATAGGAAGGTAGCTGTTAATGCAGGATGGAGCATCTACTCAGCTCGGGTGTGAAAAAATAGCTTGAGAATGACCTTGACAGAAACTATTCCTATCTTATAATTGGGGGGGGGCGTGGTCAAAGGGTCTAAACCTTTTGTAAAAGTTAAAATGAGAGAAAAAAATCACTTTCATTTCTGACATGCCAATTTATGAGGACATAAATGGTTACACTTTGAAGAAAACATGGAAGCAAAAGTGAGGGTACTGAACCGCACTGAATGTAACAACATCTTCATCTTATGTAGGGAGTCTCCCCAAATCAGAGTGATTCTAGAAGCTCCAAGAATATTACCAAAAACAGAAACAACAACACCAGTAATCCTGGCTCCACCTGTTATTTAGCCTAACTTCAGTGAATAGAAGTTCATACATCAGTGGTGCCTGGAAACTGGAGGTGAATCATAGCAGTCACAACAAGGCCCTGGCTAATGAAGAAGGTCAACCAGGACCTGTAGTCACATTTGTGCATTAGGAAGATTATTTTGGCGGCTGTGTGAAGGGTTGGGAAGAAGAGAGACCAGTTAAGGGGCTAATAAATATGACAATCACATATGTGTACATGTAATAGAAATGCTAATGAAATACAATTATCTATGTGTGTATATGTATGCATGCCAATAAAATATAACAATTTTATGTGTATGTATAACAATTATATATGTATATTTACACATATATATACACAACTGCTTTATTAGCCTTATACCTGCTCTTTCTGCTTCCATCTTCTTTTTCCAACCCATCCTTCACACACTGCCAATAGTAGATAGAGAGATGATAGACTAATAGACCATAGATATATAGCTATATTATATAGATTCTAATCTATACTTATATAGCCATATCTATGAGTATATATAGATAAGATTTAACTATATTCATATAGACCTATCTATATCTATAGATATCTATAGATAGATCTGTATATCTCTTTTATAGACATATATGATGTGGATATATTTATGATATTATAAATATCATATATAAATATATGTGAATATATATCTTCACATATGAATGCAGATCTATATAGATTGATTATCTGAGGATAGATAGATGACAGACAGGCAGATAGATAGATAGATAGATAGCTGGTATAATGGATAGATACCTAGACCTGGAGTCAGGAGAGACCTGAATTCAAATTGTGTTTCAGATACTTACTAGCTGGGTGACTCTAACCAAGTCACTTAACTACCTCAATCATTGGGTCAATAAACATTTGTTAAGCACTTACTATGTGCCAGACACTGTGCAAAAAGCCAGGGATACAAAAAGAAGCAATAGATAGTCTCTGCCTTCACGGCACTTAGATTCATATGAAGGAGACAACAAGCAAATACAAAGCAAGCTATATACACGATAAATAGGAAATAATTAACAGAGAGAAAGTACTAGAATAAAGAGGGGTTGGGAAAAGTTTCCAGTAGAAGATGAAACTTTAGTTGGGATTTAAAGGAAGTCAAGGAGGTCAGTAGTAAGCATGGAGGAGGGAGAGCATACTAAGCATGGGAACAGTCAGAAAGAATGCCTGGAGATGAGAGAGTAAGCATCTTGTTCCTGAAAAAGGCCAGGAGGCCAGAGTGACTACAAGGAAGAGGATGTGTTGAGAGTAAGGTGTGAGAAGATTGGAAAGGTAGGAGGGGGCTAGGTTATGAATGTTTGGCTTTGAATGCCAAACAGAGGATTTTGTATTGGATCCTAGAAGTGACAGAGAGCCATGGGAGTTTACTGAATGAAGTAGGAAGAAGGCATGGTCACACTTGCACTTTAGGAAACTCACTTTAGTGGTTGAACAGAAGATGGAGTGGAGAACAACTTGAGGTAGGCAGACTCAATAGCAGGCTATTGCAAAAGTCGAGGCATGAGGCGATAAGAGTCTGGGCCAGAGTTGTGGCACTGTGTTTGTCCTCTGTTGCCAAAGAAAAACATGCCATCAGAGAAATAATGACATAACTTACTCTTGACTTTGTTTTGAGTGAAGGAGGGCTGTGCAGGTCACCAGTCTCACTTCTCCAGAGCCTTCTGAATCCAGTGACCAGATATTCATCAGGATGACTGGAGATTACCCAGGATGAGGCAAATTGGGGTTAAGTGACTTGCCCAAGGTCACACAGCTAGTGAATATCAAGTGTCTGAGGTGAGATTGAAACTTGAGTACTCCTGACTCCTGCACTCGTGCTCTATCCACTGCACCACCTAGCTGCCTCAATAGCAGTATCAGAGAAGAAAAGGGGGTGTATTGGAGAGATGCTGTAAAGGTGAAATTCACAGGCCTTGGCAGTGATTTGGATATGGGGGATGAGAGATAGCAAGGAATCCACTACAGCTTTCAGGTTATGAGTCTGAGGTATCAGGAGAATGGTGTTGCTCTGCACAGTAGAAAGGGGTTGTGAGGGGAGATAATGAGTTCCATTTTGACTATGTTGAGTTTAAGAGATCTACTAGACAATCTGGTTCAAGTGTCTGAAAGGCAGTTAGAGATGAAAGATTGGAGGTTAACAGAGAGGTTGGGGCAGGATAGGTAGATTTGAGAATTGTCAGCATAGGGATGGTAATTAAATCTATGAAAACTGATGAGGTCGCCAAGTGAAGGAAAAGAGCCCAGAGGACAAAAAGGGCCAAAGACAGAACCTTGAAGGACTCCTGTGGTTAGTGGGTGTGATCTGGAGGAAAATCCAGGAAATGAGACAAAGAAGGAGAAGTCAAATAGGTAGGAGGAGAACCAGGAGAGAATGGTGTACTTAAAACCTAGAGAAAAGAGAAAAGAAAGTATCAAGGAGATTGATAGTGTCCAAGACAGATTCCTCATCTTTAAAATGAGGATAGTATCAACCTCCCAGGGCTATTGTAAATACCAAGTAAATTTTATATATATATAAAGACCAAGTAAATTTTATATATATATATATATATGATATTCTGCTAGCCATAAAGAAATACATAAAGGTCAGTTACTATCATTGTTTATTATTATTCTTAAGCAACGATGAAAGCTTGAGTCAGGGTCATAGGTATGGGAATGTAGGGGAGAGGAAAAGGAAAGTTGAGTTCATGTGAAGGAGAATGAACAGGAGGCCAAGGAACAGAATCCAAGAATTTCTGGACTGGAAGGGGCTATAGTAGCAAGCAAATCTTCCGTATTCCACATTCTCCTCACCATGGCCCCACTTTCTGTCTCCCACCAAGGGCTGTGCTGAAGCTAGTTCCTATTGACTACAAGAACCAGTTGTAATCATTTTCAACATACCTCAGAAATTGGCAAAGGCTAGGTTTGACTTACTGTTTTTGATGACATTCTAGATTTAAGAAAGTAAAGAGAAAAATGTTAACATAGATTAAACTTAAAAGTATATTGTGAATACAAATTTTAAGAGAGTCAATTGTTAAAATATTTACCAGCATACTCCTGCTTTCATCCTACTATACTCTACCTGATTCCCCCTGACTGATAAATGACACTTTTGCCTTATCTGTCTAGTAATCAGGCCTTTCCCTCCTTTCAAACCTAAATTTGTTTCTTTGCAGCTATTGCCCATTACTCCTAGTTCAGACTCTGGGGTCAAAAAGAACAAATCTAGAACTTTGTCCTTATGACAGCCTTTCCTTCATTACTTGCACACAGATATCATCCTCCATTGCAGCCCCACCCTGAATGGTCTTTTCTCTGGAGTAAACATTCCCAGGTCCTTCAACTACATCTCACATAACATGGACTCGAGCCCTTCACCAATTCCAATTGCTCTCCTTTGGATACTCCCTTGGTTGTTAATGTTCTTCCTAAAATGTGACCTCAGAAATGAAGAGCTGAACATGTCTCTATCAGTTTAAAGCAGTGAACAGTAACGCTGTTATCACCCCCTTTTCCCTGGTAGCCATGTGTTCTTAAATGTGCCTCCTCTGTACAGTGGTGTGCTAGTAAATGTTTAACAATGGACTCTCTGAAAATGCACCAATACCCTTTAAAGTTTAATCTGTAGCATTAACAATTTCTCCATCACTTCCTTAAGTCTAAACAATGAACAAAACAATAAAGCAAGCCCTGATTTGTGGCATTTCCTGATTTCTGAGGTATAAAAGCTCCCATTGAAAATTTAACCATTGACCATCACAGGCCTGCATGAGCCGGTTCCAGAATACCCATGTCCCAAGATCACTTTAGTAGGTCTTGTTGAAATGTTAAAGGAAGAGATGCTAAAGGAAAGAATCAGGTTCTAGGTTGTGTTTGTCCTTCACTCTCTAAGAGGACCATGACATCAAGATGATGACATGACTTGCAGTTGACTTGGATTTGAGTGAGGGAGGGCTGTGCAAGGTCACCAGCTTCACTTTCTCCTCCTAAGACTTGGAATCTAAAGCTAAATGTGCACTGAAAGTTAGCATCATGCCTAGGGAGAGTTCTTGATCCTGTGACTACCATACATTATTTAACTTAACATAAGCTTAAGCTCATGTACATAATGATAAAGGATTTTACACATATCATCTTACTAGCAACTCTCCATCAGAGATCTAGCCTGTATAACCATCTATACTTGTCTGTTTCCTATCCACAACCTGAGGCTGCCATCCCTGATCTCAACTTGAAGATCAGGAGGCACAGACATTTTGGAAGGTCACCTTGTCTAACTTCCTATTGTTAAGAAGATCCACATGTAAGGCATCACATATAATTATGTCTACCATAGTTTGACTTCCTCTCCCACAAGGATCCCACAGCCTCCCTTAGTTACTTGTTTTCATATTTAACATCTTGGAAAATTATATTGCAAAAGCAAAAAAGATTAAGACTTGCAACCAAGAATAACTTACCCAGCAAGAATGAGTATAATTCTACAGGGAAAAAAAATAATTCAATAAAGGGCTGTCAAGCATTTCTGATGAAAAGACCAGAGCTGAGTAGAAACTTTGAAATGCAAACGTAAGTGTCAGGACAAACAAATACATTTGAGCTATTGGAAGGGGCTAAACAATGTTGAAGTACTTACATCCTAACAGGAGAAGACAAGACAACTGTCCTCTCAGAATTCTATATTTAATTGTAACAGGGGAGTTTAGTATAGAGTAGATAGACAGTGGATGGTTTTGTTTTATTCTGAAGGCATTAGAGAGTAAAGAAAAGGGAGGGGAAAGGAATACATTAGAAAAGAATAGATGAATAATGGGTGGAACTTAATATTTCTCATAATTGGGTGAGCAAGAAGAGCATGTAAGACTGGAGTAAGGGGTGGAGGGAGTGGACCCTCCTACTTGAACCAGACAAAGGAGGGTTGAACACACATAGAAAAAGTTGGGTTTAGAAATCCATTAAGTTCAACAAAAAACAGGCAGGGACAAGGATAGGTGAGAGAAAGATTTACAAAGGAATGAAGAACTGGGGAGGGAATCATTATAAGAAAAACAAACCATAAAATCAGAGAGTAGACTCTGATTGGAAAGTTAAAAGAAAAAAATATATATATATTAGAATCAGTCCATCAGGGTTTGAGTCAGAGGATTAAAGGAGGAGCAATGAAGTTAAAGCACTTCACTTCAATTATAGATCATTGCTGGGGATCATTTTCCTTCTCTTTCACTATCTTATTCTTTGTAAAGAATAGAAAAGGCATAAGAGGATGTGGTGGAGTAAGTACCCAGTTAGTAATCATAACTTTTAAAATGAATGGAATGAATTTACCTATAAAATGGAAGAGAACAACAAAATGATTAATAAGTAGAATTCAACAATATGTTATGTACAAGAAAAGCACTTGAAATATAAAGATTCACACAGATTTAAAGAGCGAGACTAAAGCACAATTTGTTATACTTTAGACAAATCAAAAAAGCAGGCATAGCAATGATAATCTCAGACTATGAAAATAGACAACGTTAAAAGAGATAAACAATATTATTCTTAAAAGCATCCTACAGAATGAAGTAATATCAAGAAGTATAAATACACACACACATATACACACACACACACACATACACACACACTGAAGGAGATAATATCTAAATACTTAAAGGAAAAATAAATCAAATTATAGGGAAAAAAATGCAGTAAAAATGCAGTTGGTGACCTCCATATGTCCCTTTTTGACCTCAATACATCTAACAAAAAGATAGATTGAAAAGAAGTTAAGAAATCAAAAAGAATGTCTTTTTAAATTAACTCAGATAAATATTTGGTGATTACTGAATGGCAATAGAAAGGAGTATAATACATATCCTCAACACTGCTGTGGCACATTTGCAAAAACTGACCATATATTAAGACATAAACACCTAACAAACAAGTGCAGAAATATTAAACATGTCCATTACTAATCACAATGCAATGAAAAATTATAATTAACAAACGGTCTTTGAAGAAAGGATACAAACTTAAAAAGAAATTAGATCATTTACTCCAAAAAAAACTGTATATCATATACCATATTGTAGAAACAAGAAAAAGTTTCATCAAAGAAAATGACAGCAATGAGATAAATCCAAATGGATAAAGCCAAAATAGTTCATGAGGGAATTTATTCTTCCAAAGTGGAGGGAGAGTTGATGCATGATTTTTTTTGTTGAAAGATGATTATGCATTCAATGCAGTTTCTGAAGCTGAAATGCAATGAAGCAAGGCTTGATTCTCTATTGCTTGTGTTAATTTTGGCCTAACAGCTAACGCCAAGAAAACACAGGTGCTCCACCAGTCAGCACCATACCATCCATATGTGGAACCATTGCTTATAGCAAATGGAGAAGTTTTGAATACTGTAGACTGAACAGGTAGTATGCTTTCTAGGGATGTATGCATAGCAAATGAGGTTCACATACACATTGCTGGAGTTAGCTTCACATTTGGGAAGCTCCAAAGGAAAGTATGGGAAAGAAGAGGTATTAGACTGACTACCAAACTGAAGGTCTACAGGCTGTTCTGCTGACCTCATTGTTGTATGCCTGTGATACATGAATAGTTTACCAGTGCTATGCTAGGAAACTGAATAGCTTCCATTTGAAGTCTTAGGAAGATTCTGAGGATCATTTAGCAGGATAAGGTACCAGACACTGAGGTCCTTTCTCAAACTAAACTGCCGAGCATTCAAACACTACTGCAGAGAGTGCAACTCTGATGGGCTGGCTATGTTGTTCAAATATCAAAGTACATTTGCCTAAAAGACTATTTTATGAAGAACTCACACAGGATAAGTGCTCACATGGTGGTCAGAAGAAGTCGTACAAGGACATTCTGAAAGTTACTCTGAAGAACTTTGAAATTCATTGCATAACATGGGAGACACTAGCAAAGGACTGCCCAGCATGGGATACTTGCATCAAAGAAGGCACTGTGGTCTATGAGCAAAGCAGAATTAAAATAGCTCAAAAGAAATGTGACTTGGGCAAATTTAGAGAATGTACTCCAAATGTTGATATGGACTATTCGCTCCTGACCTGTGGTAGAGCATTCTAAGATATTATTAGCCTGATCAGTCACAGTCAGACATACGGCAACTTGACTCTTACATCGTAATATCATGTTGTTCCTCTTAGAGAATGAAAGACAACAATCAATAAACAACCAACTATATCTCCCAACAGAAGAAAGAAGAAACAGATTAATGGATTGCACATGAAACTTTTTTCAAATATTTATTTATTTTTAGTTTCCAACATTCATTTTGATAAAATTATGAGTTTTAAAATTTCTCCCTCTCCTTCCCTACCCCAAGATGGCATGCAATCTGATACAGGCTATACATGTAAAATTATATAAAACATATTTCCACATTAATCTTGTTGTAAAGAAGAATTACAACCAACCCCTCCCCGCCCCCCAAAAAGAGAGAAAATAGTATGCTTCTATTTGTATTCAGATTCCATAGTTCTTTCTCTGAATGTGAATAGCATTTTCCATCATGAGTCTTTTGGAATTATCTTAGATCATGTGCATGAAATTTTAAAAGAACCAGAAAAGTAACAAATCAAGAAACTCAGATAAACACCAGCATGGAAAGTCTGAAAATCAAAATAAAGAGTAACAAAATTTAAGACCAAAAAAATGACCCTCAAACACATAGTGAATTTATGAGTAAAATTAAGAGTTAAGATTTTTTGGAGTAGGAAAATTAATAAAATCAATAAACTATAAATAAATTTGAGTCTTTCACAGAGACAGGAAAATCAAAAGGCCAACATCAAAATTGAAAAAGGAGAATTCACAATGAATGAAGAGAAATAGAGAATTTTTAAAACTATTTTCCATATTGTATGCCAACAGAACTAATAAATGAAATGTATGGCTTCTTATAAACACATAAAATACCACAATTAGCAGAATAAGAAGAAAAAGATAGGTGCAGAGTCGGAATTAGAAACTAGACCTGTCATTTCAACAGTACTGTGAACTCCTACATATGAAAATTTCCTTTACCAATATCTCTAACAAATACCAACACAAAAATATTGAACAAAATATCAGCAAAGAAGCTATATGATCATATTAAAGGATTATACACTATGATTAGATTTAATTTATACCAGAAATAAAGTCTTGGTTCAATATTAGGTAAAGTATCAACACAATAGGTCACATTTATTTTATCAATAGGTGAAAAGAAAAAAGCTTTAGAAAAAAACACAAGCATTTCTGTATTCAAAAAGCTGAAAATATAGAAAATAAGTGGACCTTCCTTTAATATGGCAAGCAGTATTTATCTAAAATCAAGGCACAGCATCATTATATGTTTTCTAATAAGATAAGAGTGAAGTAAAGATATCTATTGTCATCACTGCTATTTTATACAGTTCTAGAAATACTAACAAGATGAAAAAGACAAGAAAAAGAAACTGAGGGAAGAAGGATGGGCAAAAGAGAAACATAATTAACATTTTTTACAGATGACAGGATGGTCCAAATTGATATACATTTTTCTCTTGAGATAAATCCTCTTTTTCTTCCTTATTAGAATTATTTCTTTTTATGTTTATATATTTCATTCTTGAAGACTTCATATTCTTCCTAGACTGACTTCCTCTATTGAGTTTAAGTACACCTGATTCTACCTACCTTCTTTTGAAGGCATTGAAATCTGCTTTCCCAAAATTTAGGTTGCAATAATATGATGTCCAGATTTCCTCTCCTGTTTCACAAACTCTTAGAAACTGTTATCATACGTCTCCAAAAAAGTTTACCTTAATTTCCATCCCACCAGCCAGTTTTTCCCTGTTGGTGATAATCAGATACAAAATAAAATGTCTCTTTGTTGGTTCCATCACCTTTCATAGAATTATCACTCAGGCAAGTTAAGAAATTACTAACTGCTACTCAGTCTCTTCTCAGCAAAGAGACTATTTCAGCAGATGTCTGGATAATATATCATGTCTCTGTGCCGGGTTTCTGATTTTTCCCCTAATTCATCTATATCTTCTTTCTGTCCAGGTGGTCTGTGTTATACCTCAATGAGAAAATCACTTCTATTTCTTCTTCCATTGATTTTCACCCCAGTGCTCACCATTTTTTCCTCATTCTGATTCCTAAATTTCCTCATATCTCATAAAAGAATATCTTTTAAATATAACCCTTTTAAACCTAAATATAACCATTTTCCATATTATCTGGGAGGCACAGTTAAGAGCTCTAGTTTCTCTTGATTGTTGCTTAAACTTTAGACATTTTTATATAGATATTCAAGGCCAAGGGTTTTACTACTGATTCCTTTCTTGGCTCTTGTCCTTGTATACTTTTGGGTGTCTTGACAGCATTCTTCCTGCATTATAACTACTCTTTTTAGCATCTAACTTGCTTGGTTAATTATCCATCAGCATTTTCCTCCCCTGCTTTTCAGTTTGACACCTCCTGTAGATTTTTAGTGTGTGGGATCCTTTCAATTCTTTCTCTGAACTCTCTGAAATCTGTTCACTCAAATTCTAGAGTATATATCATACTATGCTCAGCTTTACTATACTCAGTCATAAATTCTAAGATGGTGCGTTCATCTTCCCCCAAGGTTCCTATAATTTCTTACTTTCTGAAACTAGTTCTTCCTGATAGGTAAGAATTTAGATCCAGAATAGCTGTTCTATTCATTGGTTTCTCTACCCTTTTAAAAAATGTTTTAACAATGCCCTTTGTTTTTACATAACAGTTATTTTCAGATATGCTTCTTCTTTGTAAAAGGGAAGAATAAGGTTTATACACAACAAATATATTTAGCCCATCTGCTAGTATATATAACTTTCTGCTCCTATGGTCCTTTACCTCTCCATCAAAAGAGGAAAACAGTTTTATTTTGTTTCACTGGTTTGAGTCACTCTACAATTTCACACAACTCTTCCTATATTTATCTGAATTCTTCAAATTAATTCTTTACAACACAATTTGTTTTTTACATTTACATGCCACAATTTAAGCTATTTCCCTAATCAATGGCACTACTTTGTTTCCAGTTCTTTGCTACTACTAGAACTGTTGCTATGAATATTTTGGCATCTAAGGGATTTTCCTTTTGGATTTGATCACCTGTTTTCCATAACCAAAGAACTCATTACCAAATGGTCAGTGTATTGAATAATCTCACTATACTTAGCTAGGTTCTAAGAAAGAAGATTTGGTCAGTTGCTAGGATTGTAGTCAAAGTCTTTACAACATGGTAGAACTTACATTCCTTTGGAATAGCCTTCAGGAACTCAGGGTCACCTTCTTGACATAATAGGCATCAGAGTATCTCCTTGAGTTGGATGGATATGCCAAGGGAAGCCATCTATCAATACAGTACACCTATTTGTACAGTACACTGTAACTGCAATTACAGTGCAAACTGTCTGCAAACTTGGCCCAGAAATGAGGAATAGAATCAGAGCTTCTCCCCGAAGGAAAAATAAGGCCCATTTTTTAAGCATCAGAATTTAGATATATGTTGATGTAATTCATCAATATAAACAATATACATTGATGGGTTTGTTTATTTTGCCTATACTTTGATAATAATCCTATATTGCATGTGTAAAGAGCATTTTGTAATGTGCTTTCCCACATATTCTCTCCCTTGATCCTCCAAACAGTCTTTTGACATAAATAGGCAAGGTTTTTTAATAAAACTATTCTTATTATTATATTATAATAATATTATTATTATAATATAATAATAATATTATTATTATAAAGACAAGACAGCTGAGGTTCAAAATGGGAAAGTGACCTGTCCAGAGTCATACAGTGAATAAGTAACAGAGTTTGGGTTGGAAACCAAGTCTTCTAAAACCAACTCCAATGGTCTTTCTATTGTACCCTAGCAATACTCAGGAACAAAGTATTAAAGGAATTCCCTGACCATTGTGACCCTGAGGTGAGCAGACAAGAAGCCTTCCTTCCATCACTGCCAGTAAGACCAGGAAATCTTTTTATCCCAAGGTACCAGTGTCAAGGAAAGACAAGGGGAGGTCATGGCTCCTCAGCATGAAAGAAGGAAACAGGATACTTTGGGAGAGGGTACTTCAAAGAGGACTGGACATGAGAAATATTTGGCACCTGGTGTGTTTCTACAGGGAAGGTCTGAGCCTGAGAAGTTCACGAACCCTGGAAACCTCATCATAGAAGAGGCAGACCATTAATCCAAAGCTGTCAAGAAGAGTGCCTTGTTCAGGAGAGTTGGGAGCAGATTGAATCAGTGACAGGGCCCATCATTCTTTTGAAATAGAAGGAGCTGTGGCAGCAGAATGATGTCCCTCTCTAGTCAGCAGCTGTGAACCTCTGATGCCTTGGGGTGGGGAAGGAAGGTTCTGAAGGCCTTCACATAGCCCAAAGGAAAGTTTGGGGTTGTATCTCCAATATTTAGGATTTTTTCAGGTTATCTCTTCTGGACCATTTCTTGGATCAGACATTTTCTTAGGATCTTTGGGAATTATATTTAATTTCAGCCTAGGCTCTTGGACATGGCATTAGAAAACCTGAATTCACTTGGCATCTGTAGCTAATAGGCAAAATCGCTTTGGGCTTCTCTATAAGTTTCAGTTTTTCAATCTGTAAAATGGGAAGATTTGCCCCTTTCCCTGTCTTCCTCATAGGGTCATCTAATTTCATATCTGGGAGAGAGTTTAGAGATTGTCAAGTCTAATCCACTCCGCGATGAGGAAACAAGCCCCACAAGGACAAATGAACTGCCCAAGGTCATGATGCTATTTACAGGAAAAATTCAGATCTCCCGATTTCTGCCTCACAAGAATGTGCTAAAAAGGAATAGTAAAGAGATCTATTTTAAAAAGCAGATTTTCAGTTTTCTGCAAGAAAAGGTCTATAAAAACCAGTGTATCATTATCATACCCACTTGAGAACTCACTGGACTTCATGGCCACATCCCAGACACTAGGGTAGATGAGACTGTCTCCCACAAGATAGCCTGAGGGAAATGTTTGAAACAGAGCCCTCTCTGTTATCACTGAGCAGTTATTAAGCATCCACAATGTGTCATAGAAGCCAAGGTCCCTGCCCTGCAGATACAGTCATCCTAAAAAAGGAACCAGGCAGATACACTTAAAAGAAATCATTCTACCTAGCAGATACTGAAAGTGCTTCTAACACCAAGATCCTACACTAAGGACTCTTAAAACAATGCAAACACTCAGCATGCTTGACTGGAGCCTCCTCCCGAAAGCTACTTCTTCTGCTCAGGGGGAGAGAGAGCTTGGGATTCCAGGTGGAAAAGTGACTTAAGTCTTTCACTCTTTCCTCCCTGTGCTAAGTGGGAAGCTGGCCTCATTCACTGTAGCCTGGCTTTCCCTCAGTCTTGCTGTCCCTCCTTTCCAGAAAGTGAAACTGGTTTGGTATTCATAACATGTGGCCCTTGCCTGTGCCCATTTTGAAAAGTCTCAACTTGACCTCTCTCTATATCTCTCAGTTGCCTTGGGGGAAAGGGGAGTGGAGGGGGAGGAGGGAAAGGAAGGAGGAAGAAGGGAGAGAGTGAAGATCTTAGCATTTACCTAATTAGTGGTAATTAGGAGGCAGGGCCTGGATGCTCTCCTCACAGCTGCTCCTAAGGACAGAGACAGCTCAGAGAGTTGCCGCCTAAGTGGGCATTGGAAACACTTTGGACGAGAGCCATCACCTGTCTTTCATCTCTTTTGATTTCCTCACCATAGATCAGACAGTTGTATCCTTTTCTTCACAACTCTTCCTACAAGATTGCCTTAGGGTGGTCTGCTCTGAAACTTGGAGGAATGGGGACAAATGGGTCCATGCTATGCTTACACCCAGAGAGCCATTAACATTACTCAACATCCATTAACATATCTTAGACTGGATACACACACACACACACACACACACACACACACACACACATATACACCTCTATTCTCAAGATTCTAATCTAGGTCTGATTCCTATGGTAAGTTTCAAGCTCAGCACTTAGGACTACGGGAAGGGGAGAGGAAAGAGAAGAAATAGTTTCTGGCATGTTTTCCTCCTATACCCAAGAGACAGAATACCCTGGTGGAGAAAGCATGAAAAGTCAGTATGGGACAAAGGGCCTATTCCTAGACCCAATGATTTGGGGTAACTCCCTAGATTTCTTCATCTAATGTGAATCTTGAGAGAGCACATATCCCTGAGGAGTAAAGAGAAGAGCTGTAATAGAAAACTCGTGGCTAAAAGGGAACTTAAAAGGTCATTTCTTTTTTTCCTCCTACTTCTGCTCACCATCCTAAGAGGAGCCAGGAGGAGAGGTCATTCTTAAAGGGAATGTGTCCTGGCCAGCACCCACTTAAAAGAGACAGCTGTTTGATATTGACTATCCTATCAATGCTTATTAATGTTTCTGATTAACCTCTATAGAGATCTGTTATCTCTGTGCCAGGGAATATACTATTAATTCCCATCTGTGTTGGATTACTTACAGTTAGTTGCTGGTACTTTTCCATGGTCTCACAACACATCTTAATCAGATGGTGAGTGGGTTTAATTAGCTGAAGTATAGGTTTTATTTTTTTTTATTCATATAACTACTTAATCTAATGGAAGCCCATTATCTGTGGCTTCTTTCCCATGCATAATTATTGCTGTTCATAATTGATGGTGCATCAGGGGTTGTGGCTGCAATATGGCAGCTGGAACACAATGTCGCCTCTCCACAGAATGAAGGTTGGAGGAAATGAGTTGTCAGTAAGACACTGGATGCATTGTTTTCATAGAGATGAGCTCCTATGTGGAAATTGCTGGCTTCCAGGTTCCTGCCAAAAAGAAGCAAACATCACTCTTGGCTGGATGACCTCTGTGCAGTGCTTCCTGCAAAAGTCCTTTCAGGAGACCTAGAGGTGAAGTGAAAATCAAGAACAGCTAGGACAGCTATCTGTCCATCCATTGTCCCTCTAGAGCAGGGACTATGCATTTCCTTGTTGTCTCCCCTTTTCCACAAGTCTTGATTCAGTGCTATGAACCCATGGGCATTCAGGATATACAAATTTAAGTTCAGCAACTTGAACAATGACTTTGACATGGGACAGAAAAATGGAGAATGAGAAAATATATATTGAGGAAGTTAGAGATGAATTCCTTGCCAGAAATGAGGCTGAGGGTTTACCTGTAAATCACTGGGTTCCATGGTCAGATAGTGTCATGTGGCCTACAGATGATATCAGTTGTTCCCATTAGGAACTATACACTTAGCCTAGTTGGGTCCAGTGTGACTGCAGGGGAAATTGTGGGTTTCCAAAGAAAAAGAAAAAGAGAAAGTGAGTCCTAGCTATTCTGAGTTTAGAAGATGCAGGAAGAAAGATGGAATGACCTCTGGAGGTCAAAAGTATTTCATGAATCTACTACTCCCTCTGCTGTGTCTGATTTTTTTTTTCTCAATCCAGTTTGATTGAAGACCTTGCCCAGACCTTCCCAAATGGAGCTGGTTGGGGGGGAAAGATGACAGAAGAATCAGTCTGTCTCAGAACCTGAATGATCCAGGATTGATATGGAAGATTCCAGGAAGTAAAGAAAAGCTTTTTGTGTGTGTGTGGGTTTTAGTGTATTATGTTTTGATTTGTTATATGATTTCTTCTACTTATGTCAGTGTGACTACATAACATCACTATAGTGAAAATATGCTCAATAAGAAAGTATATGTCGAACCTATACAGAATTGTATGCTGTCATGGGGAGGGAGGGGGGTAGGGGGGAAGGTGTGGGGGGATAAAATCTTAATTTTAAGGAAGTGATTGTAGAACATTTATAAATAAATAAAATTTAAAAAAAGATCAGAGAAAAGGGGAAAGAACCTATTTGTATGAAACAAAAAAAAAAAAAAAGCTTTGCTTCACAAACCTTGGCCAAATATCAGAGCATCTTGGGTCAAAGAGGATTATGAAGGACTCAGGATGGAGCAGTGGACAGAATGCTGGACTTGGAGTCAGAAGAATGGAATTCTTGACTCCATCCCATACTACCTCTATGACCATTGGTCAAGGTATTTATCCTCTCCACATCTCCATTTTTTCATCTGAAAATAAGGGTGTTAGACTAGGTGATCTCTTAGATGCTTTCTAGCTCTAAATTGATGATCCTATAACCCGATTTTCCATCAGAGAGGTTGAGAATTTCAAAGGGTGTGCTATACCTCTGTTTCTGACCAAGACTATCTATCTCCCACACCCCCTTGCCTCCAGCTCCCTCCTGTCCCATTTGCTCCAGTCAGAGGGAATCTACATAGCTGGGATCAAAGACTTAGTCCCCCTCCTGCTTGTCTCTTCCTGTTAAAATGATGGCATCAGGGAAACCAGGCCATGGGAAGAGAAGATGCAAAGACTAGCCTTAGCTGTCTCTTTCGGAAGAATCCCAGCTCCAGGAATCTGGAGCAGCAGGACAAATGCATCAAAGACTTAACCTCCTGGTTGTCAGACTGTAGGGGACTGGGACTATTGTGGTTGTGGTTTTTCTTTCCTTCCAGCTTTGCACAAATGTTTGCACAGAGGCTTCTGTGCCTGACCCACAGTCAGCAGCAGACAGGAGCCATGGATTCTTCTTGCAGCATTTTACAGGGTGACGGATCAGATAATGTACACTTAGCGAGTGCACAAATAATGTGAATCAGGGTTGGCATAGTGCAGTGAGGTGTAAAAAAAGCAATTTGAATTGTGCTAGGGAAATGCCAGAGACTCTCTGACACACGTACTTCCCAGAATGCCCGCTTCTATACACCTTGGTGGTGCTGAGCTCTGAGTTCTGGCTAGAATGGCAACCAGGTAGGCGGACAGAAGTGCCATTGGAGAAGAAGGTAGCTCCAGGAAGTGGGATGGAGGGGGGTTACTTAGCATCCAGGTAGAAGAAAGACCCTATGAAGCCTTGGTGAAGTATTCATCCGTGGCTGTTTTGCATCTTGGGAAGAATGATTTGGTCCCTTGTCTTAAGAGGTCTCAGTTCCCAGTTCACTTGAGTATGTCCCTTGACTATGTCCATGCATGACTTTTCATGTTGGCATTTGAACATGTATGTGCTTTATGTAATTATGGAATACTGGGCCTTCCAGAGATCATCTTATGAGTCTGTCTCCCTTCCTTTAGGCAGAGAGGCCCCTTCATTCACCCAATGAGTATTTGGCCTTCTCTTAGCCATGTCCAAAAGATTCTTCATCCTGCCTTAGTTAGGGCCTCATCGTACCCCCTCACTGCCTGGAAAGTTCTCCTCATACCTAAATTTTTTGTGGGGGGTGCTTCTGTTGGCATTTGTTAGAGTGCATTCAAGTAAACCTGGCTGTGAGGAAAACATGGGTACTTCTGTGTGTGTGTGTGTGTGTGTGTGTGTGTGTGTGTGTGTGTGTGTTTGTAGTACCAGCCAATGGCCATATTCCCCTCCACCCCAGGTTGAGGGGGATGGAGGGTGCAGGAATGAGGCTCCTTCCTCTAGGGTATTCTTTCCCTCTTGTCTTTCTTTCTGATCTGAGCTGAGCCTGCTTTGTCTGAGCCAGTTCAGCTTCTGGTCTCTGCAAAGCCTCTGTCTTCCTGATATCACTGCAAGTTGATGGAGCTAAACCTCCTTCTATCCCTCTCCCTTTTGCCTCTGCCCTCTCACTTTCTCCACAGATCCTTCCATACTGTCTGCAGAGTTCTCCTCCTCAAGAGCAGATAAGTTACTCACAGCACAGACTGGACAACCTTAAATAAAGTTTTGGAATCCTCTACCCCTTCCCCCCAACCCTCACTCCACTCGACATTCCTTTTCTTTGGAAAATCGAATCTGAACACACAGGAGACCTTCAGTTAACAGGGTTCATATTCTCATTTTGAATGAGCGTAATCTAGCAACCTCATTCCATGGCCACCTGGCTGTGGGTAGGGGTGGGGGTGGGCATGCAGGGAGGAAGGGAGGAGGGTCAGAACCGGAGGCTTAGAACCTGAGCATTTTACTAGCCTAGGTGACTCAGGGACATGGCAAAGAAGCACGTTACTGTTTCAAATGAAAGCTGATTACAGTGGGTAGGAGAGTTTTCTGAGCATCTGAGAAGGGGAGAGATTGCAGGATAATGGATGGCCAGCCTGCAGCCTGACTGCCTGCATTTCTGATCTCAGTGGGCCAGGACGATAACCCAGCACAGATTAAGAATCTAAACAAAGAGGAAGATAGCGCAGTCCTGGGGACTAGGCAGTCTGCTGGGGGACTGGCTGAGACCACCAGATTTTTTCCCAGAAAATCTGGGGACACATTTTCATGTTGTCTTCGCATAAATTTGTGTGTTGATTTGCATGAATTTGCATTTTGCCTTCAAAACACCCTAAGTCTTAGAATATAAAATAAAATAAAATTAATTAATTACTGCAGTGGACAGCAAGTGTATTCATACCCAGGGCTCAGGGCTTTTGGAAGAGTAGGGGTCAATAGAGGGTTTCACAAGGTCCCTAGCAGCTACTTCCCCATACCATCAGGATCTGAGGCTACAGTACAGCCAGGGACCAAGCGATCAGTATTAGTCTCTTCAACAACAACCAAAAATAGTTCATGGTTATATAGGACTTCCCAAAGTACTTATCACACAAGGTCCTGGAGGTAGATAGTACGCTACTAGTACTATTGTCCCCATTTTATTGATTAGAACATTGAGGTGTGCCAGGTTAGGTATGACTATAGTCAAATAGCTACTAAGAATCAGATTTAGGATTCAAACCTAGGCTTTTCTTGCCTTTCTGATACTACCCATGTTGCCCTCCAGATTATCTGTCAGATTAAGCAAAAGCTAACCTTTGGATTCCACAAATGGAGCTGCTTGGCAGGACCCAATTAAGTGCAGGTGAATGGGAAGTAGGAATATTGAGAAATAATCCTTGATGATCCTCTAATAAGAGTTTTAGAACCAAACTAAATCCAATGGAAGGACAGAGTCCTGGAACAGCCTTCAGAGGTTACCTGCAGAGTATCAGAACACAGAGGTGAAGGAGCTGATATTCCTCAGGGTGGGAGTAAATATAGTCTTGCAAACCATCTGGAGGGTCAAAATGGAGAAGATGGGTAGAGGTTCCTTGAATCTAAGTTCTATGGAGCCTAAACACATAAATATGCTTACTATTTTTTACAGCCTATAGAACTTATAGATCTATACGGAACTTGAAGAAGACCCACCTTACTTTCTTCCCTTCCTGAAACTATACCCAAGGAAGATGGCACCTGCCTAGTGCATGAAGGGCATCCTCTGGGGAGAGCATGACCCTAAGTGCTTCATTTGAGTGGAAATGAACCACAGATATCTGTGCCAGTGCCAACATTGCCCATAAGCCTTAGCAGTAGGAAGTTACATCTTAAGTCTAACCTCAATATCCCCTACTGCAATTTAATTTTTTTACTCTTAGATTTACTAGAGATTATGAAGAAGAGTGACCTCATCCACCATATTCTATCCTCCAAATTCCTTTTTTCTACCTCTACACCATGTTCCTCGGAAGAAAAAACAGGGAGGTAGTAGCTGATAGAAAGGGATAAGAAAATGGAAAGTGAAAGAGCAAGAAATAGAAAGGAGAGAGACCAAAGAGGGTCCAGCATGAGAAATTAGCAGCTTCTCCTCTGTATGCACCACCAGCAATCTGAACTCTGAAAATAATGCCCAGAGAGAAGCCAAAACCCTGCTTGGATAAGGAGGCGAAGGGGTTATCTGGATGCTAGCACAAGCTTCCTCAGGCAAGGTGGGAGAGGTCACCTAATCAGAGACACTGGAGAAGATGGGGATTAGATGCTGCTCCCCAGCCTCCAGGGATCAAGTTGAGATAGGACAGCACCCAAATAGAGGCAGCTGAGGTACTTCAGGGGATTAGGTACCATGTCATTCTTGGTCATCAGACACAGAGGAAGATGAATCTGAAAAAAAATCTCACTTAAAGGAGGCTGGAAAACACCAGACATTTTCCAATGTTGTTCAAGACTTTCTTTTCCCCCTACCCTCTTTCTCTTCTTGTCTCTCTGGTTTCAAGTGAAGATAAGAAACACATTTCCCCACTCCAAAAAAGAGAGGGGGGTGGATATCAGAAGAGGTAACGGGATGCCCATTAACTCTACAAAAAGTGTTTATTGGAAGCACTTGGCTCTAAGGATAAGCAGGATCTGGGTGATGTCCATTCAGTAGTTTTTTCCAGACTTAGGCAACCTGCCTAGGTCCAGGAAGGGCTAAAGGGACATTGGATGAGGAGGACTCTTTAACTAGGAAAATTTAAGATAAAAGTTCCCAGTCTGGGACACTTGGAAGGAAAAGGGGAAGTGACAAAGAGATAGGGGGAGGAAAGAAGAAGGAATTGGGAGGGGGTTCTGTAAAATGTGATATTAAATGAATAGTATGTAAATGAATGCAAAAATCACATGCAAATGAGTATGGGATTTATTTTTTTAGTCAGCCACTCAGACTGTTTGGCACAATTGCAGTGCGAGGCGTACCTGCCACAAGTTGGTGGCATTATCTCTTTGAACAGTAGCCAATGCCTGGGTGAGGAAAAAGTGTTCTTCCTTTTCTTGAGCTGGTCCTTCATTCTTTCCCACTTTTCTCCTCCATCAATGCCACTCCATCCCACACACTCTTCTACCCCACTTTCCTGGGACAGCTGCCAGGCAATGGGGTCTTTCTTTCCAGACTTAGAAAGAAGACAGCTGGCCTATGTCAGTCTCCTGCTGAGGTGACCCCCTCAATTCTAGGTTTATCTCTAGTTCTGTTTATGTTGACCAACGACCTTTCTGGACCCCCAGGGATGAACATTTGCTATTCTCCTGCCCCCACTTGTCAAATATATCCCCCTACCCCAGTGCTACCTTTTGCCAAATGGTAGTAGAAAAAAATAAATCAAATAACTCTCTTGAAAGAGACAGCTTTCTACTTTGACCACACACAACTACCTCAAGAATGAGGTATAATAACTATTTCTCAGGCTTGCACATAGAGAGTCTTGGAATGGAAAGAAACATTGCTTGGCTGGTTCATTATTCCCGTACCTAGGTAGTGGGTGGCCTCTTTTTTTTAAAAAAAATACCCAAGAAAAAATTAATAACAACTACTGATCTCTCATTGCAAACTTCATCAACCCTAGCATCTCCATTATGGGAAGGTTCTTGTCTGAGTCTAGCCTCAATCTCTCATGCTGTAATTTTTAGCCCATTATTTTTTTATTTTGTCCTTATTGAAGATGGAGAATGACTGGACCCTTTCTGGCCAAATAAGATGGGCATAGAGAATTGGGAAGAGTACCTACCCTCGGCAGACAAGGAATTAAAAAGCTCCAAAAATATGCTTCAGTTCTCAAATGACTCTATGTCCTCCCTGGTTGAGTACTTCTTCCATCAGCACTTACTGTGACCCATCCATGACCTTTCATCTAATATGATTATTATTCAAGAGTTTCCATATATTTTCCATGGATGTGAGGCATGGGATGCCTACTTCAGTTCTTTCAATAGTTTATAAATACTAATGTAACACTTATTACACATTGCAACTGATTTCCTTCTCTCTAAGACCAGCCCACCTTTTTAAACACCTTTGGGAATTTCTTCTACACCACTTAGAATCCTACATTTAGAGCTGAAAGGGATTGTAGAGAGCTTTTGTCCAGGGATTCTAACCTAAGGTCTACTTTAAATACACACACACATATACACGCACACATACGTGTGTGCGTGTATATGTGTGTGTGTGTGTGTGTATATGTATATATCTGATAGTTATATTCCAGTATAATCGGTTTCCTTTGGAACCGTATGTATTTTATTTTGTGCATTTAAAACTATAATGAGAAAAGGATCCATAGGCTTTACCAGACTGCCAAAGGTGGAATCTATGATACACCAAAAGGGTTAATAACCCCTGCTCTAGTCAAACTGAGTCATAGTGGTGAAGGATTTGCTCCTCGGGAAATCTGAATTTTTATTCTTCTGAGAGTATGAGATGATGATTCCTAGTCATTTAGAACAAATAAACGAATACTGGTGAAAAAAAGAGGTTTTTGAAGCAGCTGGTGATTCAGTGGCTGGAATACCATGTCTAAAGTTCATTCAAATCTAACCTCAGATACTTACTGGCTGTATGATCTTGGGCAAGTCACTTAACTTCTGTCTGCCTCAGTTCCCTCAACTGCAAAATAGAACTAATAATAGCACCTATTTTGCAGGGTTGTGAGGATCAAGTAAGACAATATTTATAAAGCACTTACCACAGTGCGTGGCCCATAGTAGGCACCATTTAAATTCTTATTCCCTTCCCTTTCCTTTCTGTAGCAATGAACATCTTGATATCACCGAAAGTGCTATAAAACCCATGTGCAATTTCTGTCTAATTATCCCCTCAGTTCTGGGTCCAACTTTTTGTACATTGACAAGGCCTGTTCAAGAAACTTGTTGAGGATTGGCTAATTCAAAGGGTTACTTATTGAATCCCACTTCACAACTTGTACAATGTGTATTCTTCATCCACTTGATTTTCTGTCATGGATGTCTAGGCCTGTCCTATCTGACTAACCATGAGTGTCATTGAAGGATCCTTTGGTGTTCTAGGACTCAATACATTCAATACAATGTCATCCACCAGCAAAAGCAAATGGAGAACCTTGCATTTGCACTTTTCACAAGACATCCCTAATAACACTGACTAATATCATGGGAAACATTATGCCACCCTGTTTTATGCTACACCTGATACTAATGTTCAGAGAATGGCTAAACAAAGCTATCTGGAAGTCTCCGGAATCTGGTATGATCTTAATATATGCATGGAATAAGCATATCCTTTATTAGTAGAGAATTGCTAAGGTTCTGTTCTGCTCTGCTGAGTTAAATACTTTTTGTAATCAACAAAAACTATGGGATGTTACATCATCTTCAACTTTTGGTCATTTGGGTAACTACGAAGATGTGATCTGCTATATAAAATCACACTCAAGTCAAATCAAATCAATAAGCATTTATTAAGTACCTACTAGGTGCCAGACACTGTACTTAGCACTGGAAAATACCTGCCTATTTCCTTTTCATGTTTTCCACAATATGAGTTCATAGATTTTCTGATAATTTTCTAGGGATCAGAAAATAAGCATATGAATCAGTAGCTGCTGATGTTGTCAGGGTTACCTTGTCTTATTCTTTTTTTTTTAATAATAATACTTTCCATGATCATTTCTCATTCCTTTTAGAGTTTTCCTCTCTATCTTGAATATCAGTCCCTGGTTGCCTTTAAATTTGTGTCAATTACAATATGGATTCCTTCTGTGAATACTTGGTTAGGTCCTGCCAGATTTCTCAATTTTATCTTTCTAAATTCCATTTCCATTTCCTCACATAGCACATCTAGCAATGAGATGGCAGAGTCCAAATGTGGTATTTCCACTATCATTGATTAAAATTAGAGGCAATATGGTATAAAGAATACTAGACATTGCTAGGCAACACAGGTTCCAGTCCTACTTTTGACATTTAATGGCTATATATCCATAGTAGAGGCATATAGCCTTTCTGAGTCTCAGTTTCCTCCTCTGTAAAATGGGGATAATGTCTGTCCTTCCCAGGTTGTTGTGGAAAAAATGCTTTATAAAACATTTAAGGGTTATATAGATATGGCCTATTATTAGTAGGAGAAGAGATCATTGCAGAAATCCTGGCAGATCTGTTTAGTTTTATTTCTATTTTTTGACCTTCTAGTTTCATCTATAAATATTCTCAAGATGAACTAGTTTAGCTCATTCTTACGCCAAGCTTTCTATAAAATCCCACTGCCTTGCAGTGTTGTTGGTTTGGATTTTTTTTTTAATGTGATACTGTCAACAATCTTTAATCTTCCTCTGGAATGGTTTGCACACAAGCTTGTTCTCTAACTCAGTATGGTCCTCAGTTGCCATGTTTTCCCACTTGTTAAGGACTTCAAGTGCATGCTGGCTGAGGAGGTTTATGGACTTTTTGGTCCTCTTGGAATCAGATAAGTTTTTCCAAGTGATCATCAGAGTCAGACTCAGTGTCATTTATCTATTTCCCATTTTTCCAGAGTCAACATCTTGTTTAAATAGGTTGAAGCTGTTGAAATCATTAGCAATCTCATCTTCTCATCTTGATGTTTTCCTCTAATTTGGTGTTGATTTCAACAGGCTAGTTATTCTAACTAGTCAATTTTCTGATTACACACAGACAGCTGATTTGGAAATGGCTCCTGGTTAGTTACCAGTCACCTCCTTTTCATGATGTTGCTTGTGCCCTCCTTGTCTAGTCCTTTCTAACTTTGTTCCTAAAAACATGATTTGTGATATTTAGGTGTGAGACTTCTGAGTATTCTACAGGCACTGGGTCTTTTTCATTTCTTAATCCTGGACTATATTTTCCAATATGCTTTCTCATTTGTACTTCCATTTGCATCAAAGTTGTTGAATATAGCCAGGCATGATAGTGATACTGTTCAGTTGTTTCTCTGGTGTCCAATTCTTTGTGAACCCATTTGGAGTTTTCTTGGCAAAGATAATAAAGTGCCTTGCCATTTCCTTCTCCTGCTCATTTTATGTATGAGAAAATTGAGGCAAACAGGGTTAAGTGACTTGCCCAGGGTCATATAGCAAGTGTCTGAGGGCAGATTTGAACTGAGAGGGGTAGATGGAAGATAGTGAATGAATCACCTGAGCTCGGGAGTTTTGGGCTGACTAGATTGGGTATCCACAATAAGTCCAGCACCTGGCCCAGGTTAAAATGGAGCAGATCAAAGTTCCACTACTGATCAGAAATGTGATTGGGACCATTAGTGCCTGTTACACTTCTAACATAGGCAAGAAAGAGACACCCCCTTCTCAAAATGCTGCAAAATAATGAGGTTTTGGTTGGGTTCCTCATATAATTTAAACACTAGATCTTCTGCACCAGACATTGTTGTATAACCATCATGTTGGCCTGTTTTCTTGTCCTCCTCATCAGCACTACAAAGTATGGTAAATGAGTATCCTATGAAATTCTCTTTTTGGTTCTTTCCAATAGGCAATCAAGCTAATTTCACCAATTCCTTTATTTGCTTTTATTTGAGATACAGAACCTGAGAGACATCCTTCAATTTAGCTTCAATTTTTTTAAAAATGATTTTGAGTTTCATTTATGGTGAAGATGTCAATGTAGTTGTAGTTCAGTCCCTTTGACAGATATCATATCCTTACTTTCCCCTTCCCTCCTGTAAAACGCAAGTAGGGATGCTCAAAATGTATCCCCAGCACCTTGCCTAGCACATAGTAAACACTCAATAAATATCTGTTGAATTGAATGGAATTAAATTGGCCATTGAACTAGGATCTTGCATTAACAGCAGCAACAGTTAAATTGTTTATAGACAACATAAAAGCCATGTTTCTCTTAGCACCCTTTGCCCCTTTTTCCACCATCACTGCTGCAGTAAAAAGGGACAACTTGGGAATGAGAGTCATTTTGTATTTTTATTTGCTTAAGGGGATGCCACATAACTTCAAGTGAATCATGCCATACTTGCTTTTCCCTTCAGCACCACTAAAAATCATTACATTATATGTGGGACTGGGTGTCTAGAGCCCTTGGAACATCTCCTGGCCCTACCATGGAAGAATAGTCAATAAATGAACCTCAGGGAAGTGATTCAACTTCTTTATTCTTTAGTTTTGTGTTTTTAAATGGGCTCGAGTTCATTTTTTTAAGTCAGTGTTTTAAAAGTCACTTTTAAGGTACTGGTGGGAAGGAGAATCATTGTCAGTAAGTCATAGAAACTTACAAGCTAAAAGGTACCTTGAGAGGTTATCTGGTTAAAAATATCTGAGAATCAACCTACCAAGACACATTCAAGTCATGTAAATAAAATTACAAAACATCCTTTGCAGAAATATAAGAAGACAAATAATTGAAGGAATATTTATCAGATACAAAATCAGACTAGATAAACAAAAATCAGTAGTCCATTGAACTCAGTAGTTCAGGGTTCAATAAACCAACCATATGAATTACTTGAGGAAAGGATCTTTGTTTGACAAGAGCTGCTAGGAAAACCAGAAAGTAGCTTGGTAGGAAATTAGTTTAGACCAGCATCTTACACCATATATCACAACAAATTCCAAATGGATGCATGGCCTAAGTATAAAAGACTATAGAGTAAAAAAAACTAGAAGAGGATGAAAGACAATATATTTTGTAACAATAGCTAGAGAGAGAATTCCTAACCAAACAAGATATCATAAAAAAAAGAGATGATTTCAGCTATATAATTTTTTTTAAGTTTTGCAACAAAAAATTGATATAATGAAGATAAGAGAAATTGATTTTTGGGGAGGGGGAATCTTTTATATCAAATACCTCATAAAAATCTGACATCCAGGATTATGGCTTATAAACATATAAAACCAAGAGCCTTTCTGCCAATAGATAAGTACTCAAATGATATGAACAATTTTCCAAAGAAGAATTATAAATTATCAATAATCAAATAAAATATAGCCCCAGATCTCTAACAATAAGAAAAATGACTTAAAACAACTCTAAGGTTTTTCTTCACACCAAGAAATTAGCAAGGATGGAGAAAGGGAGAAATATTCAATGTTGAAGTGGGTACAGGAAGATAAGCACACCAATAGCATTATTAGTAGCGCTATGAATTGATCCAGCCATGCTAGAAAATATTTTGAAATTATGTGAAAACAGTGACAATTTATACCTTTCAACTCAGATATCTCACTACTAGACATACAGTCCAAGGAGAACAAAGGCAGAAAGTTCTTTTACATATCAAAATATTTATATCGATACTCTTCTTGAGGGGCAAAAACTGAAACAAAAGGAGTGCCCATCGATTGGGGAATGGTTAAAAAGATTGGTTAAAAATGGGTTGAAAAATGCAATACTATTGTATTATATTGTATTGTATCATAAAAAACTATGAAAATGAAGAATTCAAAGGAACATGGAAAGACTCCAGCAAACTAAGGCACATAAACATAATGAACATAAGCATAAAGTTGATTTGAGCACCTAGTAGATGCAGGGCATTGTGCTAAATGCTTTAATTATTAACTGACTTAGTCCTCACAACAACTCTCTGAGGTAGGTTTTCCCTTTGAGGAAATACAAGTTAAGTAACTTGTCCAGGGTCAAATTTGAACTCAGGTCTTTCTGACTCCAAATCCAGAGTTCTATTCTACTATGTCATCAGCTGCCTCTCAACACAATGGCCACAGTAAAGGAAATAAAAAAGCCTAAAATGAAACATAATGCTATACTGATCTTGGTCCTGGAGAAGAAATGAGGAAATATACTGTTCTCTATTTCTAAGAGAGGTGAATGACTATGGGTGTGAAATGTTGTATACACTCTCAGAAATAGTCATAGCAGGGGGGCGGAGCCAAGATGGCGGAGTAGAAAGACTCACCTATGCTAGGTCCGAACCCACAGCCCATAGATTTCCTGTAAAAAGAACTCCTGACAAATTCTGGAGCAGTGGAAGCCGCGCAGAAACATAGTGAAGGAGAT
>CM053771.1:110028098-110096542 GCA_028658325.1 Potorous gilbertii
AATAAAAAAAGTTAAAAAAAAAAAAAAAAAAAAAAAAAGAAATAGTCATAGCAAGAGCTAGATTTTCTTAACCTTTTTTTTAAAACAAGGGAAAGTTGTCAAGATCATAAAAGGGTGAAGGGGCAGTATATTAGGAAATTTATATATTGTAAAAACAAAGGTATCAATCAAACTTTAAAAAATAAAAGAGATCATCTGTTCTAGTTGGATTCAAGTAGACTTACACATTAACTTGTAGTCATAGGTCCATTCATTCATCAAACATTCATGTAGTACCCTCTGACAAGCAAAAAGCTACATGGTGTAGTGGACATAATTGGCCTCAAAGCTAGGAAAACCTGGGTTCAAGTCCTCTATCTGATACCACCTGGCTGAGTGACCCTGGGCAAGGCACTTAATCTCTCAGAGTTCTAGGCAATTCTCTAAAACGAAGTTTCCAAGAAGGTACGGACCATCATTGGAGTTTCCTCATCCGAAAGTTCCTTTTGACAATGAAATCACAAGTTCAGTCCAACAAGGCCCTGGAGGACAGCACAGTCTCTAAAAACATACAGATGATTGGAATGTATGATTAAACAGAAAGAACACTGACTTGGTAGAAAGAAGCCCTGGTTTGAGCACTGTCTCTGATGCTTACTAGTTATATGAGCTAGGATGTCACTTAGCTACTATAGAGCTCAGTTTTTTCATCCATAAAATGGACATGATTACATTCATACAAACCCATAGGGTTGTAAGGAGAAAAATGTTATAAAAATGTGAGCAAATGATAGCTCTCCAGGGATCCTTATTTCTTTAGCTCCTTCAGTAGCCTGACAGTCAGGAAGTTCTCCAGTATGCATATCTAAACTCTTTCTTACTAGAATTTATATCTATTTCCTCCTGTTTGGTTCTCTTTGGATACTCCAGTTATTAATATTCTGAGTCTTTGCTCTGCAGCTTGCCAAGGGCAGGAGCCTGTTGCCATCCACAGCCGTACTTCTCCCTGAGTGGAAGGCAGAAGAGGCCAGTGGTGGAGAAATGAGCCACTGAAGCCCTCTGGCAGGATCACAGGCAGAGCTGTAGCTCCCTCCCTGTCTTCACTAGCTTCACTTTGGAGTGACTCACAAATCCAACTTCAGGCATTCTCGCTTTTCCTCCTTTGATATAACAGTTCCCAGAAAGTACAGGAAGGAGGCTGGGGAAAGTGGTAGGATGTTAAAGGGATACATGTAGGCTGATAACTGCCTTAATCAGGGAAATTTAGGTGCCTGAGTGGGCTGCTTTTCAAGTAAACAGCTGAATGTCTTCAGAAAGCTTTTATCAGGCTTAATCATGGGCTAAGCATGGGATAGGGACAAACCATGCCCTCCAGAAGCCCACAGATTAACCATGAGCTGTCTTCAGGCTAGTATCAAAGTCATCAACCCAAGGCAGGTCGATTGCCCCTGGACTGACTTTATCAGACTAGTCCATAAACAGTGACTTATTGAGCACCTACTATGTGCTAAACAGGCAAAAACAGTCACTAACCTAAAGGATCTCATAATCTGAGAGACAACATGAAAATTAACTGTATATACACAAGATTTACACAGAGTGCACTGGAGAGACTTTCAGGGCTGAGGCATTAGCATGAAGAGGGACTGGAAATATCTCTTATAGACAGCGCAGAACTTGAGAAACCCAGGAAAATTAGGAGGTGGAAGTGAGGAGGAAAAGCATTTCATGCAAGAACTAAAACAGATTATGTGAGTTCCTATCCAGGACACTTAGATGCAAATTTCTCTCCAGAGAGTGTACTTCCTGGACCATATTCTGTATCTGGGATGCAGTTTAAGGTAGAGAGTGAAATCCCAGACCCTATCATTGATTAAACATTTATTAAGCACCTACTCTATGCAAAGCATTGTGCAAGGTGCTGAAGGGCAGACAAAGCTGAATAAAATGTGGTCCTTGCCCTGAGAGCATTTACATGAAAGCTGTGGCAAGCACACAAATAACATGTGAAAGGTATCCAGTACTATTAGAGCTTTGAACTGGGAAAGCTTTCTTTATAGTGGAGGTAATACTTGAGTTGGACCTTGAAGGATGGAAGAGTTTTCCATAGCTATAGATGCAGGAAGATCCCAGACATGGGGAACAGAATGATCAAAGTCATGGAAACCACTGGATTTGGTCAGTTTGGTAGAGACACTGGATATTGATAGGGGAATCATGTGAGCCAAGGCTGCTTTCTTTGTACCCTCTCAAGCGTTCACCCTTTGCCTTGGATTGGGTGCTCTTCTTGTCTCCCCTGGCCCTTTGTGAGGTCTCTCTGGCCAAGGACAATTTCCTGGGAAGCTGGATGTGATACCCAAGATGTGTGAGGGCAGGCAGCATTGTCAGTCTATGCTACTTGAGAAGAGTTCTCTTTAAACGGAGGGTTGCTAAGATTATGCCTGGCCTAGAAGCAACCCTGTTCTTTATAAAGAAGTCTGTGACAATGGGGGCCCGTCTCTTCAGGAGCCAAGTTGCTTCACAGAAAAGACAGCTAGTTAGAGGGTGGACAGTATTTTTAAACGCATGAATGTGCTGAATAATTAAGCAAAACTTTTGTTTTCATGGCAAAATTTCCTCCAAATGCTGCACTAAGCAGGGTGCAGTATTCACTAGATACAACTGTTGGCAGGACAATGAAATCCTGTTGCTTGCAGTCTGGGAAATTCAGAACAAAACTTTATATAATCTCAGGTCATACGTGGCTTGTGCCCGGAAGACAGTCATTCCTATTTGAGGGCTGGCTCCTGGAAGGCAACAGGTGTCAGGGCAGAGTCTTACAAAGATCACTCATTGATTCAGTCCCTGCTTCCTGCTGAAACCATTCATAGTCTACCGGCTCTTCCTCCCTCCCTTCTGCTTATGTAAAAGTCACCCATCCTTGAAGATTCATTCAACTCACTTCTTCCCTGAGGTCTCCAGTCCACATTGATTTCTTCCTGTCAAATTCTACAGTCCCTGTTAACTGAGTTGCTCCTTTCATCCCTCCTTTCGCCACATATGCATATATATTGCCCTATATAGCTAAGTGATTTATCTGCATGTTTTATGTCTCCAATTAGATTGTAATGTCCTTGAAACCAGAGACCATGTTTCACATCTCATTTTTGTCCCTTCAAACATAGCAGGGATCATAGTATCGTGTCATCTAATCCAATCCCATCATTTTACGGATGAGATTTATAAAATTATTCATCTAGAGCTAAGAAGGACCAAAGGGCTCATCTGGTCCAGCCCCCTTATCATTTTTTCAAATTTTTTGTTTTCTCTCTTCAACAAACATCACCAAACATGAGTATTTCCCTATGTAAGGACTGGGATCACTGAGTCAATAAATGAAACAACTACAACCCACTTAAAGTAAATGTCAAGATTCTACACTTTGATGCTTTATCTAGGTGAGACTACCTCTCTATTAAATCAAGCTATCATAGGGTTTAGAGTAAGTGCAAAAAAAGTCCTTGACCAATTTAGATATCTTGAAAAGCCATTGTATTAAATGTAGTGAGGCTGTACAGGAAATGTGCTCAGATTGGTTGAGGAAACTTGGTCATGCTTTGTGTGTTGGCTAGAAGTAGAACAATTCAGAAGCCAAAGATTCAAGTATCCAATAACTTAGAATGAAAGCAACCAGCCAAGTTCCTAAGAAGGAACCATTTGGGAATATGGACAAAATTCCCATCCTTAGCCCCAGCCTCAGCCTTCTCCCCTTTCTCCCTTGGCCAGAGAAGAACCTCATGAACTTTGAACTTTTTCACTGGCATCCTAGCAGTATCCCTAGGACAGCAATGACTGGTAGTAGGGTTGGCACTGGAAGCTGAGGATAGACCAGAAGTGATGAGGAAAATGAATTACAGAATAAAGGTTTTATAAGGAACCCAAAAGAAAGACTACATAATACTGAAATGGAACATTTTGAGGACTCCAAGCCACAGGACTTCCAGGAGTCATGAGTTACCTTCTTTCAGCCAATCAATCAATATCTATTAAGTGCCTACTATGTGCCGGGCATTGTGCTAAACACTGATGATTCAAAAAGAGGGAAAGAAAACAGTCCTTGTTCACAAAGAGTTTCCAATCTTTGCACTATGTGCTCCAAGTTTAAGCCCAATATCCTCTGGACTCTGCATAGACTTATGGAAGAGGGAATCACAGACTTGGAGGGGTTGATTTGTACCCACTATGGCTTGGTAGTAAATAACCACTCTCAAAAGCTATTTAAGTGTGGTTGGCTAGTTCACATCAACTGATGATCACTGAGGAAAACAGCAGCTCATGAACTATATATAGCATTAAAAAGATACCCTCAGTCTCTCAGGGTTATCACTGCTTCCCTACAGGTAGATAGTAAGCATCTTCTGGGGACTCAACCTGCCAGCAAGGGCAGGAGTGGATAAAGTGGCCCTAAAGCTTATGTTATATGTACATGTTCAGAAGAATGATAAAAAGGGATTATGCATGAAACCACAAATCTCTTACGTACAGTATGCATTTTTAAAGAATATAACAAATTCAAATTGTTAATTTCAAAGCTCTCCTGCTTCTCTGTCTCCTTCTGAGCCTCCTTCTGCTCTCTTTTATGCATTTTTAATGCTACAATGACCCTCTTGTCTTCTTCCTTTTCTTTCTTTCATTTCTGGTATCCCAATTGATATTTCTCCCCCCCTCCCAAATTACTCCCCCCAATTAAAAAAAAAGATTCTTTGTAAGAAATACATTCAATAAAAAGAAATCCACTTGTTGGCCTTGTCCTAAAAGGCATAAGTCCATTTCTAAGGGTCCTGGGCTCCCCACCTCTCTTTCAAGTCCAACATCTTCATTTTACAAATAAGGAAGATGAGACCCAGGGAAGTAACTTTGCTCAAGGCAATAAAGATAGAAAGTGTCTGATGCAGGGTTTGAATCTAGGTCTTCTTTCCACTTTACATCATAAATTAATATCTGTCAAACGAACAAATGACTGAGTGAACAGAAAGTGCCTGATATTTGAAAAAATGACATTATTCCAAGAATATTGGTGCTGATACTGTGCATATGGTGAGTGGCATATTTATGAAGAGACCATCCTAGCTATTTCCAGGTCACTTTACTTTATGACTACTTTTACAGATGAAGACACTAAGGCACCAGAAATGGAAAGTGTCTGAGTCAAAATCACATGGTTGATGAGCAATAGAATGGAGATGACAACACCCAACTGGAGTTAACCACAAAACGGGCTGCTTTGTAGGACTATAAAGAAATAACCCACCAAAGGACAGGAAGAGAGAAAGAACCTGAGGCTATTTGCCACAGTTCAAGCTACCAGAACAGCAGGATTTCTCTCATTTCACACTCCAACCCAACCTCCAGCCCCCAACAAACCATTCATCTCTAGGGGCCAGGTAAGGCAGAGTCAGGTAATATACCTCTGGGTAGAGGAACATCATATTTCAAGTCCCCTCTAAAGGAGCCTAAAGCTTGGGAAGGGAATTAAGAATTGGCATCCTTGATTCTGTTGTCTTTATATATACTCTGCACTGGCATCTCCAGAGAAAGTCATGAGGTGTGGCCACTATGAAACTGGGTAGGGAGTGACTCTAACCATTAAAAGAGGGAAAGTTTTATGCATGTATTAAAACTTCAGAGACAGCAAAGAAAAGATGGACGGTGCCAAAACAATGAGTAGTATTTATTATATAAGTTTTCTTGAAATGAAAATTTATTGCTATATGTTTTGAATTCTCTCATGTTCTGCTGTGCACATGGCAATGATTTTTTTTCTTTTTTTATTTTGTATTTAAGTTTATAATCTTTCTTTTTCTTTTCTTATTGGGTATTTAAGTCTAAAATAAATTTTAAAATAAAAAAACACCTTAAGACTGCACTAAAACTCTTGGGAATAATATGCATATATGTGTGTGTGCATGTACATACATACTGACATGTATACTACTACATGCATATATACTATATATGTATATATAATCCCCCAAATCTTAGTAGTTGTATATGTGATATATATAATGCTATATATGTGTGTACATGTATATATACATATAATCTGATAGATATATGAAATCTATGTCATCTATGACATCTCTATGTGTTTGGTATAATTGTATAGATATAGTTAGAGTTGGAAGGAAACATAGAGCACCCGATCCAACTCCCTCATTTTCCTGCCAGCCAGAGAGGTTAAAAGATTCATCCATGGTCACGGATGGAGTAAGTGGGACATGAACACAGATTCTGACTCCAAACCTGATTTCATATAGAGTGCTTGCTTCCTTGTGGTTTGGAGGTGATCTCAGGTTCTCAAAGGCTTTACATGTACAAGTTCTGACAGATCACACCTCCCAAGCTAGAAAGTCTTTAGTGAGCAGGGAGTTCACTAGAAGAATGGCCATGAGGATAAATTGTTTTCAACCAGTGATTCACAAAGATCCCTTCCCCTACTAAGGCATGGAGGGATTGCAGTCTCTGACAATGGAAAGAGAACCCATATGAATAAAACTACAGATCATGGAGGTGTGGGTAGACTGAGCATACTTACCCCCCCCTTTCCTTATACCCAAAATTATAGGCATGACAAATGGGTTATTAATTACACAGCTGCCTTATTCATCAAGAAAAGGGAGGAGGGGTTGTTTCTGTGGGTTTTCTTTTTAAATTCTTTATGTATTTGGAGCAAATTTTTGCATTAAAAATGACTCAAGTCAAAATTATTTACCAAATACAGTCATTCTTTCTAAGACAATGTTAGACTTGGAACCCTCTTCCTCACCAGCCTCTGGATAGAGTAATTGGTGGCAATTAGTGAGGATTTTGTCGCTCCTCTCAGTGTCTGGCTCCAGCAGCCATGAAAAACATGGCTCTCCTCCTCTTTCCCCGCAGGGAATCTGAGATGCTGTATATCATGTGGTCTTTTAGGGACGGAGAAGGGAGCTCAGCCTCTTCTTTGTTATATCATAAAATGTTAAAGAGAAACAAATTTCTCAATTTACAAGGGAAGAGACTGAGGCCCAGGGAGAATCAGTTAATCAATGACTCAATCAACCAACATTTATTAAGCACCTACAATATACCAGGCACTGTACTACAGATTCCAGGGATACAAAAACATAGAACAGTCCTTGCCTTCAAGGAATCTACCATCTAGTCGGGGTAGATGACATGTGCGTAGCTAGGCACATACAAGATAATTTCAGTTGGGCAGAGGCATCTAATGGCTGGGAGGAATCAGGAAAGGCTTCCTGGATCAGGTAATACTTGAACTCATCTTGGAAGGAAACAAAGAATTCTACATTCCAGATCTGGGAGACAACCAGTGCCAAGGTGCTAAGGCAGAAAATGGACAAGTTGTCCAGAGAAAGAGCTATGGAGTCTGAATGCAGATCGAAGCATACTATTTTCTCTTTTGTTTCTTTCTTATCTTTTTCCCCTTTTTTTTCAGATTCTTCTTTCACAACATGACTCACTGGAAATATGTTTAATATGATTGTACATGTATAATCTATGTCAGATTGCTTGCCATCTTAGGGAAGGGGGTATGAGGGGGGAAATCTTAGAACTCAGAATCTTATGAAAACGAATATTGAAAACTAAAAATTAATTCATTATTTAAAAAAAAAGAAGAAAGGAAATGGATGTGATGTACCTAGGGTCACAAAAGGAGTGACAGGGACAGACTAGGTCTCCTGACCCAGGCTAGCATTCTTTGTCATTCATTCCAGACTAGGGTAGCCCTCTGCAAAACTGTAAATTAAATAGGCTGTTTATCTTCATACACCAGCACATGATATATTTAATATGCCAAGATCACTGGACTTGGAGTCAGGAAGCTGAATCAGAGATCCAATCTCACCCTTTTTTACTAACTGTGTGTGTATATGTGTATGACTTTAAGCAAGCAACTTCTCTGAGCCTCTGTTTCCTCTTCTCTAAAATAAGAGAGCTTGAACTAGATGATGTCCAAGGCCCTCTCTAGCTTGATGTAACTTCCCCTCCCCCCATCCCCTTCATGCCATCATGTGGTTGCCCAATTCAATTTATTAAGTGTCTGCTATGTGTTAGGCACTGGAGATAAAAAAAAATCAAAAATTGAAATAGTCCCTGTCCTCAACAAACTTACTTTCTACTCAGAGGAGGTGGAAGAAACCCATGTACACACAGATTAGTAAATATAAATTATATACAAAGGAAATATAAAGTACCTTGGAGGGGCATGAACAGCTGGGAGGATCAGGAAAGGCTTTATGTAGGGGTAGGGTAGCAGAGGAGAGCTATGAATCACAGAAGGCAGATGGGAGGAGGTTCTTGGGGAACAGCAGTCCGTGCTCCTTAAAGAGCCAAAAATGGAATGTATATAGGAGTAGGCTGTTTGGTTTAAACAAAGCAATGAACCAAGGGGAAGTAATATGAAATTTGTGTAGAAAGATAAGTTGAAGCCAAGACTTTGAAAGCTAAACAAAGGATTTTTTTCTCTTATCCTCAGGTAATAGGTAGCCTTGGAAGTTTCTAGACTTCCAAGCAGGGGACTGATATGATCAAACTAGTGCTTTAGGAAAATCAATTTGATTGATTAGAGAGGGGAATGGGTGGAGGCTGGGAGACCAGTGAGGATGCTTTTGCAATATTCCAGGTGAGAGGTAACCCAAACTCCATAAAGAAATGTTCCAGGCTCAAAATCTTTCAGGATTCCCTCCCCTCAAATCTTCTTTTCAGAACCTTGAGTTCTATGGACAGGTAGCTTGTCTGATAAACTAATCCTAACTCAGGAGATAACATGCAATCTCTCCCAGATGGTAGCATTTGTATTTTAACTGGAGACTTCCAGAGACAAAGATCTTAAAAAAACAAAAGGTTCAACGAAGGGAATTTCAGAGGCTGTAGTAGACAGGTGGAGATAGCCTCTGGGCACAGGTAAGTCTTTTACAACCCTCCAACTATACAACATGAACATGGTGTAGTTTGCCAATTTGGGGGAGCCAACCCTGCCCCAGATCTTTGAAAAAGCCCCTACTGCCTTGCAGAATCTCAATACCCCACAGTAGCTTCTATTAATTTTGCAATAGGAACTCAGAATTCAGACTATACACCTTTGTTCTTAAATGGGCAACCTTTATCCTGAATGCATAAAGACAACAAGGATGCTTTGTACCAAATGGGGCTGCATATGCTCCTGAGAAAATACCTACCCCAATCAGAAAATCCTATGAGACAGTTGACAGTAAGCTTTATTTTCTCCAGCCCTAGGTCAGAAGGGGTTAGTCCTAAAGCCTATATAGAGTGGGGATACTCCTTTATATAAAATACTGCCTAAATTCTGAAAAGGCTAACACAGCCCCACTGATCATGCCTCTTCATAGACAGAAACCCTTGACCCTTTGGGGGCCTAGCAGAGCATCTCTCCCTTATCTCATTCCTTTGTGAGGCCCTCGTTTCCCATTAAAACCATACAAATTATCAGGGTGGGGCTAGTATATCATCTTCCTAGGCCTGGATTAATTTGTCAGACAAACTGTCAGCAGAATTCTGAAAGACAGATTTGATGGGAAGAAATCTTAGCATGTGATGAGCCTGGGACCTCCCCCCAAAAATGAAGGACCCTGACAGGTGGAGATATGGCTTCTTTCCTGTGCAGAGACTAAAATGGTCCCTGCTTCTTGTGCTACCACAAGAGGAGGCAAAACCTCTACTGGGATCTAGTTGCTTTGTGTTTGGAGGACATCTGTGGGAGGGGAGACGGGAGAGGCTGCTGGATGCATCTCTCCCAGGCTCTATGGTTGTCACACTTTTCCCTCCTGTGGCCTCTCCTCTTCTCCCACCCCTCCCCCCTCTACTTAAAAAGGACCTCACAGTTCATTCTGTGGGTGACATTAGAAAACAGTCACAACCCTTCACCGTGTTTTCCATCTTATTGACAAGGGATTTTAAAAGACTAAGGAGACTAGAAATCAGTGAGTAGGAGGAGAGGCTCTTTGCTAGGTCCAACCAGAGAAACATAAAACAGGGTCATGGACCTCCAGAAGCATACGATCTGTTAGAGTTGATAGTTTATCACACACACACACACACACACACACACACACACACACACCCTAGAAGCATTGTGGTACACACAGAAAGAGAATTGGAGTTAAAGGAACTGGGTTCAAACACTGACTGCTAACTTAGCATTTGCATGACGTGGAGAAAGTCGATTCATAATTTTCACTGTCAAGGACAGTAAAAGCTGCCATTCCTGGACTCTGGCTTCATAGTCCAGGACAGGATTACAGGAAGGGTAAAAATGGCCCCAAAGAGAATGAAAATGGAAAAAGCCACCGGATCAGACTATTTAACAGCAATCCAAGTGGAGACGATACAGCTGTGAGGGCACTGACTGATGGATTTCTCAAGGTACCTAAAAGCAGGGAAGACCTCAAGAAAACATCTCAGATTTTATTAATACAAAAGGTAAGAATGAAAAAGGTGATGGAGAAAACAGCAGCAACTACTAAACTCTATGCCTACTTTCTCATTTTTATAAAAATTCTTATGAGAAACACCTACATATAAAAATCAAGGGTTTCCTCAGGGAGTATATTCATTCCCTCAATAAAGAAACAAACAGATTTTTGCAAGTAGACCACATTTTTACCCACACACAATTGACTGGATGATGTAGAGACTAAAAGATCTTGCTATGCTCATTGCTGATTTTTTAAATCATTTTAATTACTAGAGCAAAACATTGCCTTAAAGGCTATCTTCCAACAAGGTGTTTCCCATCCATACATCAATTTTCTTCAAGATTCCTTGAAGGATAAAACAACTGAGAAAATTGTTCAGTGACCCTCTGACCATAAAAATCAATTCAGGTATAAAAGAGGAAGCCATGTGCTCATCTAGAATGTTTAGTTAGCATTTTGATGAAAGAGAGCTGGTGCATAATCCAAGCAAAAGAGGGATTCCATATGCATAGCTAGGTCTTTTAGATGTTCTTGTTTATGGGTGATATTGTACTGATTGCATCAAACCCCAGAACACTGCAAAGAGTTGAAGTCAAAGAAGTTTGACTTAACTATCCACACAGGAAAAACTAAGTGGAAGGAAAATGTGTATTGGCAAGATTATGGCAAGTAGATCGATGGACCTCCTACCCAGTTTACATATGAGTATATATTAAAGAAATAATTGGTTAGACTCAAAATAAAACAGGAGAACAGGCTGGCTTGTGTTTAGGAAATTGCAAAGTTCCTAATGACCTCAAATTTCTGGAAACGAAGGCATATTTTTAAGACCTGCATCCTATAGGTTGTGTCTTATGGCTGCAAAACAAAGAATACAACAATCTCCCAAAACCCAAAGGTTATTATCATGCATGTTTCAAATGTGTGACATAAATAGTCACACAGAATGGGTGGGTTTGTGGATTGAGTTGCAATCTGAGTTGCTCAAGGACACGTCCAAATTCATGAGTAGTACATAAATCCACTGTTGCATTTGAGAACGAGTCTACAACATGATGTAGGTTGGGGGACACTATTATTCAAGGGTCATCAATTGAAGGCTATATGGAGGAGGGGGAACTTGAGAAAGGAGTGCTTATTGGGGTAAGGACAGAAGTGAGAAGGATCAGAAAGAACTGGATATAGTTGGCTCTCCTTATCCAGGGAGCCAATAGTATGACACAATCAATCAATTAATATTTACTTATTTATTAAGAAATATTTTATATTAAATATATAAATAATACATTAAATAGATATGATAGCTATTAGGTGCCTACTGTGTGCCCAGCACTGTACAAATTCCATTAGAGAATCAAAGAAGACTAAGAGATAGTCCCTGTTCTCAGGGACCTTATCCTCTGGATCCTACAATCTTGCAGTTTAGAAGTGGTAGGTCATATACTTCGTCTCACCACTTTGGTTCTTTAAGACACTGCCTTTCTTGATCTCTGTGTCTCTCTGACCTGTATTTCTCCTGAACAGACATGAAGTCCTAATTAATTAACTGACTTTCATGGACAAGCAGCAATCTACAAAGTGGGGGCCATGGCCTGACTCTGAGGAGTGTGTAATCAACCAATCAGAGGGCAGGAAAGTGGGTCACATCCCACCATACTTCCCCTCCCCCATAGCTCCATCTACCCTAAATCCCCAGGGTCCTTACAGCCTGGTACCTACATTTGTGGAGAAGCCATATAGCTACAATGACCCTTAGTTCTAACACCACTCTGATCTGTTCCTTCCCTTTCCTGTTCAAGCTCCCACCTTTTCCCTTTGTGAGACAGGAGTTAGTCCCTAGGGCGCTAACCTAATCATTACCCAGATACCCATGGCATTTGGAAAATCCTCCCATCCCCTCTTCTAATACACCCATTCTTCCCCACCTCCTACCCCTAGGTTCCCTCATTTTCTTCCTCGTTCTCACCCACCCCACATATCTAATCAGTTGCTGAATCATGTCATTTCTTCCTCCATAGCATTTCTCGTGTCTTTCTCCTTCTCTTTCATTCACGCAGTCCTTCATCACCTCTCATCTGAACTATTGAAATAGCCCCTAATTAGTCTCTCTGCCTATTTTTCTCCCCACTCCAATTCATTCTCCATACGGCTGTCAAAATGATTTTTCCTAAAGTACAGGTCTGACCTTGAGTCCTTTGCTCAATAAAATCCTGTGGCCTCCTATTGACTCTAGGATCAAATATTATTTCATCTTTAAATCATCCTTTTAAAATGTCTATTTTTTGTATAAGTTTTATAATGTACATAATATGTACATTATACATGGACATGTAGATAATTTGCAAATAAGTAATTCTATACATATTGGAGGCTCATGTTCAAAAGTTATTTGATGGATAGGGGACATGATCAAAACAAAGTTTGGAGACCACTGGTCCAGATGATCTTTGAGGTCCCTTCTAGTTCAAATGCTCTTTGATCTCTAACATTGGTAGAATAATGACTGACTTCTAAAGGCCTCTTTGCCAAGACCAGAACATGTTTCTTTTAACTCAGTGTCTTCCTCCATAATTGGCTTTCTCCCCTAGGCCTGGATTACAAATCCTCATTGAGCAGTGAATCCTGAGATAGGAGAAAATAGAGTGGGATGGAGAGGAAGCAGACAGTCAAAATATCGGGCAACTTTACCCAGACTGAGACCACTAGGGACTAGAGGGGCCCCAAGAATTTGGAGCTTCTGATATCTGAGACCCACCCGTTAATCCTAGATTCTTCTTCCTCCTTGTCTTTTTTTTTCCTTTTAATCAAATACTTCAAAGTGTCACCCAGAGTTGGGAGCTGTAAATTCCCTGCTCCCTGGTTTTCATGAGAAGAAACTAAAAACGTTTCTTTTTGAGACTGCATCTACTTATCCTAACCGATTTTCCTAGCTGAGGTGGCTTGGAGCTCAAAGGAAGGCTCAGGGCCTGATGAAATTCAGATGCGAGACTGCAGACAGACTGCAGCACCAACAGGAGAATGTGAAGAGGGTGGCTTGGCAATTCAAGGTACTGAGTAGCAGGAGAGAGAAAAAGATCAAGGCCAAGGAGGAAAAGAGAGAGGGTAAGAGGAAAATGGAAAAAGGAGAGAGGAGAAAAAGAGAGGGAGGGAGGGAAAGACAGACAGAGAGAGAGACACAGACAGAGACAGACAGACTGAGAGAGAAGGAGGGAAAGGGAGAAAGGGAGGGAGCGGGAAGAAGGGAGGGAGAGGGAAGAGAGAGAGAGGGAGAGGGAGAGGGAGAATGAGAGAGGGAGAGGGATAAAGAGAGAGAAGGAATTCTTATTTTTTAAAGTAGAAAAAATAAACAGACTTTTTTAACTGACTGGAAAGTTTCTACCACTGAAAGCAGATGATGAAAGAGACAGTGAAGAATTATTAGGACAGAAGATAAGGAAGAAACAGAGATAGGAAATAATTATTTTGTATCTGTCTTTATAAATGAAAATGAAGGGCATTAACTTAAATAGGATTTAGATTTTCAGGGACTGAAGGGAATGAATTAGGAAATGTTCTGATAACGTAGGAAATGGTTATTAAAAGGTCAGGGGCCTCTTGAAACTGACAAGGCTTCCTGGACCAAATAAAAGACTTCTAAGCTATATAGGGAGACAGGGAGGGATGGGCCCTGGGGGCTCTGATGGGTACCACTTGTGTGGGATAATTCAGTTCAGGATTGAGGGCTCCATGTCCAAAACTGATTGACCTCCTAGCCTCACTTAGAAAGCAGTAACAGAACTAGTCAGGTGAAAGCAGCACAGTTGAACCAAGCCTAACATTGCAAGGCATATAGCAGAAGTTTTCAAGTCAGCTCCACCCCTTCACCATGATCATACCCCCTCAACTGTTTGGTGAAAATGTGGGAGGTGTTAATGAAAGGATGCTTTCTTTATTGCTGGTGGAAACTGGATGGATTATTGCATGTGTGAGAGTGTGTGTGTGTGTGTGTGTGTGTGTGTGTGTGTGTGATGCCCGAGCTGGATGGGAGGCAGAGTGGGGATTATAAAAATCTAAGATGTTTGGGGTTTACAATTTCTTAAGAAGGCAGCAAATGGCACCTCACCTGGGTCCATGGAGAAGTAAGGAGAGGAGTCTTGGCACCCAGTAGCACCTTGATGCTGGAACTTGGTGGGGAAAACAAGAAGAGGTATCCACTTTCTACAGAGAAGGAATATGAGGTTGGAAGCCCTGATTGGTCTGAATGTTCACACACACACACACACACACACACACACACACATACACACACACACAGATGCCCAAGTTTTCGAATTAGCTTTCTCCAAAAGGAAACATAGCTGACCCTGGGATCTGACTGGCCCAGGTCCCCTATGCAGTTTCCTGGTCACCTAAAATCCTAGCCAAGAAGTTTCCAGGTCCTTCCAACTTGGTGAATTTCTGAACATCATGTGAGTTCTCACTATTTATGCCGCCCCCTTACCTAGCTCTGACCAGACCCATTGCTATATGGAGACAAAGTGGATGTATCTAAAGAAAACAAGTGCCACTGTGTCCAAGATGCATATCCTGACTCTGTTAGAGTGAAGTAAGCCTCTCTTTGTTAACTACTCAATGACTTTTGAGAGCCTCGTTTTGTCCCAGTGTGGAACTTGACCTAAGAGGGCTGGTGTTAGAGCTGTCTCTACAGAAGCTTTGGCAAGGACTTTATTCCAGAGTGTCTCTGGAAGCAATATGGTGGTTAGCTTTATAATAAGGCTTAGCCTGGTTAAATGGTGATGAAATAATGAATGAGTGAATGAGTGGAAAAAGCATGTATTAGGTACTTGCTTTGTGCCAAGCACTCTGTTGAAAGCTAGGGATACAAATAGAAAATGGAAGAGCTGCTCCCCATCCTCAAGGAATTCACACTTTAATTGAGAGACAACACATTAAAAAAAGGTTGACTGAAGGATAAAAAGAAAAGCCCAGAAGTCATAATATAGCAACAGTAAGATTGAATGGGAAAGCCCATGGATCCACAAGTGATATAAGTAGCTAAGGAGTGGAGGGGTTGGGGGGGGGGGGAGGCGGAGGATAGTGGAATCAGAGGGGCAGTGGTGTTAAACGCTAAAAGAAATGGAGCCATTAAACCATATAGTCCCTGCAGGCTGCATGCATATTGACTTGATTTTAAAATGTGTTATCTATATTTTATTGTATTTTCATTTATTTTGTACATTTTAATCAGATTCTGGCTGCACTTAGGAGAGCACACCTGGGTGACATTTTTGATACCTCTACTGTAGGGCACAGTGGCAGACCTAGAAGACCTTACTTAGGATGCAAAAGCAGGGCAGGTGGTAAGGCCTAGTGGTCATTCATCTCAGCAGAAGGAATAGAGTTGTTGACTCCCATCTCATCCAAACTATATGAGCAATCAAGCAGCCAGAGACAAGGGAAAAGACAAAAGGGTAGCAGGATGGCTGTGACATTTCCTTTTAGGGTAATATTTCCCTCTAGGATAGTATTGCCATGCTGATGACTTGTCTACTAGCACAGCATGTTAACACAGTGCCTGGCACATAGTAAGTACTTAATTAATGTTTGGTTGGTTGTTGTCTTTCATCCTCAAAGAGGACCAAAATGACCTCCCCATGTTAGTGTCAAGGTACAGTGTGTCCATGGCTAATCCAACCAATATGAGCTCAGAAGTCTCTACCACAGGTTGGGCACAAAGAATTCATGTGAACATTTAGAGGGGAGATGTCTCTAAATTTGTGTATCTCACATTTCTTTTGAACTACTGCAATTCTGCTTGGCTCACAGAGCACAACACCTGCTTTCTTGTGCACATACCATGTTGGACTGTCCTGTGTCAGTGTCTCCCATGTCTCACAATCACTTCCAGAGTTCTTCAGAAAGACCTTGAGAGCATCCTTGTATCACTTCATCTGACCTCCAGGTGAACGCTTGCCTTGTATGAATTCTATGTAAAAGAGTATTTTAGGCAAACATATGTTTATCATTCAAACAACATGGCCAGTCCATTGGAGTTGCACTCTCTGCAGTGGAGTTTGAATACTTGGCAGTTTAGTTCGAGAAAGGACCTCAGCGTCCAGTACCTTATTCTGTCAGGTGGTTTTCAAATTTTTCCTAAGATAATTCAAATTCAAGAGATTCACTTTCCTGACTTGACACTGGTACGCTGTTCAGGTTTCACAGACATACAACAATGATGTCAGCACAACAACTCTGTAGACCTTCAGACTGGTAGTCAGTCTAATACCTCTTCTCTCCCACACTTTGCTTCAGATCCTTTCAGACACTGAGTTAGCTCCGGCAATGCTTGCATCAACCTCATCATCTGTGTGTACAACCCTGGAAAGTATGTTGCCAAGGTAATTCGTGTTTATCAATTAATTGATAGCACAATACCATGTGTACAATAGGAGCATAATAGATGCTAAAACTGAGTATTGTTTCTATAGTCTGTAAATTTATTCTGTCTTATTTTATAATTCTTTCCTTTGGTTGCCTTGGTGGCCAGTTAAGTCATCAGACCATCATTCTCTCTCTTGATACTGCTACCACTCTAGTGCAGGCCCTCATCCCCTCAGACTTGGATTATTACAAGCCTGCTGGTGAGTCTGTCTCAAGTCTCTTCCCACTCCAATTCATCCACCCTTCAGTAACTAAGGTGATTTTTCTAAAATGTAGATCTGATCATGTTACCCATTCCCACTCCCACTCAATAAACTCTAATGGCTCCCTATTGCCTCCAGGAACAAATACAAAGTGCCCAGTTTGTCATTCAAAGTCCTTCCTCACTCAGGCCCTTCCTCCCTTTCCAGTCTTCTTACACCTTACTCCCCAACACAAACTTGTTAACACAATAACATTGATCTGGCTGTTCCTCCAAGAAGATACTCCATCTCTTGGCTCCAGGCATTTTCTCTGGTTGTTCCCCATGCCTGGAATGCTTTCTTTCCTCCATTACAACTACTGACATCAGCTCCCAGGCTTTCTCTGAACCTCCACTAAAATCCCACCTTCTACAGGAAGCCCTCCTCAACTCTTCTTAATTCCTGTGCCTTCCTTCTGTTCATTACTTCCTACTTATCCTGTATAGAGCTTGCTGTGCATATCTTTGTTCTTATGCTGCCTCCTTCACTAGACTATAAACTCTTTGAGGGTAGGGACTGTATTTGCCTCCTTTTGTATCCTCAGGCACAGAGCTTGGCAAATCAATGTTTATTGATTTGTTGATCATAGATAGAATCATAGGCTCTGGAGTTTGAAGGGATTGTAGAATCAAGCTATCTCTGCATATGAGGAATCTGGGCTCCATAGCCATCAAATAATTTACTCAAGGTCACCCTCAGACTAAACAGCAGAGATCCTTTCAAGCTTACATGTTCTGACTCTGAATCTAGGGCTTTTCCCTTCTTTTGGAGGAAAACATCCAACCTCTAATTTGAGGATGAAACAGGGTGTTTATAGCAAGGCTGGATACTCAAGGGAAGTGTAGGAGTTTTTGAAAGTCAAGAAAGGACTGGCAGCAGCTATAAAGAGATAGGAGGAGCCAATATCCCAGTACCCAGTGGGGCATGATCCATTAGTCTGGTAAAAGATCTGAATCTGAGATCCACAAACTTTTAAAAATATATATATTTTTTTGATAATGTAGTTGAACATAATTGGTTTCCTTTGTAATCCTATATATTTTATTTTCTGCATGTAAAAATATTCATGGTCAAAGGGGTCTACGACACACACACACTAGAGAAAACGATGAAAAAAAAAATCTTCGCCATTCAGATTCAGGTATTCCTCTAAAGTCTGTCTCCTTCTTGCTGTAAGTCACTTCTTTGCAGGAGAGGAGGTGCTATTCTGGCCATCTGAGCTGGGAGTTCCTAAGGTGGAGTGGACATAACAACGGGGCTGTAATGATCATTTACACCTCTACTGGGATAAAGACACACTAGCTTTAACAACACCATCTTCCCAAACGCAGCCCAAAGCAGAACCAAAATCATACACTTGACAAGCCCTTCTTTAAGATCATCTTGTCTTCTTTCCTGATCCCCAGCAGGATTGTACCAAATTTAGATCAGCGGATTAGGAGTCTCTCTTTTTTAAGATCTCCAGGGAATAGTTTTCCTGACTTTCTTTGGATTTCACATCCCTCAAAGTATCTAGTCTTAATTTCTTCCAATAAAGATCTGAGTTCAGGCTCTGACCTGAGTGCTGTGTGACCTTGGACAAATCATCTCTTGACCTCATCTCTCTCATCTATAAAATGGGGGATCTTGATTAGAAGATTTCTAAGACCCCTCCCAATGCTAAAGGTCTATAATCCATCCATTTTGGTCCATTCCCTCTCATTTCTCCTCAGTGGAGTCTGAGAACAGTAGATCCTAATGAATATAAGAAAAGGCACATTTTGTTCTTCCCGACTCCTCTACAGTCCTGCCCCATTTACCTGCACATGCCAGTGTAACCTATTAGGGTGGAAAGCTTGGCAAACGATGGAAGTCGACCATTCTGAAGGTTCAGATATTAGAGAACAATCGATACAGTTGAGAAGACAGGGCAGTCACAGTTTCCCTTTGCCTAAGTCTCCCTGTTCCCTTACAGCAGTATTGAATTTGGTAGATACTTTGGTACCTCTGTCTCTGCATCCTTCAGGGACACTATAAACATCAGATATACTTCCTGGGAAGAAAGCTCTCACACAAGGTAACCTTTGCGGGTGTTTAAGCTTTGTCTATACCTGAGGTAATCTTGGGCCTTCTTCTTTGGACTCACTGAAAGCTCTCTGCTAACAGAATCAGATAATCAGCTAATACCCCAAGTCTGCCATAGTCTGGGGCTATGCAAGGGATATATAACAATGCCATCAAACAGGTTTCTAAGAGTCTCAGGCAGCTTATTGCCTCTGTGAGTGTGTCCACCCATGGGTAATTGTAGCAAATGCATGTCCATGAGGGAGGACTAAGTGATATGTCTGTGTAATCCTCCAGGTAAAATTCCTCACTGACTCCATCAAAGGTGACACACTCATAGCCACCCCTCACCATGGTTAGCTTTTCTCTGGCACTTGGAGAAATTAGCTCATCTGCCACATCTCAGTGAGATGGGTCAGGCTTAGCAGCTCTAAAGACAGTGACATTGAGTGTCTACAGAGACAGCAGTAAACGCTGCAGGAGTGCCCAAGTTCCTTCATTTGGAGGAGCCCAGAATAAGTGCCAGCCCCTCCCCAACCGAGTGAGCACCATGTTACTAGCTACCTCACCTAAAGCAAGAGACAGAAAAATTCAAATTCAAAGGAACTGTAAAGAAGCCCAGGCCATTTCTCCTGTTGACTGATCACCCTAGAAAGGAGGAAAGAGAAGGAATAATGGAGGAATAATGAGCAAGTAAAGCTACTCCCATTTGTCTATTTGCAATGGTAGTATGGCATAATGTCCTGGCATTGGACTTGGTGTCAAGAGGGCCTGGATTTGAATGCAACCTCAGATACTTACTGGGAGTGTTATCTAACCCCTCAGTCCCTCACCTTCCACATCAGTAAGATGAAGGAGCTAGATTCCATGGCCTCTAAGATCCCTTCCACCCCTAAATCTATGATCCCATTATCCTAGTAGATCAGACTGCCTAGGAACAATATCTGTGGTGTTGAGGAATACGCATTGTACTAGAAGTCTGGAAATTTGGGTTCTAGTCCCAGCCCTACCACTGACTGTTACTTGATTTGAACCAATCACTTTGCTCTTCTGTGCCTTGATTTCCTCACATATAAAATGGGAAGATTGAACTGAGTGGCCTGCAATGTCCCTTGAGCTCTAAGTGGCTAAGGTGCTACACCTTACTCTGCTCTACTTGCTACAGCATTGTCTCTTCAGGAATAACTGCTTGCTTATATATAGCTAGCACTCTAAATTAGCATGTGGGGAGTCACCATTTTAAAGCTAGGGGAGAGTTCAGAGATCATCTACTCCCACCTCTTTGTTATGTAAGAGGAAACTGAGACTGACATACACAAAGTGCCTTGCCCGAGGGCTAACAGGCACTAAGGAATAGAGCTGAGATCTGAACCCAGCGCCTCTAATTGCAAGTCTAGCGCTCTTTCTCCACTGTACCATGATGCATCTTCAAAGACAAATAGCCTTTCCATTCTTCCAAGAAGGAAGGAAATAAACATTTATTAAGTACCAACTATGTGCTAGTCTGTGCTAAGTGCTTTACAAAATGTTATCTCATGACAAGGAGGTGGGTGCTACTACTATTCCTCCTTTTATAGTTGAAGAAATTGAGACAGAGATTAAATGGAGACTTGCCCAGGGTCACATAGCTAGGAAGTGTCTGAGCCAGATATGAACCCAAGTCATCCTAACTCCAAGTCTAGCACTCTCCCCACTGTGTCACCTGGTGAACAAGAGCAGGAGGTGAGCAAGTCAGGTAGTAAAAGTGAGGGGTAGTAGATAGATAAGTCAAACATTGCGGTGATATTGGCAAAAATCTTGAAAAGAATCAAAGAAAGGACTCCAGGTCCTTGAATGGATCCTCAGACAAGTCAGTCAATGGATCAGAAAACAAATATTTATTAAGGGTTTTAAGAAGTACAAAAAAAGGCAACAACATGCCCCTTACCCTCAAGGAATCTACATTTTGATGGGAGAGATAACATCAATAACTGGATACATACAGAGATATTCCAGGCATATGGAAGGTGTTCTGAGCGGGGAAGATACTAGCAGCTGAAGGGACTGAGGAAGACCTCTTGAGGAAGGTGGCATTTCAGAAGAGTCTTGAAAGAAGTCAAGGAAACTGAAAGGTAAAGGAGAGAGAACAGAGCTTTCTAGGCATGGGGAACAACTCAAGCAAAGGCACAGAATCAGGAGATGAAGCTCTATGTTTGAGGAACAGAAAGTAGACCATTGTAGAGCGTAGAGTGCGTGAAGGGGAGGGAAGAAAAAGAAATCTGAGGTCAAAAGGGCCTGAATTATGTCGAGTTTTAAATGTCAATGGGAGAGTTCACATTTGATGTTGGAGGGAGGTAGTAGGGAATCATGGGAGCTCTTTGATCAGGAAGACTGCAGGAGTAGTGAGGGGGTCAGACCCATGCTTTAAAATTTATTTTAGTAGCTGAGTGGAGGAGATATTGGAGGTGAAAGAGAACTAAGACAGAAAGACTAATTAAAGATCATGACAAGAGTTGGGATGAAAGATGATAAGGGCCTGTATCTGATTTTTCAATGTGTGAATATCATATATATATATGAGATATTATCAAGGTAGAAATGACAAGATGTGGAGATGGAGTGGATGCAGGGGTTGAGTGAGGAGGAGGAATTGAGAGTGATACTGAACTTGCAAGAATGATGGTGTCCTTACTAGTAACATGGAAGGTAGAGAAGAATGATGGTTTGGGGAGAAGATAATGAGTTCTATTTTAGATGGGAAACCTACAGAACATCTTATTCAAGATGTCCAAAAGGCATTCAGTGAGACTGCAACTTAGGTGAGAGGTTGGAGCTTGATATATAGATCTGGAAATCAACTGTGGGGAGATGGGAACTGATGAAATCATCAAGTGAGTCATGTACCCCTTTGACAATCTGGCAAAGTCTGTAGACATTTTCTCAGAGTAATATACTTAAACATATAATATAAAGTACCTAGGATTACAAAGTCAATTATATTGAAATTGTTGTCAAAATGTTTTTAAAACAAGGTCACAGACTCTAGGTTAAGAACTACAGGTATAGAGGGGAAAGAGAAGAAAATCCAAGAAAAAGTCTTAGGAAATGCCCATAGTTTAGTGGACATATTATTGTTCTATCATTTTATTCATGACAGACTCTTCATGACCCCATTTCTTGGCAAAGATACTGAAGTGGTTTTCCATTCCTGCTTCAGGAAACTGAGGCAAACAGGGTTAAGTGACTTGCCTGGGATCACACAGCTAGTGAATGTCTGAGGCTAGATTTGAAGGCAGATCTTGACTTCAGGCCACTCTATTGTACCACTTTGCTGCCTTGGTGAACATGACCTGGATATAAAATCATCAAGGGAAACTGAGAGGAGCAACGAGATAGGTAAGAAGAGAGTATGACAAAAACTAAGAGAGGAGAGAGTATTTGGGAGAAAAAGGTGATCAACAGTGTCAAAGACTGCAGAGAGATCAAGGATGAAGAACAAGAAAAGTCTATTAGATTTGGCAATTAATACAGAATTGCTGCCTTTGGAAAGCTTGATGTCGGTTGAATGATGATGGCAGAAGTCAGATCTCAGAGGATTTAAAAGTGAGATGAGAGGAAATAGAGGAATGGAGCCCAGCTAGCCTTCTCAAAGGCTGAGGGGAGGGGCATATAGAATGATAATGAGCAGGGGTAGCAAGATCAGGTGAAAGATGGAGTGATCTGGGCATATTTGTAAGCAACAAGGAAGCAGTCAATAGATAAGGAGAGATTGCAAATTAGAGGGAGAGTAGTGATTAAAGATGGGATATCTTCTGGAGATACCAGTTGGAGGCAGATGGAAAATGCATGTGGAGGAAAATGCATGAGGATCATCTCTTCCTTCAAGACTGGAGTGAAGGAGATAATGAGGAAAGATGTCCCAATGATGGGAGATGAGGAAGAGAGGAAAAAGGGCTGTGCTCTCAGTGAATGGCCTCAATTTTTTTGTTGAGTTTTCAGGTGAGATTGTCAGCTAAAACTCTAGGGAAAGGGAATGCAATGTGAGGCTTGACCAGAGCCAGTGTGGATGGGATAACAAATCAATTAGGGAAGGACAGAATGTTTGCCTTGCTTCAGTGAGGATTTAGCTGAGATTAGAAAACTTAAATTTGTAGTGAACCCAATCATCAAGGTTTGATGATTTCCTCTGATTCTATTTAATAGCACCTTAATAGGAGCAAAGGAAGAAGAGAATGGAGTAATCTACACTTGAGGTTTGGCAAGATGTGATTAGAGACAGGAAAAGGAAGCAAGAGATTTGAGGGTGGAGGATAATAGAGAGTTGAGTTCAGTAAAAGAAAAGAGCATAGCAAGTACGTGGGGTGATGAACTAGAAAAAAAACAGGGGTGGAGGGGATGGAGAGCAAGGTGACGTGATTAAGGGATCATAAGGAAAGAACTTTATAAAGATCATAATTGGAGAAAGATTTATGGAAAGTCAAGACAGTGTGTGTGTTCGTCCTTCGTTGCCGAAGAAGACCAGGTCATCAGAGAAATGATGACATGACTTGCACTTGACTTTGTTTTGAGTGAGGGAGGGTTGTGCAGGTCACCAGCCGCACTTCTTCTCCAGAGCCATCTGAATCCAGCCACCAGATGTTCATCAGAATGACTAGAGATGACCCAAGATGAGGCAATTGGGGTTGGGACTTGCCCAAGGTCACACAGCTAGTGAGTGTCAAGTGTCTGAGGTGAAATTTTTTGAACTCAGGTCCTCCTGACTGCTGCACTGGTGCTTTATCCACTGCAATATCTAGCTTTCCCAGAAAGTCAAGAGCAAGAATCACAAAGAACAAGGCACAGCAGCCTTTTAACCTGCACCAGTAGAGAAAGCATCCAAACTGATGATTCGTAGCTCCATTGCTTCATAATTATTATTTATTGGATCCTCAAAACCACTCAATGAGTTAGACCAGGCAGGTATCATTAATTCCATTTTGTAGATGAAGAAGCTCAAATCCAGTGGGTAAATTGACTTAACCAAGCTAGTACTTGGCGGAGTCAGGATTTGAACTTAGGTCTCTTTAACTGGTCTTTCCTTTGTGCCTTGATGGCCTTCAAGATTAGCCCATTTAAAAAACATACACAAAGAAAATTCAGATTCCATACAAAAGACATCAAGTCATTGACTCAGAAGCCAGTCAGAAATCCAGAATGCATTGTTGCCCACTCCTTTGTTAATCCTACTATGCAGTTAGTCAATAAATATTTATTAAGTTCCTATTACAGGCCAAGTTCATTAACACTAAGCTCTGGGGATACAAAAAAAGTCAAAAGATAATCCCTGTCCTTGAGGAGTTTGGAATCTAATGGGGAGAGACCTCAAGCAAACAAATATGTACAAACAAGCCATGTGTAGGATAAATAGAAAGTAAATAAGAGACAGAAGGCACTAGAATTAAGAGTGATAATAGTTTCCGGGTCATCTCCAATTGTCCTGATCTTTATCTGACCACCGATTCTAAATGGCTCCAGAAGAGAAAGTGAGACTGGTGACTTCATAGAGCTCTGCCTCACTTAAATCCAATTCACTTGCAAGTCATGGCATCATCTTCCTGATATCGTGGTTATCTTCAAGAACAAAGGACAAACCACAGCCATGCTATATAGTTTCACTCCTGCCTGTGTGCATCGGAATTGCCTAAGAATCACTGAGATGCACAAAACCATTTCTAGAGCTGAGGAAAGAGAGTGTCAGAGCACAAAATGTTCAAAGCCAAGAGGATTCATGACTCTACCAAAAATCAACTGAGGGTATGTAGGAGGATGCCAGGTTCAATTTCAGGAAGATCCAAATGTGCATCACATCTTTGATTTTCTCTTCTATTTTTAGTTGAACCAATCACTATGGTCCCTGATCCCGAGGACTTTGGCAAGCTCTGGGTGGTCTGCTGCTAAATTGGTTGTTCTTGATAGTGAATGAAAAGAGGAGGGAAATTTAGGGGAGGGGGTAGAAAGAGAGAGATAAAGATAAGTTGAGGGGAGGGGATTGAGGAAGATGAAAGAGGGAGATGAGAGAAGGAAAATCTTTTGCTGAACTGCTCTTGTACCGTCTGCATGTTCCCAGAGAACTTGGCAAGGTTTTGTTCCAGGAGAACTTTGCTGGTCTTCTCACTGGGTGGCTGTCACAGACTGAACTCTCTCATCCCAAAGAAAGCAGGAGTAGAGTTGCAATGGGGAGAGGATTGCTACTGACATGATGGAAGACAGAAAGCAGGACTCATGAGAGTGCACCTGCCTGCCAAGGGGAAAGAGAAAGTGTGGCTCTCATATGGGGTGGAAGGCAGACTCACATGCCTAGCTCAGCATGACTCAAAAATCCAGAGGCGCTGCAAATAGAGAGAAACAGAAAGGTTTTCAAAGTACAATTGTGTAGGCAGCTTCTGGTCCAACTGTGTGAGTTCAAACATATCGTCATGACTGCTGGAGCTTTCTTCATTTGAAGTGGGAGGATGTACACAGGCATCAGATACAGGTAGGTATCTTTGTGGTGGTAAAGAAAAGGAAACAAAGTAGGTGTCCATCAATTAGGGAATGAATAAACAAATTGTGACACCTGAATAGAATGGAATATTACTGTGCTATAAACAACGATGAACATGATGAATACAGGGAAGAATGGGAAGATTTAGATGAACTGATGCAAAGTAAAACAAACAGAGCCAGGAAAACAATTTGCACAGTGAAATGGAATGAACAACCACAAAACAAATGAAAATGGATCTTACAAAATCACAAAGAATAAACTGAACCTCAAAGAAGAGATATGAGAAGATTACTTCACCTTCACTATTACCTTGAGAGGCAGTAGATGTAGAACATTTGAAAGAGTCATGTTTTATCAATGTACTGCTCCATTTTGTGGAATTTTTTCCCTCTTTTTCTTTAAAAAAATCCTTTGTTATAATTGATAGTTCTCCAGAAGAGGGGCAGCAATATAGGAGGAAGTTTGGATGATACAAAAACAAAAGATATCAACAAGAAACTATTAAAAAAAGATAGAGAGAAATGCCATTATTTTTAACATTTTTATTTAAAGCTTTGTGCTCCAAAAATTTTATCCTTCCTTCCTCTCGCCTCTTTCCCCTCTCTGAGATGGTAAACAACAGGTTATACATGTGCAATCATGTAAAACATTCCCATATTAGTCATTTTGTACAAGAAGACTCGAATCAAAGAAAAAAATGAAAGAAAGTGAAAAATAGCCTACTTCCATCTGTATTCTGTCAACATCAGTTCTTTCTCAGGAGGTGGACAGTATGCTTCATCATTAGTCCTTTGAGATTGTCTTAGATCATTGTATTAGGAATAGCTAAGTCATTCACAGTTCTTCATTGAACAATATTGCAGTTACTATGTACAATGTTCTCCTTTTTTCTGTTCACTTCACTATGCATCAATTCATGTAAGTCTTTCCAGGTTTTCTGAAATCATCCTTCTTGCCATTTCTTATAGCACAATAACATTCCATTACAATCATATACCACAGTTTGCTTAGCCATTCCCAAACTGATGGGCATCCCTTCTATTTCCAATTCTTAGCCACCACAAAAAAAGCTGTTATAAATAAAGAAATGCCACTAGTAAGATATTTGTGCCTGGCATTCAAGGTTCTTTAAAACACCACCCTCTACTTTCTGATCTCTAAGCTCTAGTCAAAATGTCTTATTCCCTTTCCCCAGAACACAAATGGCATTTTCTAACTCCCATGCCTTTGTGCATTCTATTTTCTATGCCTAGAATATTCACTTTCTCCCCACTTCACCTGCTGCATTCCTACCCATCCTTTAAAACCAAATTCAAATGACACTGCCTCCATGAAGCATTCCCCGATTTCCATTAGTAAAGATCTTTTCCCTTCAGATGTCACCTAGCACTTTGCTTGATGCCATTCTAATATACACTACCATGTAAAATTGTGTATGATGATTATATATCATTTTCCTCTGTTGTACTAGTTGTAAGCTCTGAGATGACAGGGACTTTGTCTTTTTCAAACTTTGCATCTCTTTCATTGCATAGCGCAGGGCTTTGCACCCACCATGTGCCTGATAGGTGTTTTTCAAATGAACAAATACAATATAAATACAAAATAAAATATTGCTATGAACAGATATTTTTATTTTGGACTATTAAGATACCCCGAGGAGGATGGGGGTAGGAAAGCGACGATGTCCATCCATGGGGTCAGGATGTCAGATGAAGAAAGAAAGGACATAAATAGCAGAGAACTTGAAACTTCACCACCATGACCTTGGGGGTGGATGGAGGGCGGCTGGTGCTAGCAGGGTTGTTCTGAGTTCAGTCCTAGAGAAGACAGGCTTTGACAGTCACCACTGCAAGTATTCCCAATTGCCTCCTTCTTAAGAATCAGTATCTCGAGTGAACACAACAGAATAAAGAGCCATGAGCTTTGTTTTTGGGGGGCATCCAACCGGAGCAAGCAGCACTGATTTTAATGAGACGTAATAATATTCTATCAGTACCATGAGCTATATAGACTGAGACCACTGAGGGAACCTGCTCAACCTCTGAAATGATCAGACCTGTCAAAATAGGATCATTTTGTTCCTTATTATAAATGAAAAGAAAATATGATTGAAGTGTCATCTTTTGGGTGTGTGAGCAGGATTCCCATAAATCAATCATCCAAAATAAACTCTTGGGAGTGATTTGACTACACATACAATGGAAACAATTTCTTTAAACAAAGCATAAAAGTATTACTATATCTCTCCAACATCAAAACAACTTTCAATGTGCGTTTTTGGGTTCCTGGGGTATTTTTTAAAAATCATTTTTATGGTTCTGTTAGATACAGAACTCAGTGCCAACTACATGTCTCCTCCTCATGTCCACACCTGGTTGGTTCCCTGTCCAGCACTCACACCGAAAATGAGGGGCAGGGGGGAGGCAGCCCAGGGGAGCTGGGAGTAAAGAGCGGGGAGAGGTCTGAGTGTCAGGCTGCTGCAGGGCCCTCTGTAGGTGTGACTAACAAGCATTTCCACGGCTATTTCCATTGTATAAATAAGGCACGGAGTTTTCTCTCCCTCTGAGGTAACTAGAGCTGCTGAGCCAAGCCGTCAAAGCATGCCTTTCACCTCCAGACTCTGCAATATGGCTTGCCTTTGATGTTCTCAGTTTAATTTATCCCAGGGAACTAGACTGTCTGTTGACAATCTGAGGGGAGATTGTCACTGAGTTTGGGCCTGTCACACAAACTCCCCTGTGACTCCCAACTACCTACTTCTCTAGAAGACACTTTCCGGGTGGGGGGACTGGATTCCTCCACAAAGTGGGAATTGTCCATCAGCTTTCCTGTCTCCCTCTGTCCTCACTCCCCCTACTTTACAGCTATTCCAGGGCACTTTCTTGCAAAGCTCCAATCTGTCCACATTTTAACAACCTTGTACCTCAGTCGAGATGGAGTCTGAAAAGTTTAATATCATGTCAAATGAGAGAGCCAATAAAACTTGACATTATTAATATGATGTCAAGGGTTTTTCCAACTGCTTGGGGAAAAAACATTGTGTCCCATTAAGCACAGCTCCTTGCACTGCGAAATATTAAGTGACTTTTCAATGACTACCAGCTGGAACTATTAGTTTTACTTCCTAAATGTTGATGCTGTCGATTGTGAGAGGCCAGTTGAGAACCTTTTATGAAGATGTTAGATGAGCCTGTGCAATCAGGAAGGCTTTTAGGTTTCCCAGGGATCCCTCTTTTAGTAAGGCTGTGTATGGAAATGGGGATATGAATTATTAAATGATTTAAATACATTCAGCTGGAATGAGCCTGAGCTTGCTCCCTCCTTCTGTCCACTTATCCCTGAAGGACTGAAAATGCCCCCCAGGAAATTTAGAGTTGACTATAGAGGAAAAGAAAAATAAGGATGGGACTTGGAATAAGGTACAGACTCTTCCCTCTTTCTCCCCTTCAGCAGCTGGGCTAAAGAGGCTAGTGGATGCGAGTGTCTCTGGGGTGACCCCACAAGGGTGTGAGTGCTGGCAGCTGCTGTCCACCTTGGGAGGTCCTAGAACTATTGAAAGGAAACTGCCTGGGAGCCATGGGGGAGGATGGAAGAAGGGGGACTCTCCATCTCCTTTGGCCAACTCAGCTGTTGCTTTTCTGCACGTGGCTTTCCCTGACAAATTCCCTACCCAGGAAGAGGTCAGGACTTAAAATAAGCTGGTGTGACTCATGTCTGAGCTGTGAGATGTCTTGCACAAGCTCTGGCTTTTCAGGAATGTGCAGCTGGGGCAGCTGAAAGGAAGGCTTCCAAGTCACAGAACTGAATTTCCAAAGAGTTAAGAAGGGCTGGTAGGGACTTACTAAAATCATTTCATCTCTCACCCTCCCTCAAAGCTGTGTTTAAGCCTGTTTCTGTTTCCTGTTATTCAGCATTTGCTTGAACTCATAATCTATAGCCAGATGGGAATACTGGTCATCTAGTCCAACCCTCTTATTTTACAGATGAGGAAACTGAAGCCCCCAGAGAAGGCTGGATTGGATCGGCAGGTTCTTAACCTGGGGGAGTCCACGGATATGAATGGTGAAAATGCATCTTTATTTCAATATAATTGGTTTCCTTTGCAATCCTTTGCATTTCATTTTATACATTTAAAAATATTATTCTGAAAAAGAATGCAGGAGACTGCTGAAGAGGTTCATGGCACCAAATGAAATGAAGAACTCTTGGATTACCTGGTATCTGAGGACCTTTGCCACTGTAGTCCTAAGGTCAGTCTCACAGTTGGATATAGGACTCCCTATATCCCTTCAGGCTCCTTCAGACTCCTCCAAACACCCCTCCATGTGCACAAATACCATGGGTTGGGGCAATACAATGTCTAGGCCTGATCATCCCCTCCTCCCTTAGCTTTGAGGGCAGATGCCTGTGTTTTCATTTCTAGGAGCCAAGAAAATCGGCTGCAGATAAAGAAAGGCAGCTGAAGGCCTTCTGCTTATTTATTTAAGCCCATGGTATTTATTAGAGGGTCTTGTTCTTTCCAGGAGATCAAAGGAAGAACCTGGGCAGGGAACAGATCTTTCCTTCATTAGCCTCTGTGATGGTCTGTTTTACATCCTGCCCTTTGTCCCTGTCCTTTGGGAACCATCTGGGATGACCCCAGGACTGGGAGAAAGAGGTTGACTTACTCTTCTTGAATTTCATTGAAGGGGTGGTATGGAGTGTGGGAAAGGGAGAGACACATTCTTTTGGGGGTGCCAACGAGGTCATTTAATATGAACTAAGAACTAGAAATGTTTCTGGGGAATGATGACCAAATGTCCTTTTCTAATTGGATCATATGATCTAGAGCAGAATTCTTAGAGATCACCTAGTCCAATCCCTCTCTATTTATAGAGGAGGAAATTGAGGCACCAAGAAGTTAGGGGACACATTCAGGGTCACAAAGGTGGCAAGCTGTACCACCACATGGAATTCCAGTCTTCTGACTACAAAGTCTTCCTATTTATCCATAGAACATGATCTAATCATACATGATCAAAACACTGACTCTGGAATAGGGCAAAATAGGTTCAAATCTGGACTCTTGTAACCTTGTAACCTTGGGCAAGTTATGCAAATTCCTTGGACCTCAGTTTCCTAATCTGAGAAATGAGGGGGAGTTGTACCAGACAGCCTCTCAGATCCCTTTCATCTCTAAAACAAGGAAGCCAGGATTTTCTCCTTGCTAAGTGCCAGAAATTGGAATGATTAAATGTAGAGAAGAAAAGGATAAGTGGGAACTTCACCATCCTCAAGTGGATTTGCAGATATTTTATAAGTCATGGGGAACAGCTTTTCTTTGTCCACAGAAGCACAAGACGATAGAAAGCAAACTGATGTTACTGAGGGAGGGACACGGTTCTCACTGACTGAAAAAGGCCAAGAAAAGATGACAATTATTCATCTTCAGCTTCTGCTCTTGGGCTTTGATTTCTGAGGCTGCACATGGCCCCAAGGCCACCCTCTCTGATCCTTGGTCATTTCCTTTTTCCAGAAGGCTGGTTCAAAGGGCAGTGGAGGTCTTCCAGGGTAATGAAGGCAGTCTTTCCACTAACCCCAGGAGGTAGGAGAGGGTTGGAGGAATTTTGTATATTAGAACTAAGCATGTACTCAATGCTGTAAACCTAGATCAGGTAGGTTGCCCACTCCTTAAAGATTATCTGGGAAACAGGTGAGTAGAAAGCAAGGATCCTTAACCTGAGTTTCTGGGAACTTGTTTTTAAAACATTTTGATAACTACTTCAATGTAATCAGTTTCCTTTGTAATTCTATGTATTTGAAAACATGATTTTCATAAGGGGTCCATAGGTTTCATCAGACTGCCAATAGGGAAGTCCACGACATAAAAAAGGTTAAGAAGTTCTGGAGTGGACTGAGGAAGGCCCACAAACCAAGAACCAAGTATTCTAGTCCTTTCTGTGACCTTAGACCAATCACCGTTTCTCTCTAAGGACTGCAGTTTTCTCATCTGTAACATGGCAATAATAGTATCTGTTGTACTCATCTCATAAGGTTGCTGAGATGCGCAGATGAGATGACAGATGTGATGCCACCTTGGAGGGTAGAAGTTATTATACAAATGTGGGTCATTGTTATTCCTCAGGAGGGGGAGTCAGAATAGAAGGTCCCTTCCAATGCTAAGGTGCTATGATTCTATGAGAAAACATAATTATTTTTCCCAACAAGTTTGGCATAAACTATTTCTCCCCTGTGGGCAGGTTGGAGGAATAGATCAGCACAGGTAAGGAATTCTTTATACACTTCAGCTTAAGACTCACATTGTTCCAGCCCCTCCTTTGTGTGCATCAAGAAGTCTCAGAATGATCTGTTTCATTGGGGTCACGTGGAACTCAGACCTGGGTAAGGAATTATTCATAGGCATCCATCTGGGATCTCAGAGTTGAAGGCTGAATGAAAACTGGGACCCCAGGAGGGCCCTGAGGCTGGACTTCTCCCCACTGGAGTTGCCCAAAGCCAGCTGGCTACAGGTCCAGACATCAGCGCCTTTCTCCAGAGAGGGAGGAAGGGAATTGTTTCTCATTTCTTCTCACTGCCAATCAACCTTCCCTTACCTTTCTGCTTTAATGTCTTAATCAAGTGGCAGATAAGAGGAACTGATCTATGGAAAGGATAGGAGGACCAACAAGCTTTGCAGTGTCACTGTTCCTCTAGTGTCCCCATTGTCACCCAAGCTGCCATTCCATTGAGGGGGTGGGGAGGGACAGAGAGAGATAGAGACAGAGACAGAGAGGGATAGAGAGATACAGAGAGAGAGAGAGAGGGACAGAGAGACAGAGAGAGAGAGAGAGAGAGAGAGAGAGGGTGGGGGAGAGAGAGACAGACTGGGGAGACAGAAAAAGAAAGAGAAAAAGGCGAGAGAGATTTTGTACCCTTAAGCCTCCTCTGCCGCAGTTCAAAAGCCCAATCTTTACTGAAAATAAATTTAAAGGAGAATTTTTGATGTATATTATGGTCTCTGGTGGTAGAAGAGAGTGCTGCCGGCGATATATGGAGTTATGCAAAGCCAAAGTGGGATTACTTAAAAGTGTCTGTAGCGCTTTGATTAACTGGTGTGTATTTTATTTTTTATATGACACAATCACAGGCCTACATTGATAATGTCTTTCTATTATTGTTTGACATGTAGAGCTCCCTCCTTTCTGTAGCCTAGAACTGGGCTTTTTTCAAGGTTGGAGAGAGGGGCAGGGGATCAAGGTGATCCCCAAAAATGAAGAAAAAAAGACCTGCTAGAAATATATATTTTATAAAAGCAATTTTCAAATGAGTCCTGAAGCCCCTGGTGTCAAGCCAAGATCTAGGCAGTCAGAGATGGTTATTGGAGGAGTTAGTGGAAGAAAGGGCTAGAAAGAATTCTGCCTTCAGAGGCAGGACATCATTTTGGCAAATAAAGTGAGGAGTGACACCTCTTAGAACAAAGCTGCATTTAGGGGAAAAAAAATCACCTTTTCAATGATTAGGGGATTAGAGGGGGTTCCAGTTATCTCAACAGTGAATCAGGGGCATCTATGGGTAAAAAGAGAGGGGCAGTTGAGATGCCATCTTAGAGAAAGGCCTGTCTAGGCCCCTGTCATCTGGGTCATATCACTGGAATAAAGACAAAGAGCCATCCAACCCCATTTTCCCCCAGGTATGCATAAAGAATGAAACCCAGTGTGCCCTCACTGCCCATGCAAGCTCTATACTCACCTTTGCCCCAAACCACAGCCTTTTCCGGGGAAAAGGAAGAGAATGAAAGAATATTTTGATAAGAAAGAGCAGGAAGAAAATGTGTTTCTTGGAATGTATCCTCATGTCTTCTCTCCATCTCTGATAGTGAAGTTTCTGACAATGAAGGGTAACGCTGGAACGCATTCTCTTTGGACAACTGGTGTTGAAATAGATAGAACACTGGACTTGAAGTCAAGGAGATCTGAATTCAAAAAGACTCAGACTCTTACTAGCTGTGTGACCTTGGGTAAGTCACAACCTCTGCCTCAGTTTCTTCAACTGTAAAATGGAAATAATAATACCTACTTCCTAGAATTGTGAGGATCTAATGAAATCGTATTTATAAAGTGCTCAGCACATGGCCCGGAACGCAGCAGGCACTATAAAAATGTTAGCTATAAATTTATATTTATTTAGCTAGTTTTAGTTTTCAACATTCACTTCCATAAGATTTTGAGTTCTAAATTTTCTCCTCTTCCCTCCCTCCCTTCTACCCTTCCCAAGACAGCATACAATCTGATATAAATTTATCATTTTTATCTTTGATAATAGAGGCAGGACATTTTATCATTTGTCTATTACTCTTGTACCCCACCTGCCCAGTCTCCCTACACACACACACACACACACACACACACACCCCTTTTTCTTTTTGCTGTGAACACAGTAATTAATAATCAAATGTACTATTGCTTTAGGACAGGACATGTCAATTGACCACTTCATAGCTCAACTAGGGAAACAATATGGAAACATCAGTCTAATCAAATCCATATAGAGAATATATGCTGTAATTCTGGGGTAAGGAGAAAATATTAATTACTGCAACAATCAGAAAAGGTTTCCTGTAGGAATATAGTTAGGGATTCTTCAAGGCAGGGGTAAGAAGGGAGAATATCCCCAGAATGGAGGACAGCCCCCACAAAGATACAGAGGTGGAATGTCATATATCCAGAACATCAGCAAAGTCAATTTGGTCAGAAGGTAGAGCTCTTGAAGGGGAAGATTTGTTATGAGATAGCATTATGAGATAATGAGATTTTAAGGGGTGACAATTTTAGACAGTTTGTGTTGACTAAATAAGTTTTGCTGCTGTATTTTAAGCAGAAGAAAACAAACACCTCTCTGTCTCCCTCAAGAGAGGTTGGAATCAGATTTGGGAAGGAGGTTTCATTTTATCTTAGAAGAAATAGGGAGCCATTGTAAGTCCTTGAGCAGAGGAAAGCTATGCTCAGGTCTGTACTTTAAGAAAACTAATGTGGAAGATGGATTGAGTGAGACAAAGACCAGTTAGGATGCTATTACAGTAGTTCCTCAGGTAAAAGGAAGTAGGCTTGGAGTGTTGGGAGTGGAGGAAAGGAGATGGATGTGAGATATGTGTAAATACAGAAGCAACAAGACTTGGCAAGTCAACGAATATGATGGGAGGAGGGACAATAAAAAGTAGAGGATTACAATAAGGTGGTGAACTATGGAGGCTAGAAGGATGGTGGCACCCTCAACAGAAACAAAGATGTTGGGGGAAAGGAGTCCTTCCTAAGAGGACACAACTCTTCTCTTTATCTAATCTGCCATGTCTGGTGAAGGTTAAACTTTAATTCTTTTTGTTCTATCCTTGGGTGAGATGGCTACAGATTTCTTCTTGTTAGGTTAGGGAAAGGTTAGGAGTTCGGGGGTGTATACCTAAGCATATTATATGGTGTATATCTGAGTGTATACATATATTATAGTCAGGGCAACTAGGTGGTACAGTGGATAGAGCACCAGTGCAGGAGTCAGGAGGACCTGAGTTCAAACCTCATCTCAGACACTTGACACTCACTAGCTGTGTGACCCTGGGCAAGTCACTTAACCCCAACTGTCTCATCCTGGGTCATCTCCAGTCATCCTAATGAATATCTGGTCACTGGATTCAGATGGCTCTGGAGAAGTGAGACTGGTGACCTGCACAGCCCTCCCTCACTCAAAACAAAGTCAAGTGCAAGTCATGTCATTATTTCTCTGATGGCATGGACTTCTTGGGCAACGAAGGACAAAATCACACATATATTATATGGTATATACCTGAGCATATATATAAATAGAGCAGATTGACAGCAAATGGGCATCCTTAAGGCAATCTCAAAACCAACCTTCCCCCTGTCCTTGCTTACCTCCCCACAGTTCTTGCTTTTCTCCAAAGACTGTATTTTCAGGCCTATAGAGTTCTAAATGTGGAGTAACAGTGGGCCAGACTGGAAATAGTCCAGCATGCTTCAGCATGAATCATAACTGCCCTGTGGCCCATTATGCAGGGCAGGGTGACTAGAGAGGCCTTGGCCCTAAGCCCTATGGTCCCTTGATTATTTAGTGCCCTTGCCTTCTTCACCTCATTTGGTTCAGTGCCCAGCCCCATAGACCACACTCCTTTCTTTCTCCTCACCCCATGGCAGGGTGAGCAAAGCTTTCTATAGATGACATTTCCCAAAGAAGAGGTTCCTGGGATGTTGAAAGGAGGATGGTGCAATCATCAGTCAGTCATTTAGAGCATTTCTTCAAGCTCCCAAGTGCAGAGTCCTATAGAAAAGAAATAGAAGATGTAGCCTCTTTCGTTGAAGACTTAACATACACGACTGGATTTAGAGTCAATAAACCTACTCTTGAGTCCGGACTATGTCACTCACCAGATTAAGACTTTTGGAAAGTTCTACCTTCCCTATGTATCAAATTTTTCCTCTATGAAGTTAAATAATTAGACTAGATCATGAGATCATAAATCTGTAGCTGAAAGAGACCATACAGGTCATCAAGCCCAGTCTCCTCATTTTAAGTTAAAAAAAACCAGAGCCTAGAAAAATTAAATGACTTGCCATGGGTCAATCAAATACTAAATGTCTACTAAATGGGCTTCAAACACAGGGCTTCCTTGGAACAGTGGACTGTCATATGCAGTGTTCTGAAATGTCTTCCAGTTCTAGTCAGAAGATCTGAGTTCTGGTCATGACTCAGTCACTTTTCACTTGTGTGATTCAAGACACTTCATTCCCCTCTCTGGATTTTGGTAGACTAACCAACCATCAACCAACAAGTGCTTACTATGAACCAGAAACTATGCTAAGGGCTGATGATATAAAGAAAGGTAAAAAAAAAAAAAGTCTTGCTCTCAAGAAGTTTAAATTCTGATATTGGGTAGATAGTATATAAATACCTATGTACACATAGATATGTACAGAGTAGGTGGAAGGTGTTGTTTTGACTTCAGGAAGGTGATGTCTTGACTTGTAAGTGAATTGGATTTAAGTAAGGCAGAGCTATGCAAAGTGCTATGCAAAGTCACCAGTTACTCTCTCCTTCAGTCATGTGGGTCCAGTGGATTCTCAGGTCTCAGTACATCTGAGGCCAGTTCAGTGGTAGAGGCTACATCAGAAATAAGGCAAAAAATGACTTCTTTTACCTAGAGAAAGAAAGAAAGATAGAAAGAAAGAAGGGAGGGAGGGAAGAAGGAAGGGAGGGAGGAAGGAAGGAAGGAAGAAAAAGAAAGAAAGAAAGAAAGAAATCAATCTGAGAGGGGAAAACCCTCAGGGTTTCTGGCCAAAACCGAAACAATTGCTATTTACGCTAAACAAGGCAGCAAAACTCAAACAATGACCACTTGAGGGCTAGCCTAGGGCCTAATCCTAATGTGGGCCAATCAGAGAGAGGCTGAGCAATTTGGGTTTAAGGCATGCAAGTGTTTGTGTTTTGGCCAGAAATCCTGAGGTTCTCCCACTCCTAGTTGGATCTTTTTTTGGACTAGGTTAAAGAGACCTTTGTTAACCTACAACCTTAATCACTGAATGGGCTTTGCCTCATTCGGGTCATCTCCAGTCATCCTGATGTGTATCTGGCCTCTGCACCCAGATGGCTCCAAAGGAGACAGTGAGGCTGGTGACTTTGCACAGCCTCCCTCACTTAAATCCAACTCACTTGCATTTCATGGCATCACCTCCCTCATGTCATGATCTTCTTAGAGAATGAAGGACAAACAACAAGGGAAATCTTACATGAAGCTAAATGGAGCAAAACAGTTCATTGTCCCAGTATTTTTTTAAAATGATAGAATAAATAAGTAGGGTAAGAGAAAAAAAAAGAAATCTAGCCTGTAAATGCCAAGATATCTTGCAAGGTGTTAGCAATCAAAATTGATATTCCTTTGGATAGAGCACCCATAGGTAAAGGGTAGGATTCCCTTCCTGCCTCATTCCTCTCCTCTCCCTTGGTACCCATAAATGAAAGGTAATCTTGGAGGGAAGGCACTAGCAGCTGTGTGACTGTGAACAGCCTCTTGCAGAAGGTAACATCTGAGATGAGACCTGAAGGAAGTCATCCAGGGATGGGAAAAGGGAGAGCACTCCAGGCATAAGAGATGGCCAGTGCCAGGGCACAGAGAGACAAGAAATGGCATGTTAGATATGAGGAAAAATAAGTCTGCTGGGAGGATTGAGTCATATAATGGCTGGTGTGTAATAAGACTAGAAAAATAGGAAGGGGGCAGGATGTCAAAACAGAGGAGTCTATTTGGTCCTAGAGGTAATAGGCAGTTATTGCTTACTGAGTAAGAGAATAACATAGTCAAACCTTACTAGTGGTGGTGGTGTTGGAGTCATTTCAGTCATGTACAACTCTTTGTTGAAGTCATTTGGAGTTTCCATAGCAAAGATACTAGAGTGGTTAACCATTTCCTTCTCCAGTCATTTGATAGATGAGGAAACTGACACAAACAGGGTTAAATGATATGCCCAGGGTCATACCAGCTAGTAAGTATGTGAGGCCAAATTTAAACTCAGGTCCTCTCAGACTTCAGGCCTAATATTCTACTCACCATGCCACCTAGCTGCCCATCAAACCTACATTTTAGCAAAAATTACTTTGGCAGCAATATGGGGGATGAATGTGATGAAAAGAGAGCTGGGGCAGGAAAACCTGTTATGAGAGTGTTATAATAACTCAGAGGAGGGCCTGAATTGGGGTGGGGGGGTATTGTGTGGATGGGGAGAAAGGGATATATGTGAAAGATGTTGTGGAAAAAAAAAGACATTGTAAGATTTGACGACTGACTAGATATGTAGGACAAGAGAAAACAAGAAGTCAAGGATGACACAACGTTGTAAACCCTGGGTGACTGGAAAGGTTGTAGTGTCCTTGGCAATAATAAGGAAGTTCAGAGAGAGGGTAGATTTAGGGGTAAAGATAATGATTCTGCTTTGGATCTGTTGAATTTGGTAATTATTAGATATTCCCCTGGATATTCAGTTCAAAGTGTCCAACAGGCAGTTGGTGATGCAGGATTGGCTTCCAAGTTTTCTTTCAGCTTTTATATTCTGTGTCTGTTATCTCATTTTATCTTTATGGCTGTGAAGTGAGAATGGATCACATTATTCAATACATTTTATAAATATGGAAAACTGAGACTCATTCAGGTTCAGCTATTTACCCATGGTTATGTAGCAAGTCAGCAGGACCCAGACTAAAGCCCAGATCTGTTGTTTCTCTGTCCAGTTCTCAGCATTCTGCTTCAATTCTTAATTTTCCAGAGATTGGTGGGTATGTTTACGTGCCTATTTGAGAGTTTTTCCCACTTTTATGGTGGGAGGGAATGGGAGATAAAAGGGGTTGGCAATTCAACCAGCTCTTTGTAGAATGAAGCTGGGAATCTACTCTGACAATTTTGAGACTGACTCTGAATCCAGTTAGATACATGGAAATCTTCCCAATGTCCCAGCTGAGCCATGAATCATCCTTGGTGATTCAAAAATTGGAAAGTCTATCAAGAGAGTCTCAAGATGGCACTGATGTATCCAAGTGTCTCTCCCTCTAAGTTCTTTATTGGAAGTGGCATCAAGAGAATTGGGGGCCAGTCAATGGCCAAAAAGGACCACCACTGACTTTCAAAGACCCAGGTGACTCCTGACTTATGACTCACACTCTCCTGGCACATCTCAAAGAGATCTCCTACAGGCTTAACAAAGATTGCTTCTCTTAAATAGAGCTGAAAAGGGGGAATCTGGAATTCATGTTGGGGTAATACTTTTTTCTCCTTTCCCTTTGGTCTTGTTTCTCCTTAAAGGGATACCCATGCTCTACTCCAAGTTAGTAGAGGAGGTTCCCCCAAAGGATCCTCAAGTTGCAGGTGTAGAGCCCATTGGACAAATGCCATCTTGCCTTGAGGACTAATTTCATTTTGTTTCATCAGATCTGCAATTTCAATGATTTAGAGAACTACTAGTGAGAAACCTTCCCTGGTAAAGCAAATCAGCATCTTCTCTACAGTTAATAGTTTTAAAGCATTACCTGGAGAACTGAAAGGTTAAGTAATTTGCCCAAGGTCACTCAGTTCAAGGTCAGAGGTAACATGAAGCCAATTCTTCCTGACTCCTAAGGGTCAGCTCCCTATCCATTCCACATTTTGGTTCTCATGAGGGTCAGCTCCCTATCCATTCCACATTTTGGTTCTCATGAGGGTCAGCTGGTACCTTGAATCCCCAAGGGTGTCAGGAGGCATGAATTCTAGCCCTAGCTAGATAATCTTGGCTAAATCTATTAATTTCTCTGAGTTTTCCCTGTAAACATGACTGCCTCTAAAATTTCTTCTAGTTCTTATGTTCCACAAACCTATAATTCATATTCAAAAGATCTTTAATCTCACTGATATAGATATTCCTTCCAATGATGCTAATTGCAACCTAGCTATGCCCTCTCATTCTGGGTAACTTGTGTCCATGTTCTCCCATAAATCCTCTACAGGGTATCCACCCAACCTGTTTGGAACTTTCCTTTAGTTCTTTTGCCATTTCATGGATGCCAATGGAAACATATTGGCTATCTACTGGTTATCTTTGTTTTTACCATCTGTCTAGGCCACCTTTTTTTTCTGGTCACTCCAGAACTATTTTTTTAATTCTAATAGGCTTTACTGGATGGATGGATGGATGGATGGATGGATAGATGGATGGATGGATGGATGGGTGATGGATGAATGGATGATTATATGAAGTGTACCAAAGGTATCCATGTAGTTTCAAGCTTTAAGAGCTAACAGTTTTCAATTAGTCTTTATTACTCCACTCAGAATAGCTGGGGGGTGAGAAATATTTGCCACTGCCCATCCTCCTCTAGTTTTTTTTACATATAGAAAATTCAACTCAGCAATGATAGAGCCAAGAAAAGGCTTAGTCAGCAGAAAGCAAGCCTCTAAACTTCCCGGCTTAAGTTCAGGTAATTACAGAATAGCACTATTCCAAACAATAACTCACATTTATATAGAGACAAAGTATTATGTCTTTCATCTCCAACTGCTTTTCAGACATCTAGTATTGGATGTAGACTAGATTTCTGAAACTCAACAAGTCCAAAACTGAATTATCTTTCCCCCTAAATCTTCCCCCTTTTCAAAATTCCCAAGAGACTACCACACAGTCCCTCAGAATCTCACCCTCTTTCATCCTCAACTCCTTACTATCTCTCACTCCCCTCCCCCATATCCAAGCCATTACCAAGATTTAGTGATTTCACCTTTGCAACATCTTTCAAATATGACCCCTTCTTTTCTCTGACACTGCCACCAATTTGGTGCAGACCCTCACACTTGAACTATTGGATCAGCCTATTGGTCTACCTGCCACCAGTCTCTCTCCCCATTCTGGTCTAGCCTTCACTCATTTGTCAAAGTGAATTTTCTTCAAGTGCAGGTTTGACTACACATCACCCCCATGCTCAAAAAAGTCCAGTAGCTCCCTATCATCTCCAGGATCAAATACAAAATCCTCTGTTTGGTATCCAAAGCCCTTCATAACCTAATCTCCTCCTTACCTTTTCAGTCTTCGTATCCCTTAAACCCACTCACCCCCATGTACCTTTATGCATGTATCCAGTAACACTGGCTTCCTTCCACAAACAAGGCATTCCATCTCTCAGCTCTTAGCATGTTGTCTGACTTGTGAGGACTCTTTCTTTGAGTCTGGGAAGCTGGAAGAATCTGGACAATGTCTAATGTTATCTACCACCATGTCTTCCGTCAGAAAATGATCAGAGAATCATAGGTTTAGAGCTTAAAGGGATCTTAGCGATCGATCCAACTTGGAGGTTTAGTCCAAACCTCTCATCTTATAGATGAGGCCCAGAGGCTAAGTGCATTTTCTCTGACTGTCCTCTATTCCTGGAATGTTGTTCCTCCTCATCTACACTTCTTGACTTCCCTGGCTTCCTTCAAATGTCAACTAAAATCCCACCTGCTACAAGAAATCTTTCCCAAGCCCTCTTAATTCCAGCACCCTCCCTCTGTTGATTATTTCCTATTTACCCTGTATATAGCTTGGTTTATTTTTTCTTTCATTAGGTTTTATGTTCCTAATGTTTATGTTTAGGTTCCTACTCTGAGAGTAGGAACTGTCTTTTGCTTTCCTTTGTATCCCCCACTTTGCACATAGTAGGCATTTAAAAATGTTTATTGACTCACTGACTGCCTTGAACTTTCATGTCAGAGTCAGAATTTTTAGACTCAGATCTTGGCTTGAGCACACAATAGGGCTAGAACCACAAGGAATTCCTTGAAATCTCTATTTCCTCAACAGTACTTGGACTCTAACTTAGAGGACCGTGACAAAGAAAACCCTTTACAAACTTCTCAACTTCAATGGAGAAATATGAATAGCCATTATATATCAATTTATAGTTTACAAAAAATGTTTTTTTCAGGATGACTTATGAAGGTAGGTAAGGCAAATATTATTCTTGTGTTTAAGGATGATAGATCAAAGTTAAGTGACTTACCTAGGGTCATACAACTATTGAAAAGGGTCTTAAGCTGAGGCCTTCTGATCTGGTCCCAAATAAGGTGCCAAGTAGGTAACAATGCTAAGGAGCTGGTATTCCTGATTTCAAAAGGAGAATCAAGTCTCACTGACACTTACCTCTGAAAATAGAAACCAAGTATGGGAATCAAACTGATAAATAATCTATAGGCAATATGGGCCAATGGAAGGATTTATAGACAGTATGACCTGGTGCTGGGTTTAGAATCAGGGAATTTGGGTTCAAATTTCTGGTGTCATTTACTGCCTTATAACTGTAATAAAAGCACTTAACCCTTCTGGGCATCAGTTTACTCATCTATAAGGTGAGAAGATTGGACTTTAAGTTGAACTGACCCTCTAAGATCCCTTTTCAGCTCTAAATCTTTGACTCTGTGATCCTTTCTGTACTTGCCCTCTCCAGTGTCAGGGAGGAAGACATGGTGGAAAAGAACATTAGATACTGGCCAGTTCTTCCAGCTCCCCAGAATCAAAGACAGAGCTCCAATAAGTCAGTCTCATTTCTGGTTTCCCCACTCCTCCTTTAAGGCCATCCAATGCTGACTGACAGGCTAGAGGCTTGGAGCAGGTTCTGAGGGGACTGGAGATTCAGTGGATGGTTTGGCCAATTTTGAAGAATCATGTGGACCTGGATAAAGTCACTGGTGTTTATTTGGGTGGCGGGCTGCTATTTAAAATCGTGCTTTGTTTCTGAAAATGAGACAGCTGGGGCTGCATTTGGTGGATAAAGACATTTTGTTGAACTTTCAAAATGGGGTATTATTTTCCATTTACACTTATTTCACGGAGAATTGTAAGAAGATGAGATTGTAGATGTGTCTGTGATATGCAGTAATGAGTGATGGATCTTTGAAGGTAAAAATATCTCTAGGATATTTCTTTTTTTCTCTCTCTCCTCCTGGCCTCAGGTTGGGTAGTAGGGTTTTTTTTATGAGTTGTTGTGTTTGTTTTTGTTTTTAATATCAGAATGGAGAGCATCTCTTGTGGGAACACAAAATATTCTCTTCTCTTTGTCTTAATAAACGTTCGAAGAAATGAAATAATATTAAAAATTCTCCCAAGGGGCAAGAACATCAGTTGCTACGGGGAGAAAGTACTCCCTAACTCCCTGGACTGTTAGGTGACAGCAGGAAGGTGAGTCAACAGAGCGGAGATGCTTACATGAGTACACTAAGAAACCATTCCTGCTAGGTCATTCACCCTAAAGCAAAAGGAAATTGAGTGAGGAAAGGGAACAAAGAGGAAACATTTAGTGGCCAATGGGGAGAAAGAGGAGAGTGGGAAAGACAGGAGAGCAGAAACCAAGTAGATGTTTCTCTCAAAACCTTTTATTCCAGAAGGCATGCTTGTTGTTTTGGAAGCTGGCATTGCTTTGGGGTGTACATTTCTGAGAAGTCTCACTTGCCATCTTCTCACCCCATTGTTCTCTTCCTCCTGAAAATTACCTTGGACAGAAATCAGGAAAGGAGAGAGGGAAGGAGGGGGAAATGTTCAGTCTGATTCTTCACTTTCAGGAGAAAAGCACAACGTTCAAGGGTCTGGAAACTGACTTTGATAAAGCTGGGTGGTTATGAAGCTCCTCGTAGCCATTCTTTCATGGAATCTTCACAACTGATCTATGAGAAAGATATTGCAAGTATTACTGTGCCCATTTTGCAAATTAGGAAACTGAGGTTCATAGAGGTGACATGACCAGTCCAACATCATCTATTTGGTAAGTGGTAGACCTGGGATTTAAATCCAAATGTACGATAGCACCTACTCTCCTCTGACTCCTCTAACCTCTTCATTCCCATAGCCCAGGGGGAACATTTAACTGAATATCTATATCTATATGGCATGGAGAGCATCAGAAGAACCATAGATCTTGATGACTGGCATGACTGCAGAAGCAAGCCCCACAGAGGATGCTTAGGATTCCATTGTGCCAGGCTCCTGACACATCTGAAAAGCAGTCATCACAGGTAAGGGAATGAAGCAGATACCATATAGCAGGGGCACCATTTTGAAAAAGGATGGACTATTTCCCTCTTTGCTAGATCTACTTTAATAGGACTACCATCCTTACTAGTCAGTCACAATGCCATGCTCAAAGACCACCAGTCACCTTTAAGTTAGACAGGTATATCTATCTACTAGCTAATGAAATCAAATTTTAAGGGAAATACTAGAACTTAGACATTCATAGGTCATAAATTTAGAAATGGAAGGAAACTTATAGGTCATGTCGTCTAACCACCTCACTTTATACAGGAGGAGACTGAAGGCAATAGAGACTAAGTCATTTGCTCCAGATGACACAGGTCATAAGTCGCAGAGTAATACGACCTCCACTTTGACGCTCTTTCCACAGCACCATGACGTCTCTGAATTGCTCACCTCTCCCAAATAGCCATCTCGGGAGACTATGCACTTATTCCAATGGTGCTGCCATGTTGGGAGACTACATTTTGGGAACTGCCTTCAGAATACAGGGTAGGTTGTTCTGAACATCCTCAGTAAGGGCAAATCCTCTTCTGCAGTGGGAAGATTTGATTTCCAGAAATAACCCTGAGTCTTCTGGAGTCAAGCCTGGACAAAGGTGGGGAACCAAGTCAGGTAACAGAGTTGAGCAATAAAGTTAATAATATCAACCTTATTTTCTTGCATGGACTCCTCAGCTCTCTCTGCAGATAGTTCATAAAGCGGAACACCAAGAGTATCGGGAGTAATTCAGGGGCAGTATCACCGAGACAAGTGAGCAGCCTCTGTAGGATGGTATTCACATATATACATATGCTCTGGATTTCTTTGGCACTTCATTTCTTTCATTAGCATGGGCTCTATCTTGACTGGGGAGGTTCACCCACTTTCTCACTCTGTGTTCCTCATGCCTGTGCATTTCTATGAACTTTCTGTAAAGGTCCCACTTATCCACCTTGGCATGGTTATTGAACATTGGCTGCCCTACTTTATGGTCTCATTTTGTGTGTATCTTCAGACTGAGAATACAAGACCAGAGTCTCTGTAGATTCTTAGAGAGAAGACAGCAGACATGAGAAAGTGTCTGTGAACCCTGATGCCACCATTGTCAGGAGCCCCAGGGTCACCAGCACTGGCACCTGCATTAGCTACTCCAGTTTCCAACTTTTTACTTATCAAAATCTGGAAAAACTACCAATCTGTGGGAGTCAATGCTTTTGGGATCTCCCCCACATCATTGCTACTGATCACATCAGGTAAATGAAAAAAAAAAGTCTCTTCATTTCCACAAACACTTATTAAGCACCAACTGTTTGCAAGGCACCTACTGTGTGAAAGGTACCACTAGGGGCTGGAAATATGAAGATGAAATAAGAAATAAGGCAGTTATCTAAGAGCTTACAATCTAGTTAGAAGGATAAAATGGTGATCCACAGACCTATAGTACAAGTTAGAAGAGGACATGTGTGTAAGAAAGAATTTCATCCTATCAAGGATGAGATTTAAAGCTTACAAGAGACTCAAAGCTCACTTATGACTTTGGCAAGACTTTTCCCCAAGATGAGATGGAAAAGGTCTCATTGAGGAGGTGACACCTGGGTTGGACCTGTGACTGATGGAAGGACCAGTGACCTCGAAATGGCTGTGACAGAAAACTCATCATGGAAACCCTGAAGATTTGAGGCTATCTACCTAAACTCCACATGACTTAGAGTGAGGAAGACCTGAGTTCAAATCCTGCCTCAAACACTTGTATGATGCTGGACCAATCATTTAAACTGTTTCATCATCTATAAAATAAGATGATTGAACTCAATAGCCTCTAAAATTCCTTCCAGCTCTAAATCCATGCTCTTATCTTTTCACAGTGGAAGGAAGGGATAAAGGACCTCTTCATCTACTTCCATGCACCTGACCACAAAGGAACAGGAACAACTCAGATTTGCAAAAGCACTATGGGACCAACAAGGCTGGCAGAGGTTTGTATATCCTTTGCTCATATATCTTAGAAAAAATATTCCACCCTCCCTAACAGTTGGGTCAAACAGAAGAAGACAAGCATATAACTTGAGAACTGGGGAACAGAGGCCTTTTAATTCTATAAGGTGAAGCTCCAGCCTGCCAGAGACTCTCTTCTGCCAAAATACTGCTGTGTAAGTTCCCAATCCCCTTAGAGTTACATAGGGTTACACTCCATGCCCAAAAGCTGCTTTTTTTCCTCTGGGTTTACCAGCTACACTTCTTGCTCAAAAGTCAAGCCTTAAACCCAGTTCACTCAGGAGCTCCTAGACTGGACAACAACTAGCACAGAGTGGATATAATAACTGAATAAAGATTGTTTCTCTTTTACCTAGGATCTGAGGGACTTCCCCTCCCAGTTTGATTTTTTTTTTTATTAAAGGGGGCCATCCCTTGAGTAACTACTTAAAGAAGCCTATTCATTGAATGGGTGCATCTCCCTCAAAATGAGAATGTGATAAGACTTTAGCCTAAAATGGCCAGGGTCTCGCATTGCATCCTGGGCCATCTCTAGTCATCCTGATGAATATCGGGCCACTGGACTCAGATGGCTCAGGAGGAGAAAGTGAGGTTGGTGACCTTGCACAGCCCTCCCTCGCTCAAAACAAAGTCAACTGCAAGTCATGTCACCATCTTCATGTCATGGTCCTCATCAAGAACGAAGAGCAAACACAACAGTAACAACACCCACAGGGTTATATGTGGAAAATCATGCATTTGGAAGGAAGCAGGGGGAAGGAAAATTAATAACCCTACAGAGCCCAGATGCACACCCTCCCAACTATTTGTATACACTAAAAATGTTTGTGACCCCAGTCCAGAGAATTGAGCTGAATAAAGAAGGATCTGGGCCAGTTAGGTGGTATAGTAGATAGAATGCCAGGCCTAGACACAGAAAGACTCATCTTCATGAGTTCAAATCCAGCCTCAGATACTTCCTAGATGGGTGACTCTGGACAAGTCACTTAACCTTGTTTGCCTCAGTTTCCTCATCTATCAAATGAGCTAAAGAAGGGAATGGCAAACCACTAGAGTATCTTTGCCAAGAAAATTCCGAATGGGGTCATGAAGAATTGGATGGAACTGAAATGACTCAACAACAAAATGAAAATTTGCAACATGGTTCAATTTAGCAATTTCTATCTGGAGTCTGTCACATTAACCTAAGCTTTGAGAGACATTTTCCAGTCTTGTCATATTCTAAAAGCTGGGGGAAGTTTGGGGAAAGGGAAGAGAATCAATTATTGCATGGAGTTGGGAAGGATTGGTCCTTTCCTGCCCAGGAAACTAAAAGGGGAACAGAGTGTAGAGAAGATCATAGCAGCTGGGACCAGCTAGACCTCTCTTGGTTTACCCTTGTAAACTTGACTCTTGTTACTTGACTCTTCTGGGCCTCAGTTTTCTCACCTTTAAAATGGGGTTAATAATCCTGTTTTCATAAGGAAGATGTTGAAAGGACAAGCAGGCTCATAGATGGGAAAGGACTTTGAGCTCCTCAGAACACATCTGATGTGTTATTAATTCTTGCTATAATTAGCATCGTTATTGTTATTCAGTTCTCCAGGGGAGGAGTAGGGATGAGCTGAGCTGAGTTTCACTACAGTATCTCTGAAGAATCATAGGATCATAGAGTTAGAGCTGGAAGAAATCTTAAAAGTATCTGATCTAGTCCAAGTGCCTCATGTTGCAGAAGAGGAAACTGAGGCCTGTACCAGTGGAACACAAAGCCACACAGGTAGGTCAAAATGGAGGGGGATAGTGGCACCCAGCTCCCCTGACTCCTGCCTCCCCTTATGTCCCACCCATTTGTCAGAAGCTAGGCACCCATCCCCAACACCTAATCAAGCAGCTCCTCCTTCCCCCTCCATCCCATAATCTGCTTTTTTGCCAGGCCACCTGAGAAGTATTCCTCACCCCCACTCTGGAGTCGCCCTTGATTTAAGGCCACGGGGGGAAGTAATTAAACGTAATTGAGGCTGCGGCTTCTAAATGAAGACATACAGCAGCCTGGGCGGTAATTAATCACTGCTTTTCCCCGTGTACCGGAAACCAGCATTCGGTTCAGAACAAACTGGGCTTTTTATCTCCATGCACACAGGCCGCCTTCCAATTCCCCCCAAACCCTCACTGGGGCGCCTTCCTGACATTCCGCAATTACCTCCACCAATCCTCATTCTTTAGCCTCCTCACTACTTACCGTAGTTCTTTTGGGGAGGCTCAGAAGGAGGCAGTAGGGGTACAGCGTTTCCTGCCCATCCCCCTTCAAATCTGCTTTCTGGAATATTAAACAATAATAATTAGTAATTAAAGAGAGGGAGTAAATTATCCCATTGGTAAATATCAATCATCTCTGTTTGTCCTCAACAGTTCTGTCTCTGGATTTTATATGCTCCATGCTAGTCTAAGCTGATAACATAGATAGTGCCTGGTTATGGCCTGCCTTCTCTCCTGGGGTGGGAAGGGATTACAGCTGTTTTAACGCTGGGAGTCATAGAGCTTGCAAAGAGCTTTATGCTCTGAAGAGGGAGAGAGTTACATAAGTCCATGGAGCTCCTGCTCCACAGGACACTGAGCTCCAAGTGGCATTTAATTAAAGAGAGGAGGATGGCCCCTGTTGAAAATACTGTCACCGGACCCTGTCCTTGTTGCTGATGTCCTACCAGTCTTTGCGCTAAAACGGAAATTAACTGTGGTGTCATAGCCATTTAGGGCATTAGGAATGGAAGGAACCAGGGAGCTGGCTCTGAGTGCCAGCTCCTGGCCCCTTGCCCACCTTATTAACAAGGTGCAAACGAGGACGTGGGATGGGAGCGGGAAAGCAGCTGGAGGAAAGAGTTTGTCTCAGCAGGCACAGATAGAAGGAGTGCAAGGAAGCATGGGGAAGACACGTCCCAAATCACTGCCTTGGCAAGGAAGGAAATTGGCCAAAATATTGAGAAAGCATCTCCCTTCACCTGTCAGGCCTTCTGCAGAACACACACACACTCTCTCTCTCTCTTCAGAATCTGTGCCTGCCCCACAGGAGACTAGGTGGGGGTAAAACGTAAGGGGCATTAGCATCTTTAGATACTCACCTACCATCAGCTGTTACTTCCCCAGGGCCAAGGGGCTGGTGGCTCTCTGCAAGTCTACATTAAGACTGCCAAGGTCAGGGAATCCTGGACGCAGTTGGAATCTGACACTGTGGTTCCAGAGCTATGTGCTAAATAAGGAGCACAAGTCCCAGTCACGACAAATGGACTGAGTGCACTCTGGTGGGGTTTTTTTCTTTATTCTTTCCTTCTCAGTCACCCTGACCTTTATTTCTGGCAGCTGTACTGGGTAGAGTGACTGACAAGGCTCTTCTTGGAAAATTTAAAAGTCAGACATCGTGCAATTTAGCAAAGGCAAGAAATGTGGAGGCTTGTTTCAGCTTCTCCTCCTCCCCTTCACCCTCCCCATCCCCGGCCCTGATCCCTGCAGTGCCAAGGCAAGGACATTGGAGTGGATTTAGAGGGCTTGGGCTCAAATCTCTCCGCTGCCTCTGTGACCTTGGGCAAATCCCTTCCCCTCTCTGGGCCTCAGTTTCCTTCTTTGTGAAAGGAGGATGTCGGCCTACACGGCCCCAAGGTCTAAATGCTCCCGCGGCGCCCCGCCGCTCAGGTATGCGCAGACTAGGGCAGCTCTGCAAGCTTCGGGCTAAAGGCAGCGCCCGGGCCTGCGAGCCGGGAATCTCCCCGCGGCGCCGGCCCAGGCGGCACCTGCCCGGCCCTTCCTCTCCTTCCTTTGCCGGCGGCTGCTGCAGAGGTGACTTGGGACGCGGGGAAACGCCAGCTCCCTTTGCAAAGAGAAAAAAAAGAAAAAGGCCCCGTTTTTCTGTCCTGTCAGGTCTATTTAAGTATTTAATGAGGTGAGATAGTACCAATAAATTTAACATGGCACAATAACTCTGATGATGTGGACCACAGACTAATAAGGCTCCATCCCAGGGACAGAAGAGTGATCTCGCCTTCACTAGATCTTATCGGGTTTGATTGCTTTGTTCAGATATTAAAAAGGTTGAGCAAGGACTTTCGGGCACTGCCACAAATCTGTACGTATCCTCCCGGCCGAGATAGATTGGAGCCTGGCTGGAATACAAGGCTGTTTATTTTAATTGACAATTGAGACCGAGGAGTGGGGATGCAGGGCTGGGGGCGTGGGGGCAGGAGGAGAAGGGGAGAGGGGACAGAGCAGCAAGGGTCGGCTTGGTCAGATTAGGAATATGGGTGTGAGGCCCCGTTCTTTTTTCCCTTCTCCCCCAGAGGCGTCAGGGCAGGACTCCTCACCCAGGCTGTCCAGGAGCTTGGCCAAAAGTCACTTGCCGTATTTAGGGGGGCAAGGAGACGGAGCTCCGAGTCTACCCTTTGCCTGAAAGGTGCTCTTAGCCTTGCCCTGCGTGGGATAGCTGTTGATGATTCTGTACTGCTTTCCTTTTGTCTCTTGTCTGGTCTGTGCTTACGAGGCATGTCGGCCAGCAGATCTTACTAAACTGTGTGAGGGCAGGAACCCCATCTTCTACTTACTTGTTCTATGTCCCAATCCCCATACCGCACAAGGATGGACACATAGGGGATGAGATCAGAATTTTGGAGTTCTGATTTGGACACCTGATTGATCATCTAATCCAGAGGTATCAAACTTGGAAATAATATCCATTAAATTATATACAAGGATTCCTATGGGTTGCATATTGACTTAGAAAACCACATATTAATAATACCTATGTTCTATGGTATATTTTTTTCGTTAAATATTTCCCACTTACATTTTAACTTGGTTCAGGCTGAACTCAGGAGTTCAGCATGTTTGACACCTCTGATCTAGTTCAACCTTATTTTACAGATGAGGCAATGAGGACCAGGGAAGTGAATTGTCCAAGGTCATAGAGGTTAGAAGTGGCCCAACTCACATATGAACCCAGGTACTTTATAACCAGATCTGAGTAGCTGAGTCAGAAGGGCTGTGTTCTGGTCCCAGTTTTGCAATGGGGAGAGTAGGGGGCAATTCCTGACTCTGTGCAGTTTTTCCTCTCCCTGTGTCTTAGTTTCCTTACATGTGAAGGGGGGGGGCAATAATGCTCCCACTACCTACTTTCACAGAACTGTTGTGAAGATAAAAGTGCTATGTAATCATTAAGGTCCATGAAAATGTGAGTCATCCCTATTTTACAGTGACCAGCATATAGTCATACATAAATTGGTACACTGATGAAAATGTTTTTAGATGGGATGCTGCTACTGCAGATGCAACTTCTTCTTGATGGGAAAGTAGTAAGAAGTCTGGTAAAAAATAAATGTCTATGGACTGATTCAATTGATCAATCATTTATTAATCAAGTATCATAGGTTAAGCCTTGAGAAGAGTCTAGAACTTGAAACCAGGAAGTGAAAATTCTGCATGCCAGATTGCCAGCCCCTTGACTTTCACTCACCACCCACCTCTCTTGCCCACCACTAACCAAGGCAAAGAGTAGAAGTACTCTTTTCCTTTTTCTGTCTTTATTTAGCTGCCTCTCTTTCTCTGTCTCTCTGTCTCTGTCTGTCTGTCTGTTTGTCTCTCTCTCTCTCTCTCTCTCTCTCTCACACACACACACACACACACACACACACACACACACACCAGCCTTTTGAGACTTCTCTCCCCCTTCAAGTAGCCCTTGAGGTCATCTGGACCTAATTTCACCTGGATCTAAATGTCAGGGGCAAGACTACACATTGAAGTCTATCCTGGGCCAGTCTAGGGATGGCCCTCATCTTCCAATCCCTTGAAGGAGTGGGTGGAGTAGAGGAAAGAAGGCTAGATATGAAGGCAAGTTTGAACCAAGTTTGAATTCTAGTTTTATTACTTGTTATTTGTGAGTAAGTAGTCAGGTTTCTAATTCCTTTGAGTCTCAGTATCCTCATTTGTAAAATGAGAGGGGACGACAATATCATTAGGGTTCCTGCCTGCTCTCAATTTTCTAATGTCTTGGAAGGAGTGGTGAAAATTGTTGTCTCCTTTCTTGTTGGCTGATGCCATCCAGAATGGATGGAGCTTTGACCATCAATCTACCAATGATGTTGGAAGGAAACTTGGGTTCTAATGCCATGGCTAGCACCAAGTCAAATATGTGAACTTAGGTAATCTCTCTAATTTCTGTGGTTCAAGTTTGCCTACCTATAAAATGATGGGAATGAGCTAGATGAACTAAGCCATGATGCTGTGGAAACAGTTACGTATATGGAATCTGTGGAACAGAGGATGAATCCTAGCTGTGTGACCTTAGACAAGTAACTTTTCTAATTTCACTGAGCCTCAGTTTCCCTGTCTGTACATGTGAGTTGTTAAGATGATAACGATCACCACAGTGGACTTGGATGAGACTTTTCCTCCCAAGAACTTTCACTTGAGAGCAGAGCAGGGGAATTCTTTAACAGTTCCTAAACTTATACTTAATTATCAACAGCTCACATTTATGTAGAAATTTAAGGTATGCAAAATGATTTTCTTACAACAACGCTGCGAGGCAGGTAGTGTTGTCATCCCCATTTTCCATATAAGGAAATCGAACGTTCAGGAGATTGTGTTTTGCCAATGATAAAGCAGTTACAGTCAAGACCAAGATTCAAACCCAGGTCTCGACTTTAATTCCAGTGTTCTATCTACTATCCCATCCTTCTTATCTGAAGGAATAGGACATTATAGGACATTTCCCATGGAAGACCTGTATCTATACACTTCTTTGTTTCTGAATTTTGGGGGGCCCAAGAGGAAAAATGAGCATCTAAGCTGACCCACCTTGAGCAGGTAGAAAAGAAAACTGAAAGGGATGAGTAAAGACACCAGGATTATGTGACTAACAGAAGACTAATATAGGAGGTACTGTTTCAGAGCCTGGTCACCAGTTGTTTTCAAAACCCACTAAGGATAAGAGACCAAGTATTTAAATATCAGCATGGGGAATTTGGATTAGACATGAGGAGTTTCTTAATAGAAAGGAGTATTAAGCACCTCCAATTAAGGCTGTGGAATCTCTTTCTTTGGGGACATCCTAAAAATAAGAGATTCATTTGATTGTGATTCCAAGATGATATTGCAGAATGGGCAGCGTTGTCTGCAGCTCCCCTATGTCCCTTTCCCTCTTAGAGGCCTTGTCATGACCTCTCCCTGATGCCTTCACAAGTGTTCAATGTTGTATGACTTCTGCATTCCTATGACGTTCATTTGTATGAAAGCAACAGGGCAATGGCATGGGGGGAGTAATTAATAATCCTTACTACAATAATAGCTAACATTATATAGTGCTATGTGCCAGGCACTGTGCTAAGGGCTTTACAATTACCTCATTCGATTTTTACAACAACTCTGGGAGGCAGGTGCTTTACTATCCCCATTTTAGAGATGAGGAAACTGGTAACAGTTAAGTGACTTGCCCAGGGTCCCACAGCTAAGAAGTATCTGAGGCTGCATTTGAACTCAGGTCTTCCTGACTCTAGGTCCAGCACTCTATCTGCTTTGTGGAAGAACTTTCTTCCAACTCCAGAAAAATCTTGTAGCCAGACACTCCCAACCTCAACATTCAAGGTCAGGAGGAGTAGTTAGAATGTTGCTTCTTCTCTCCTCACTCACTCCCACTTCCAGAGCCTCCCTCTGCCACCATCACTTAGCAGTCTCTCCTCCTTTGAAGGATTATTGCACCATATCCAAATCCCTGTTCTCCACTGCTCATCTATTTGGATCATCACCTCTCTAGCCCTCCTCTTTCCTTCAGCCTTTTACATCTTGCTCTGGGCTGGAGGTCAGAAAACAGCACAGATAGAAATGGGGCACTTGTCAGGATGGATTGAACAGTGGTGTAAAATAGCACACCTTTCCTCCTCCCTCTGGGTCGGACCCCTGCGTACCTGCCTCCCTTGTGGTTTTGTTGGTGAAACAACTCAGGAAGTGCTTCTGAGGACCTGACTTTATGTGCTGGAGGTAGGCTGATCATCCATTCCAGGTCACTAAGTAAAATGGAGAGAGTATTGAAGTAACAGAGGAGCTGGGTCTGAATCCAGGCTCTGTTACTATGCATGATGGTGGATGACTTAGCCTCCCTAGGCCTCAGTTTCTTCATCTGTAAAATAAAGGGGTTGAACTAAATGATATCTAAGGATATCCTATTCTAGCTCTAAATCTGTGATCCAGTGGTATGGATGGCTCACAAGAGAATCGACAAAATGATCATTCTAGATTCTGCACCTTGCCAAGGACTTGGCAAACCACACCTGGTTTAAATGCACACCTGGAACAAACAGGATGCAAACAAGGAATGTTTTCTCAGACATTTCCATGCAAGGGAGTTTCTACTTTAGGAAATCCTCCCTCCCTCCCTCCTGTAAGGCTCAGCTCAGAATCAACATCTGGCAAAGTCTGGGGTTGTTTCCTCCTTCCTGCTTTATTTATTTTAGCCAAGATTTGGAGGAGGAAATCCTCATAGACATGTGACCTGTCCAAACTCTGATCTGGCTAGAGCTAGCATTGACCTAGGAACCTAACTTCCTCCCCACCCCAGAGCTACCTTCCTCCAGCACATATAGCCAGGTCTTCAGAAGCATTCCCTGAACTGTCCTCCTTGATCCTCCAAGAAAACCACAAGGGATGGAACTGGGATAGGTGTAAAGCAGTCAGATTCAGAAGAGAGGAAGAAAGTTGGTTCTATCTTATACCACTGCTCAATACATCCTGACAATTTTCCCATTTCTGCTTGTGCTGTTTCCTGAGCTCCCTCATGGAGGGAGGGTTGAAGGAAGGAGGGGAAGGGCTAGAGAGGTGACAATACAGACCTTTTCCCTGCCCCCACCCCCAAAATACACACACATACCCCGCCGTCACTTGGGAAAAGCCAAAATCAAATTATCTTGATGGAAATCTTACTAGGTGATTTAGAGCCCCAGAAATGTACAGCTTCTACTCCTTGGCAGACATTTTCATTCCATTCCTTATCTGTCTCCCTCCCCCTTATCCCTCTTCCTTTCCCTTTCTTCTCCTCTTCATCTCCTTTTCTTTCTTTGTCCCCTCTATCATCCTCTCTCTAAACCTTTCTTTTTCTTCCCTTTTCTATTCTTCTGCCATCTCCATTCTTTCCTGTCTCTTTTTCTTTCTCTTTATCTAATCCTTCTCTCCCCTCCTTTTTTCTCTCTTCTTCTCTCTCCTCCTTTCCTTTCCTCTACCTTTTTCTCTTTTCCCCTCCCATTTTCTCTCCCTTTCTTTTCTCTTCCTTCTATCTTTTCCTTGTCCTTTCTTTTTTTTTCTTCTCTCTTTCCTTTAAAAAACAAGGCCAGCTACAGCATTTTTTGTTTATCTATTTGCACTGCTCCATGTGCAGTGCCCAGGGACCTCCCCAGAATGGTTTATTATGGCTTTTCTATTTAGCTCCACTGCAGTATAACAGAGGTAATACAATCATGTCTCAGCTCCATATGGTCCAGGAGGCTGACAAGCAGAACAACCTTTGCTTTGTTTGTGTTTTACTTACGGTATTATGTAATGCCGTGCAGGCTGCTTGTACTCATCTCCTCCCACAGGACCCTGGAGACCCAAGGGGACCCAAGGTTCCCTAGCACACAGGTGAAAATGCTTTAGGAGCCAGGACAGGGCTTAGGGCTTAGGGAGGGATCAACCCCAAGGACACTCAGAAAGCCATAACAAAACTGCTGGCAACATCCTAGCCTGCAGTTTTGGTGATGAGAAATATGTGTGTAATTTGTATGTATGTGCATATTTGATATATATATATATGCACACACATATAAATATGCATGTGTATATGTATATGAGTGCAATTATGTGTGTATATATAGGAAAATTGTCCCAAAAATTTTAGTGCAGTTTTAATCTATTAAAGCTTATACATTTATATGGATGGGTAGATATACATGTATATTAATCAACACTGCCCCCAAGAAACACTAAAAGAAGTGCCATCTATATTGTATAAATTATACCACCCTCGCCCAACCATCAGCCCCAGGAGCAAGTGTTTAAAGGCAAGATTGTTGGGAGACTTGAAGTCCATCACCAGAGACACACTCAGAGTTTGGCATACATTCCGTAGACGTTGGAAGTCACAGCCAAAATCTTCCCCTTAAAGATGGACCCCTGTGTCTTTCCTGTGTCTTTGTGGTTCTGAGAGGAGCATAGGGGCAATTAATTTGCTCTACTGGAAGGGAGTCATAGAATTCTAGACCTCAGGGGTCAAAGAGTACTTAGAAGTCATCCAGTCCATCCAGGCTATTATACCCATTTTACAGATGAGGGAGCTGAGGCCCAGAGAAGCTAAAGGATTTTCCCATGGCTACATAGCTTATAAGTAATAAGTAATAATTCTCTATTACAGAAAATCCCTAAGTGGATTTAGCAAAAGACCCACTAAGTGAAGTTACAATATATGTTATATTTCTCCCTTACCTTCACAAAATATTTTTATCCTAATGCAATCGGGTTTCTCCACTAAGGTCCTACTTTAATGCTAGGCGGTCAGGGTAAAAATGATGCTATGTTATGGGAAGCAGGATCACAAAGTCTGACAAGACCTAGAAAGAGGAAGGTGATTGATTATGTGCTTATCTTCAAAGAGTTAGAAATGCTAAGGGTAGGAGAGGCTCATTAACAGACAGTTGGCCACTACAGCTCACCACCATCTACTGAGGTATGAAGCACTGATGATCTACAACTTCCCAAGGAAGGGCCCATGCACGATGGTGAGTCTTCTGAAATATCAGGTTAACATTCTGGAGAACAATTTGAAACTGTGCCCAAAGTACTATAAAACTGCATACCCTTTGATCCAGAAATGCCACTGCTAGGTCTATATCCTCTAAAAAAAGGGTAAAGGACCTATTTATACAAAAATACTTATAGCAGCTCTTTTCGTGATGGCTAAGAATTGGAAATCAAAGGATGCCCTTCTATTGGGGAATGGCTAAAAAAGCTGTGGTATGTGATTGTGATGGAATGTTATTGTGCTATAAGGATTGACAAACAGGATGATCTCAGAAAAACCTGGAAAGATTTACATGAACTGATGCACAGTGAACTAAACACAATCAAGAGAACTCTATACATAGTAACCACACTATTGTTCGATGGAGAACTGTGAATGACTTAGTTACTCTCAGTATATAATGATCCAAGACAATCCCAAAGGACTAATGATGAAGCAAACTATCTACTTCCAGAGAAAGAACTGATACTGTTTGAATACAGACTGAAGCATGTTACCTTTCACTTTTCCATTTTGCCTGTACAAAATGACTAATACGGAAGTGTTTTACGTGATTGCACATGTGTAACCTATATCTGATTGCTTGCCATCTCAGGGAAGGGGGAGAGAAGGAGGAATAGAATTTAGAATCCAAAACTTTAAATGGAAATGTTTTAAAAATGAGCAAAGAGAGGTCAGATTAAAATGAACATCAATAGGAGTCTTGAAGGGAAGGGAAAAGAAGGTCTGATCATAGATTTAGAGGTAAATAGGACAGTGGAAATCATCAAATCCAACCCTCTCATTTTATAGATGAGGAACCTGAGGCCTGGGGTGGTCAAGTAACTTGTCTGGAATCACCCAGCTAATGGGGGGCGGGGCATTCAAATCCAGACTTATTGACTCCAAATCCTGCCTTTTAAACATTGTACCATCCTAACTCTAAAAGTTATCCAAGACGAGCTTGAGACGTGAAAGTGTAGAAAGATAGCAGAGGGAGATAATCTTACCCTGTTGCTTCTCTCTTCTTTGCCCACGTAATAGACATACAGATATATGATATTTTATACATATAATGTTTATAATACATATATATGAAAGCCAATTGGTGTTAATTGGTTAATTGATATTGAAAAGATGTCAACTTTCAACTTGTTAAATTGGAAACTTATTAAACCATATTGGGGAGCTTGTTAAATCATATTGGGGAAAACAACTGATAGGGACACATGAATGATATTATTAGAAACTCCAACCTCTCTGAGTTGTCCCTAAAACTCCAAAGGAGCAGTAGTCATGGCTTTGGGGACTCAATCTGACTGTACTAAGGTGGGGAACCTGGTGCCTCGAGGAAGCATGTGGCTTTCTAGGTGGGTGCAGCCTTTCAACCAAGTCCAAGTTTTACTGAACAAATCCTTTTAGTAAGGGGATTTGTTCTCTGAGGTTTGAATTCAGTCAAAGGGGACTTGAGGACCTAGAGAGCCACATGCAGCCTCAAGGTCCTAGGTTCCCCACCCGTGGACAATATAATGCAAGTTAGGAGCATGAGCCCACAAGGAATGCTACAACTGGATATGTACGTATGTACATATATGTGTGTGTATATATACAAATGTATATATTTACATCAGTTGCTTAGTTGTTTTCCCCAATATCACTTGACACATTTTCAATATAAGTTGATAGCTGACATCGTCTTAGTATCAATTAGTCAATTAACATCAATTGACTTTTGCAAAGAGATATTTATTTAGAAGGAATACTAAGAAATACAACATTCCACCTAAACCAGGGTCACACTCACCCCTCCATATACCCATTCAGGCACTGAGGACATGAACTCAATCTCAAAGTAGTTGCTATAAAACATACTCCCTGCCCCCTCCACAGGAGAGTGGAGGTGGTGTTCATGGGAGTTCCTTTCTTCCATCTTGGTCTCCACTAAGGGGGTGTGGTGTACCTGATGACTGAGTCATTTTCTAAGTCAACTGAGTTGGTGAAACAAGTTACTCCTCAACACTGGGTTCAAATGCTATGGCTGTTAACAGGCTCTGCTATTGATTCTAGTTGCTGGACTTGTAATGATACTTTGGACTTTGGGGATCTCAGAAGTCCATTCCATCTCTGGGCACTCACTTGCCTGAGATTAGGAAAGAACAAACAAAGGAGTCAAAAGAAATGGAGATCCTATGCATTCATGGATACATGTTTGCTTGGTGGGGGATGGAGTCTGATATATCTCCCCAACCTGGAGGTCCACAACACTTCTTCTTTACTTGAAAAACACCAGGGAAAAAGAGAAATGCCATTTATTTGAGTCACTTGTATGCACTCAGTTCTGATTCAGCAGCCAATGAAAAGGTTTTTCATCACCACACAGTAAGGCAATAAGAAATAGAGGGTGTGTGTGTGTGTGTGTGTGTGTGTGTGTGTGTCTTCTGAAGAGGATGGAAGGGTACTCCCTTATGCATACTCAGAAGCAGGCTTACCATTCCTCCCTGAGGACTAGAACCATGCCAGGCATGTTGTGGATACTCTAAGGACTAGACCCCTCGCTGATTCACCACTGATGAATCATAACTCTAGAGCTGGAAGGGAACTCAGAGACCATCTAATCCACCCCTTTCACCTTCCACATGAAGAAATTAAACTCTAGAGCAGTTAAGTGACTTACCTAAGGCCATACAAATGTTAAGTGTCAGAGCCAGGATTTGAACTCAATTCTCTGACTGCAAAGTCAATGTTCTTTCCAACATGCTACACTGAGAGTATGAGTTTTGGGCTATCTCCTACCCAGCTAGATGCATCTCTGGTTATTTTCCATTCATGCTGTCACTGAACCAAAATATTTTGTGAACGTAAGGGGAGAGCAATTTATGATAACCTTAGTACAGCTCTGAGCACCAATCATTGCAGGGTAGTCAAGGAAAGAGATCCTCAATATGACAGCTGAGCATAGCACTCATAACCATCATTTCACCTGCCTCAAAGGAAAGTAAACACCATCCAATAACCCAGAGGGAGGGTGATGAGAATAGGTCCCTCTCTGAGACACACAGTTTCCCAGGCCATTCAAAGCAGTTCATTGTCACCCCCTTTGTGGTGGCTGCTCTTCCTACCTCAGCCTCAGCCTGTGGTCCCAGAGCTATCAGCTAATTGAGGGTTAGGTATTCCAGTCTTCCTGCTTCCCCCAAGTCAAGCACAGCCCCTCCAGTTCCTCTGACTCAGCTCTCCTAACCCTACACTCTCTACACAGCCATCCTCCTTCATTGGTTTGCATCATAAAAGTGTAATGCCAGCCTAAGAAAAGCACCCAGCCCAGCCCGCTCTGCCTTGCATCCATAACAACCTTATCAAAGGGTTTTTTTCTGAGCACGAAGAACAGAGAGGCCTCCAGGTTTTGATTCATAGCAGGTGAAGGCTGGATGTGCTGAAAGCTGATTGAAATCAGCCAGGTCAACAAAATACAGCTGAGAGTGCACAATAATTGGGAGAGAAGCAGTGCTTCCTTGTTTTGGGGGGGCTTTGGGGGAGGGCAGTTTTGTGTGTGATTCCCTGCACCTTCTAGCTCCTGCTTCAGAAGGGAAGTCTTTGTCTTACACATTTTATTGCATTTCTAGGTGGCTTCTTTTTACAAACTTGGGGCTTTTCTGACCTGCACTTTCCTCTCTCTTTGTCCAGAAGCCAAGAGCTCCTTAGATGCAGGAGGTTGGGGTAGAGCAGCAGGGATCCAGGAACAGCCCCTCACCCCACCCCACCCTAGCATCCCCAGGCTCTCATTTCTAAAATAGCCCTCCTTTTCTTCCACTCCCCCTTCTCTCCAGTAGGATGGAGCTGGTGCCTGCCACCAACCTATTAATGCTGATGAGAGAGCTCTTTAAACTGAGGAAAATTGTAAGCACATCCACAGCAGTGATTTCATCCAACCGGAATTTTTCTGATGTGCACACAAAACACTTAGCAGCTAGCACCCTCTTCCCCCTCTGCCACCCCTGTTTTTCCTGAGGGCTCCAAGGTGGAGGAGGGACTGTCAAGAAGAATAGTGACATATTACCCAGAAATCTCCCAAACCATTGGCATTCAGGGAAGGGACCTTAATCCATCAAGATTCAGTACCTTATAGGAGGAAAGATCTTGAACCCATTTCATAGATGCTGTGTATTAGAAAGAATAGTCAAGCAATAAGCATTTATTAAGCACTTCCTGTGTGCCCTGTGAATATAAAGAAAGGCTAGCCCAGCATCCCTTTCCCTTAAAAAAAAATCAAAACTATTCCCATCTGAATGCAGGAAACAATATGTAAATAACTATGTACATAGAAGAGACATACATGGCAATGGAAAGCAATCACAGAGGAAAGGTGGGAAGAGAGAGGGAATGGATCAAGAAAGATGTCTCCTGGATTTGGAATCAAGGGACCTGGATTTGGATCCGAACCCTGTTATTCAGCAGCTGTGTGATCTTGGACCTGTCATTTTTCCTTGAACCTCAGTTTCTTTCATTGTAAAGTGATGAGGTTACCCTAGGTGACCTCCGTGATCCTTTCTGCTTAGAAATCCTGTGGTCCAATTCATCTAGAAAAGTGACGCAGTGACTGCCCTGCGTGACTCCAGAGACTAGAAGATAATAGTTTGTATCTAACAAAAATTCGAATTAAAAGTAAAGTTAGCAACCCCTCCTGGACAAAATAGACTTAACAGCCATTTTAACTCCAGTCACTCCTGGGCATCTAATGACTTTTCATTCTGAGTTGGGTAAAAAGCAGGTGAAGGGCTTACACAGTCAATCATCAAAAATGGGTTAAGTACCTATAGTATACCAGGCCTAGAGATACAAAGATAAAAATGAAAGAACTCTTGCCCTCAGGAAGCTTATATTTTACAGACTAGAAAGTATGTTTGGGGTACATTTATGAACTTCCTTGGATTTTTGTTTTGGTTTGGGTTATTTATTCTCTGCTACACTGCATAAGAACTTCTCTGTACCCCAGCATCCACAACTGTAAAAGCAAGGGTCCCTCTCAGCCCTAACCCCAATAAGACTTTGGGGTTTTGAGGTATAAGGTCTGAGCCAATTGGCTCTAACATGCCTCTTCTGCCCTCTACCAAAAAAAAATTCACTGGAGCCCTCATCCCACCTCTGAAATACTGCCCTAGTGACTCCAAATGGGGTTCCAATTTTTCTTTTAAGAAGAAAATAGAGACAACTTCAATAATGTAATGAGACTGCTCCATTACTGGGAACTTTCACCTCCTCCACAGCAGGCTGATAAGTGATTAGCCCAAGATACCCATACAGTCAATAATAGCCATTAGCCAGGCTTGCTGCTCTTTCCTGCCCCCTCCTCCTACCTTGGGGAGCCGAGTAAAAGTACGTTTTGGAGCCAAGGTGAAGCAGGAGAATGTAAGGCTGTGGACACAAATGTCTAACCTTGCTTTTGGAAAGCAAAAGTCCAGGTTCCACAGAACTTTCTATTCTAGGGCTGTATTGTACTTGGCAACTTACAGGTACTTCTTAAGCTGAACGACTTAAATTGAGGTTTGTGTTTTTTCTCATATTCTAAGTGGGGAGGGAGACGAGGCTTGATACCAGAAGCAAAGGACCAACAACTCTGGCTCAGGGTACACAGCAGTCAGGTGATCCCTAGAGGCCCTTTGGGCAATCCACTGGCACAGGGACAGAGCACTGAACTTGGAATCAAGAAGACTCATCTTCCTGGATTCAAATCTGACCTCAAACACTTATCAATTGTGTGAACCTGGGCAAGTCACTTCACCCTGTTTTTCTCAGTTTCCTTATCTGTAAAATGAGCTGGAGAAGGAAATGGTAAACTACTCCAGTATCTGCCAAGAAAACTCCAAGTGGGGTCCCAAGAATCAGATGCAACTGAACAACAGCTCCTCTTCCTCCAGCTGTTAAGAAACTGACTAAGGAGGAACTGGCAAAACCCAAAGTGTAATGGGGGCCTAGTGAGTAGTGACCAGAATCCATTCATCTGTGCACCCCAGCAATGACAAGGGGACATCAGAAATGACAGATGTGCTATTAATGTGGTGTTCAGAGAAAGAAGTTTTATACAGGATTGAGCCAGAAAGGAGAATGGCTGAGTGAGAGAGAACAAATAGGAAGCATATATTTGAGTACTGGGATGGAGAAGAAAGTAATCTGTTATATCAACTCTTGGCACCTTATGGAACCAGGACCCAAGAACTAATGCTGTAGGATCCCAGCTCAATATGTCTAAATCAGATTTCATCATCTTCCCCGCCAAAACCTGCTCCCGCTGTTGGTTTCTATGCTGCTGTGCGATGTACTCCCTATTCTGTGAGTCACTCCTGCTCATCATCTCAGTCTTTGCTGATGCATCCCTCTTCCTCACCCACCACATCCACAGGATTATAGGATTTTAGTCCCAGAAGAGACTTCAAAGTCATAGTCCCAACCCTTCATTTTTTAGATGAGAAAACACCCAGAGATATGAAGGGATTGGCCAAAGTAAGTTCATAAGAATCTGAGGTGAGCTGGAAGCTGAGTATGACTTCCAAGCCAGGGCACTTTCCACACCACCATGCTCTTGGTAATCCCTTGCCAAGTATTGCCCATTCAGCCATCACAATAATTCTCAAATTAGCACCTCCCCTCCCCCTGCAATTTTCCCTTCGTAATCCCAAGCACTCATTACTTCTTTCCTGGGCTTTGTAATAACCTTCTAATCAGTCTCCCAACTCCAGTTTCTCCCTACTCCAATATGTATTATACTCCACTACTAAATTAATTTTCCTATTGCACAGTATTGATTATATCACTCCTCTGCTCAAAAAACTTCCCCGACTCCCCATTGCCTGCCTAATAATGTCTAGACTACTTAATATGGTATTCAAGACTCACCATAATCTAGTACCAATATTTATTTTTTAGCCCTATATCACACTATAACTCCTCCTGTATTATACATTCTAGCCAAACTGCTCATATCCCATGCTTTCCTGCTTCTGTATTTTAGTTCACACTATTTCCTACACCTGGAACACCTTTCTCTCAACACCATTGTATTCATCCTCCAAGGTCCGGCACAAATAATATCTCCTCTGTGATGCTTTCTTCACTCACTCTAGCAGAATTGATCTCTCACTCCTCTGAATTCTTATAGCAATTTTTACCTCTCCTATACAATCTTCTTGTGTTATAACATTTTGTAGTATAGGTATGTTTGCAAGTGTCTTCTCTCTAAAGAAACAAACAAAAAAACAGGTCTTCTGTCTCTAAACACAGTATTCTTTTCTACTATGCCATGCAGTCAGATCAAGTAGTGTTCCACTAATCCCAAACCAGAAAGAGTCTCAGATGCCCAAGATTCAGATAAAATGTACTGGGAAAAAATTCACTGTAACTATTTTTCATTGTTTCTCACTATGTTCCGGTAAGTACTGTTTGGGGAGGAAGAAAGGAGGCATCACTCAAAATCAAGTCACATCCAATACTTGCATGCTCAAAAAGATACAGGTCATCCCAAAAGTCTTAATTCAGGTCTAAGCCTTTGGAGGCACCCTCTGTATTTTCACTTTCTCTTTCAAGCTACTCCAGAACATTTGCTTACTATAACCTCTCTTACTCTACATACCCCTTCTGCTCTATCACTAATGTCATAGGAATGCCCAGCCAACTGCCTATTCTTACCACAAATGCTACTACCTCTTATTCTAGCTCATAGTTACAGAGGTCGTGTCATTCATTCATTCAATAAATATGTATTAATATTCTAGGTAACATGCTAAGGGGCCAAATGGGATCTTGGAGAGTCAACACAACTGAAACAACTCAACAACAACAATAACTGTGCTAAGACAGTATATACAATCCTGAAGTTACTTCCTGATACACCTAAATACTCAGCATGGAATTGCAATTACTTTAGATGCCTGGCTATTGTAATTAAAGTGACAAAATGACGACCAAGAAGGGAAGGAAATGTTCCTGAGCAAGACAGTGTCTCTGTCTTCCTCCCCATCAGTCCCAAAGCATCCCAAACTCCTGACACAGGTTGCCTCTTCTCTTTTCTCTTCATACTCTCTCTCAGAGGACTCATTTGCCTTTAGTTTCAATAATCACTTCCATTTGGATGAGTTCCAAATCTGTATCTCCCCAGCCCTGACCTCTTTCCTTAACTCCAGTCCTATATTTTCAGCTACTCACTTGCAGATTCTGCCCTGCCTCAAACTCAATACATCTAAATTCAAATTGACCATGATCCCATGTCTCCCTACCTCCAAACAGCAGCAGCAACCGCAGCAGCAGTAAAAGAAAAAAAAACATGGCTCCCTGTACTGACTTCTCAGTATTTGCCAATGGTAGCATCATTCATTCTTCTAGAGTTTGAAGCTGGTCTCTCTCAATAGTCTTTTGAGAAATGGAATTTCCTCAGAGAAGGAAATAACCACATAGGAATCCCCTAAGGTTCCGTCATAGGCCCTCTTTTCTTTTTTTCTTCTCTTCTCTCAGTCAGTCAATAAATAAATGTGCAGGAGATTCCTATGTGGCTATTTCGGTCTCTGATGCCTCAAGTTTCACTCCTCTCCCATTCCCCCCACTCTCTAATACATGCATAGGTGCACACACACTCCACACACATATATACATGTATGTGCATGGAATTATATACTGTCTATCTACATGTTACATGTGCGTGTGATACATATAGCTATACAAATGCACATACATGTATGTATGTACATACACACAAGATGCATGCACATACATACATGCAGTACATACATTTGCATGCACACTCATACACATATACCACCATGCTAATTCCATGGTGATTTCTTGACCTTGCATGTCCCTCAAGCTTTGGACTTCTTTGCTACTGGCCTTTGATACTGACAATTTCCTACTTATCCCTCCAAGGAGGTACCATTTCAGTTGTGTTTTAAAGGATGAGTAAATTAAACTGGTAAGGGCTGAGGAGACATTTCAGAAGAACAGTATATGTGAGCAAAGACTCTGAAGGAGGAAGAGAAAGCAATTCTGTTTTTCTTCTGGAGCACATAGAGATAAGTAGTTGGACATAAACTGTAAAGGCAGAATAGTGCTAGATTGTGGAGGACCTTGAACGCCAAGCAAGGAAGTTTGAGTCATGGCAGTTTTCCTACTCAGTAGGAAACATGGAACCATTTGGGGAGTTTGAACAAAGGAATAATAGGACTCATTCTTAAATCTACCCATCGTGCTCCAACCTCTCTGCTGACCTCCAATCTTGCATCTCCAGCTGCCTTTTAGACATCTCAAACTAATGTCAAGTAGACATCTTGAACTCCATATGTCCAAAATGGAACTCATTATCTCCCCTGCCAACTCCTCACCCCCTCCTACCTACCTTATTACCATAGAGGGCAATATGATCCTCCCAGTCTCTCACAACCTAGGAGTCATTCTGGATTCCCAACTATCTCTCACCTACTCCCCCCACATATCTAAGCTGTTGCCAAGGCCTGTTAATTGCACCTTTGCAACACCTCAAGTATACACCTTTCTCTCCTCTGACACTGCCACCTCTCTAATGTAGGCCCTCATCACCTCACACCTGGACTATAGCAACAACCTGACTGTGGGTCTGCCTGTATCAGAGCTCTCCCCACTCCATTCAGTCACCAAAGTGATTTTTCTAAAGTGTAGGTCTGACCATATCACTCGTCTACTCAATAACCTCCAGTGGCTTCTATTGCCTCAAGGATCAAATACAAAATGCTCTATTTGGTATTCAAAACCATTCACAACCTAGCTCCCTTCTACCTTTCCAGTCAGTCTACTTACCCCTCATTCCCTGACAGGATTCTTTGATCCAGTGACACTGTCCCCTGGCATTTCCTCAAACAAGACACTCCATCTCTCAGCTCCAGGCATTCTCTCTGACTGTCCTCCATGGCTGGAACATTCTTAGGGCAGAACTATCTTTTGACTCCTTTTGTATCCCCATTGTTGTAGCACAGTGTCTGGCACATAGTAGGCACCGAATAAATGTCTATTGATTAATTAGTTCTACGCATAAAGAAATCCAGCAGCATGTGAAAGGCTAATTGGAGGGTAGTGAGAGGAGGTCATGAGGGTATAGACCTAAGAAGACTTATTTTAGGAGCTTATTGTCTGGGCAGGTGGCACTCAATATTAGTACAGCCATGGGAGTGGGATAGAGAAGAGGGGGCAGATGAAAGAAGTATTTCAGAAGTGTAAAGGATAGAAAGGATAACCTCCTTCAGGTAACTGATTGGATTTAAAAGGTGAGGGAGATGACGACATAAAGATAACACCAAGGTTTCAAACCTGGGATACAGAGAACATTGTACAGAAAAAGGAAATTCAAAGAAGGAGCAGATTTGGAGGGGAAAACAGTAAGCTCATTTGGGGACATGATGAGTTTGAGGTGCTAATAGGTTTTCTCCAGGTGGCAGAGTCCTGCAGGTAGCTGAGCATATGGGACTTTCCAGCTCTGTCACTTGCTTCACAAAGAATAGCAAATCTCAGAACTAGAAGGAGTTCCACAGCCACTTAATACAACCCATAAGTAAATAAGAATCCCCTTTAATTTCTTTGAAAAGTGGTCAGCCAGATGTCTTTCCTTGGCGACCTCCAGTTATGGGAAATCAGATTTCTTCCAAGACAACTTACTTTTGGATAGTTCTAACTTTTATGAAGATTTTCCTTATGTTAATCCTAATTTTAACCTCTTTTCAAATTCTAACTGTTGCTCCTAGTTCCATCCCTTGTGATCAAACAGAACAAGGTTACTTTTATTTTTACTTTAAAAAAGTTTTTTGGGGGGCAGAGCCAAGATGGCGGGCGGAGTAGAAAGACTCACATATGCTGGGTCCGAACCCACAGCCCATGGATTTCCTCTAAAAAGAACTCCCAACAAATTCTGGAACAGTGGAAGCCACACAGCAACACAGTGAAGGAGATTTCAGTTCCAGAGAGCCCTGAAAAACCGATCCCAAAGGTCCATCATGCCCTGGATGGGAGCAGAGCCCCACCCCTGCCCTGGCCACATGACACTGAGAGGAGCGAGCAGATCCGAGCAGGCTTCAGGAATGGACTCTTCAGTGGCCGCGAAGGTCCCTCCACCCGTAAACGCACAGGTCAGTGAAAAAGACGCTCTGAGAGGGGAGCGGGGTGTCTCTGGGACTCAGGCCCCCTCGGGAGGCAGCAGCAGAGGCAGCAGGTGGCCAGAGGCTCCCGTAGCAGGGAGGAGCTCTGCAGCAGCTCCATTACAAAAGGTCTCTGCATAAACCCCCCTGAGGGAACTGAGCCTGGGAGACAGCCCTGCCCCCACCTGAGCACCAGAAATTAAGCTCCCATTGAATAGAAGCCAGGCCTGCCACCAGAAGCCCTGAGGCTGGGGAGCAGCATTTGAATCTCAGACCCCAAGCACTAGCTGGGCACACCTAGGCCAGGGGGTGGAGAGGACTCTCAGAAGTCAAG
>CM053771.1:110097042-110335924 GCA_028658325.1 Potorous gilbertii
ATAGAAGAGAGGGCAGATTGGTGATATGGGTAATTAGAATGCTCAGTGTATTGGGAAGGAGGGAGGGGACAAATGGGGAGAAAATTTTGGAACCCAAAATCTTGTGAAAATGAATGTAAAAAGTTAAATAAATAAGTTTATAAAAAAAAAGTTTTTAAATTGAACTTTTTCAATCACCAAAAATCCATCATCTTTTCCTCCCAAAACTCCCCCCCCCAAAAAAAAACTGATTAAAAGAAATCATCTTACAGACATTTATAGTCAAGTCAAACAAATTTCCAAATTGGCAATGTCCAAAAAAAACAAAATAGCCTCATTCTGCATCCCGATTCCTTCACTTCTCCTTGGGGAGGTGGGTGGCATTTCATCAGGAGTCATCTAGAATCGTGGTTCATTATTATGCTGATAAGTCTTTCAAAGCTGTCTATCTTTTTGTTCTATAAACTGCTCTCCTGGTTCTGCTCACTTCACTTTGTATCAATTCACACAAGGCTCCCCAGGTTTCTATGAAATCTTCCCTCATCATTTCTTATAGCACAATAGTTTCCATCACCTTTATATAACTTGCTCAATCATTCCTCTCCATTTCCAATTCTTTCCCACGGCAAAGAACTGCTACAAATATTTTGTAAATCCCTAGAGTTTGTTTTGCTTAGAAGAAATTCCTCCATTAATCTACTCTCCTTCCTGTTCTCCCCTCACCCTTCCCTTTATAGTAAAGTGTATTTAGGTAGCCAACTATGTGTGTGCATTCTTCTCTCCTTTGACCTGTTCAGATGACAATGATGTCCAAGTGTCAACTTCTTCCTGGTTTGTATAGGCTTCTGTTTAGATACTCCAATTGAGTGAGATCATTTTCCTTAACATTCCTCTCCCTTCTTCTCTCCATCACCACACAGTTTATTTCTCTTCCCTTCCCTTTCCATTCATAACCAAACCACTCCAAGCCCTTCTACTTAGATTCATTCTGTAATTCCTGATGATAGGGTTTAGAGGAAAAAATGTAGTCATCTCCCATATTAGAATATAAAGTTTATCCTTGTTTAGTTCCTTATCATTGTTTGCCTGTATTTAGCTTTTTATTTTAATTTTGGAGTTTAGTTTCAGGATTAGGAATGAAACCAGGGCTTTAGGAAGATCCTAGGTCTGGCCACCAGGAAGGTCCAGCTTCTAGTCAAGTTTCATGCTTAACCTTTTTAACAGGTTGTCTCCCAGCTCAGCCTGGAAGTCCACGTGGAACTTAGGTTCAGAGCAGGCATGTGGTTGTCCAAGTTCTTCATCACATTATCCCCCCACCTAATGGCTCTCAGATGCGAGTTCCCTTGGTTGGAGCCTAGGGCATACAGGTCCAGCAGGGCCTGGCTCAGGCCCTTCTACAGGGTCAAGTAGCCTCCATGGCATCCAGGTTGCTGTTCTTCTCATCTGAAGGAAAATGAAGGCCCCACACTGGTTTTGGAACTGAAGAAGGAGCTCTCAATTTTCCTGCACTAGGACATGAGAAAAGGGGTCACGCTCAAGGGATGGCTACTTTATCCCAGTAGACTGAAATCTCCAGTAGAAATAGGAAGACCATAAGTAGACTAGGCAGTTGACTGATGCCTCAACCTCTGACTTGAGGGAAAAGTTTAGGAGTGTTTGGGAGGTGGAGTACATGGCACCAGAGGCAGAGGACTGGTGATGAAAGAGGTGGCTGGTTCAGAAAGGAGACAACAGAAAAGTAGATTGGAGTGGTCGTAACCCAGGGGATTGACTGGCGGAAGAGCTGGCAGGTTAGAGAGAGGGGCTCTGGGAAGGACCTCAGATCTGTTCTATCCAAACACTGTTGAAGCAAGAACCAGACCCCTAGTGACCTGGTCTGAAGTTTCCTGTTTCTTCCATGTAATCGTCTCTGCAGATATTGAAGGCAGGTATCATGCCCACCAAAGTCATCTCATCCTCCATTCCTTTAACATTAGTCATTACTTCAACCTGCTCCATATTGATTGCCCTTCTCTGGATACTCTGTAGGTTATCAGTGTTTCACAAAATGCAGCAGCCAGAATTGAACACAATACTCCAGGTATGCTCTATCCAGGGCAGAGCACACCTGAAACGATCAACCCCTAGTCCTGGACACTAAGTCTCTCAATGTAGCAAAAAAAAAAAAATGTTATTTATTCTTTAGGCTACCATTTCATGTTGTTGTTTTAGTTTACTAAACCCTTTGATCTTTTTCTCCCAGATAAAATTCTGTCTAATCATACTTCCCTTATCTTGCCCTGACGATGCTGATTTTTTTTAACTAAAGCCTGTCTACACTTTTAAATGTTTTATTTTATTTGCAGATATGAATTCTCTTTCTCCTACCTCTTCATCTCTCCTCCCCCCACATTGAGAAAGTCAAAACAAAACACAGTTACAAACAGGTACAGTCCAGTAAAGTAAATCCCTGTTTTGGCCAAGTTCCAACACTTTCTACCAGGAGGTGGGCAGCATATTTCATGGTGAATCCTCCAGAATCCTGACTGGTCCTTAATCAGATTCATTGCAATACTGTTGTTGTATAAATTCATTCTGCATCACTTCATAAGTCTTCCCAAGTTCCCCTGAAACCATCCCCTCCATCATTTTTTACCAGCATGGTAGCATTCCATCACATTCTTACACCATGTCTTATTTGGCCATTCCCAAATTGATAGTTACCCCCTCACTTTCCAATATTTTGCCACCACAAAAAGAGCTACTATAAATATTTTTGTACATAAGGGTTCTTTTTTTTCCTTTGATCTCCTTAAGGTACAAACCTAGCGGCAGTATTGCTAGGTCAAAGGCTACACACACTTTAATACCTTTTTGGACATAGTTCCAAATTGCTTTCCAGAATGGTTAGACCAACTCACAGCCCAACCAACAGTGCACTAATGAACCTGTTTTCCCACAGGCGCTCCAATATTTATCATTTTCCATTTTTGTCGTCTTTATCAATCTTATGGGTATGAAGTGGTACCTCCAAGTTGTTTTAATTTTCATTTCTCTTATTATTAGTGATTCAGAGCATTTTTCCCTAGGTTTAGTGATAGCTTATATTTATTCCTCTGAAAACTACCTATTCATATCCCCTTATTATTTATCAATTGAAAAATAAGCCTGCATTTATCTTAAATGTCATCATACTAGATTCTTCCTAATGACCTAGCATGTCAAAATCTTTTCAGATTCCAACTCTGTCACCCAATGTGTTAACAACATCCCTCTCAGTTTTTTTTTTTGCAAATTTGATAAGCATGCCATCTATACCTTTGTGCCATCTGTGTTATTAATAAAAATGTTAAATAGCAAAAAGCCAAATGCACACCCCTGGGGCACTTAATCTGAGACTTCTTTCCAAGATGACAATCAACCGTTAACAATTATTCATTGTGTCTGACCATCCAACCACTTCCAAATCCACCAAACTATACTATTGTTTCCCCCACATCTCTTTCTCTTTTCCTCCAGAAGAGTAGGAGAAACATTGTCAAATGATTTGGTAAAAATAAAGATTAATATAGTCATAGCTTTCCTGATCTAGCATTCTAGTAGTCTAGTAAAAAGAGGAAAGAAGTTAGTCTGGTATGAAATGTTTGTTTTTTCTTTAACATTATCCCTATTTGCTTTTCTTTTTGTTGCTTTTCTTTCAATTTTATTTGTTTATTTTCAATTTAATGAACACCTAAAAAGAGAGAAAATTTCTATCTACGAAGTAGAACAGAAAAAAGAGAATTATATTTGAAAACATGAATCACTGTTGCATACATTTTGCTTTTTAAAAAGCATATAATAAACTGAGCTCATTACTTTCACAACTGTCCTACCTATTTGTGTCTTCCTCTGAACTTCCTTCAGTTTAATTCTGTATATTTTTTGCATTAAATTTTTTTCAGTTATCAAGCATTTTTTCTCCCTCTCACTTCCCCTTCCATTACAAAAAAAAAATCAAAAACAAAAACAAACCTTATTGTAACAAATAAGCATAGTCAAACAAAATAAATTCCCATATACATTGTACCTGGGAATGTGTACATTTTAGTCCCAAACTTCTTTGCCAACCAGGAGGCCACAGTACACAGAAGCAGCAACATTATATTATGATCAACTGGGAATGACTTAGCTATTTTCAGCAATACAGAGATCCAAGACAATGCCAAAGGACTTATGATGAAAAATGCTATCTACCTCCAGAGAAAGAACTGATAAATTCTAAATGCAGATCAAAGCATACTATTTTTCACTTTATTTTTTTCATGGTTGGTTTTGGGGTTTGTTTTTTGGTTTTTTATTTTTGGTTTGGGGCTTTTTTAGCTCTATGTTTTCTTTCGTAACATGATTCATATGGAAATACGCTTTGCATGATTACACATATATAAACTATATCAAATTGCTTACCATCTCAGGGAAAGGGGAGGGGAGGGAGGGAGAGAATTTGGAACTCAAAAAATTTTAATGAATATTAAAAATTGTCTTTACATGTAACTGGGAAAAAGTATTATTTTTAAAAAGCTTCTCTGTCATGAGCCTAGTGGCATTCTTCATCATCAGCATTCTGGAATTATGGTTCATCATTGGGATTTAATCTTAAGCAACATTTTGGACTTAGATTTGGAACTGGTGCCATATAGGAACTGCACTAAGCTATGAACCAAATCCCCACTCCTTTTCAGATACTGGAGTGCTATAAGTGATGAGAAAAGTAGGGGAAGAGGAGAAATTATGTGCCCCTGTCTTGTGGAGCATGTTTGTATATTTTTTTTTTTTTTTGCTTTTGGGGTAATTATTACTTTATAAGAACTAATCCAACTGTTAGCAGTTAAATGGATCTAGAGTGTATGGGATTCCTCCCTACAATTGAGGGGGAAATATGTAGAGGCCAGACACTTCCAATCCTCTTAAAGACCAGAGAACCCTGAGTGACAAGTAACACACATGGCCTTCAGGCAGTGAGGTCCAGGGTAGCTACTGTTATATGAACATAGTAAAATAAAATAAGTCTGCACATTTCAAATGTCAAAAAAAAAAAAGTCCTGTTCTTCCCTTTGAGCTGATCACCCTTTGTCAAAAGGTAGGTAGCAGACTTCCTCCTCTGTCCTCTGGAGTCATGGTTGATTTGCATTGATTAGTTTTTGAGTTTTTCAAAGCTGTTTTCTTTCAATTTTATTACCATCTAAAATGTTCTCCTAGGTTCTGTTCGCTTCATTCTTCGTCAGTTCATACAAGTCTTTTCTGAAACTGTACTTTTCATGATTTCTTACGGAACAATAACATTCCATTACCTCCATGTAGCACAGTTTGTTCAGCATGACCCCTCTGTTTTTTGGTTCTTTGCTATTACAAAGAGAGCTACTATAAATATTTTTGTACTTATAGGTTCTTTCTGTGGTCTCTTTCAGATATAGACTTAGTAACGATATTAACAAGATAAAGGAGACACAGAATTTAATAACTTTTTAGGCATAGTTCCAAATATCTTTGCAAAATGGCTGAACCAGTTTTCAGCTCCACCACCAATGTACCTGTCATTCTGCACCCCTCTAATAAAAACTATAATTTTCCTTTCCATCATCTTTACCAATCTGCTATGTGTGAGGTAGAACCCAAAAGCTGCTTTCATTTGCATTTCTCCCATTCTTAGTTATTTGAAGGGCAGGACCTGCTTTTGAAGAAGTCATGATGTTTCTGTGTCATCACTGTTTCCTTTTAATAATCTATTCATAAAATTTTATCAAGCTCACAAGTCATTTAATTTCTCTTAACCTCAATTGCTCACCTATACTATAGAGAGAATGGCAAACATGGAGACCTGGGTTTGAATCCTGACCCAAGTTGACTATGTGACTGTAGACAAGACCTTTCTGAGCAAGTCGCTTCACTTTAAAAACAGTGAACACCATATTATCATGAGGAAAAATCTTTAAAGTGCTGGAGACTCTTAGTCCATGAATCACCTAGGAGTAGAAAATGTGGATATATTTCAATACACGCCCTGGGAAGGAGTATAACATCAGTATAAATGAGATCTCAGATCCACTGAAAAACATGTGTACTTGTTATATATGTGGCTACATACATATAATACATATATCTTCCTCCCAGCAGAATGTAAGCTGCTTTGTTTTTGTATCTTCAGCAGAGAAAAGGAGGGACTTGCACATAGTACGCACTTAATAAGTGTTTTTATTGTTGAATAGAAGTACATCCCAAACCACTTCTAGAACTATCCTGGACACATAATAGAAACTCACTAAATATTTGTAGAATGAATTAAATAACATCTTGTTTTGGAAAATAGATTTAGGGTTGGAAGTTAAGAAGCCCCTGAATCCAACCCCTTCATTCCACCAGAGACAAGAAAAGAAACTCAGGCCCAGAGAGATGAATTGATTAGGCCAAATAAGTGACAGAGTCAGGATCTGAATTCAGATAATCTGATTCTGGAACCAGTGGTCCTTCCATTGCACTAACTTTCTTTTAACTTAACTGTTTGCTCTGAGAATCTTTTATCCTGAGGTCAAAAATGGTGGATTACACCATATTTCTTTTCCTCAAACATGGCATGCCATCTCCTTTCTCCACATATTTCCCCTCTCTATCACCCATGCCTGCAACACTCTCCTTCCTCACCACCACCTCCTGGCTTCTCTGGCTTCCCTCAAGTCTCAGTTAAAGTCTCACTTTCTGCCAGAAGTCTTTCTCAGTCTTCCTTAATTTTTGTGGTGGGTAAGAATTAGAAATTGAAGGAATGCCTTTCAGTTGGGGAACGACTAAACAAGCTGTGGCATATGACTGCAATGAAATATTATTATGCTATAAGAAATGACAAGCAGGATGATTTTAGAAAAACCTGAAAAGACTTACATAAACTGATGCAAAGAGAAATGAGCAGAAGCACAAGAACATCATACACAGTAACAACATTGCACAACGAAGGACTGTGAATGACTTGGCTCTTCTCAGCAACTCAATGATCCAAGACAATCCCAAAGGACTAATGGTAAAGCGTGCTATCTACCTCCAGAGAAGAACCGATATTGATTGAATACAGACTGATGCATGCTATTTTTCACTTTCTTTCATTCTTTCTCTTTTCTTTGAGTTTTCTTGTACAAAATAACTAATGTGGAAATGTTTTCCATGATCGTACATGTATAACCCATATCTGACTGCTTAACATCCTCAGGGAAGGAAAAGGAGAAGGAGAGAGGAATGGAATTTGGAACTCAAAATAAAAAAATTCAAAAAAATTGTTTTAGCAAGTAATTGGAGACAAAATTTAACTTTTTTAAAGTCTTTGAGCCTTTCTTCTAGGACAACCCTCAATTTATTCTGTATCTGTTGTTTGTGTATCATCGCCCCTATTAGATTATGAACTTGAGGTTAAGGGTTAGTTTTTCACCCTTTTTTGTATCTCCAGCACTTAGCACAGTACCTAGCTTGTAGTTAAGTGCTTATTAAAGGATAGTTAACTGACATCTTTTATAGAGCCTAAACCAGTGCTATGCACAAAGGAGATGTTCAATAAATACTCAGAATCATAGGAATTAAAGCTGAAAGGGTCTTAGAGGCCACTAAGTCCTACTTACTCAATCTACAAATAAGAAAACTGAGGCATGAACAGTGATAAGAGATTAAACAGATAAACATTAAGTAGCCCTGTGGGGAATCTAGCCTAAACCAGGTACCATCATGTCCAGTACCATTTCCACACATTGCTTAATAGAATTGAAGAGCAATGAGTCCAAAATGCCTATCAGCTAAACATGTTTATACTAATATGGATAGACTAATATAAAATACTAATAAAAAAATGGAGACATCCTGGCTGACCCTTTGTGGGGACCTGTCTTGCCAGTGACAAGGTAGAATTTAGTGTTATCTTTCTTGCCTAAGTACATAAAAAACAATCACTCCCCATCTATTTTCTGAGCTTCTGCCAGAATCCAGATCTTCCTTTCCCAAATTCTGCTCCACCCAGGCCCCTCAGTACCAAGCCAGATCCTGTACTCCCTAAGATTCCCCATCCCTGAAGCACATGGTCAGACAGAGGAAAGAAACAAGAAGCCACTTGTAGAATGAATCCTGCCTCCGTTGTGACGAGAATAGAGGCTTCCAATTAGGAAGAAAACGATGACTTAAAAAAAGAAAAGCAAGGACTATGCCAACCATAGACTGAGCTTCAAACTATCACACACACATACACATGCACACACACATGCCACATGAGGAAGCAAGTTCAAAAATAGACGTCGATTTTCATTAAAAAGATTGAACAACAGTGACCTGATACTTGTCCCATTAGTTATTGCAGTTGGATCAGCCATACTCAGACCCGAATCCCATATTTTTATTCTCTCCTCCTGGCCCTGCACGTATTTGCAATCATTCCTGTGGGGAGGCTGGGGCCCTGGGAGGCTGCCAGAACTAGCTCTTTCTCTCAGCAGCCATCGGGGTTTGTGGTGTGACCTCCCATAAATCCTCTGACCTCCTAGGGCCCCAGTCAAGCCCAACTTGATAATTAGGTCAAAAAAGCAGGCACTCGGCTGACTACCAGCTGCTGTCTCAAGGTTGGGCTTCCCCTAGGGATGGGAGTAGAAGAGCTGGAGCTAGGAAGGGAGACGATAGGGCTAAGGTGGTAGGGAGAGGCTGGGAGGGTTAATTAATTGCATGAGGAACAGAACATCCCTGACAACCTGGAATTGTTATGGAGGGTGCGTGCCAACATACTCAGACTTAAAATGACAGAATGTTATAGCTCGAATTGGACCTTAGAGATCATCCAGTTTCACCTCCTCATTTAACGTAACAGACTACCTTGTATAGGGGAGAAAACACTGACCTTGTATCAGAAGGCTTGGATTTGAGTCCTGGTCCTACCAATTGGTAACAGTGTGCACTTGTGCAAATCAATCAATTACTCTTTCAGAGCCTTGATTTCCTCAACTCTAAAAAGAAAAGTAATACTCATTCCTACCACAAACCTGGGACAGTTTCTTGAGGGACAATCTTGCATTCTGGTAAAGGGAGATTGGTCAGTGAGAGCCCAGTGGCCAGTCCCTAAAAGCAGATATGAGCCTGTTTCTAATTATATGTAATAGAGCACCTGGTTCTTTTCTTTGAAGTAAGAATGCACACGCATTCTTTCACTTTTTTCTATCTGGTTATTGTGTGGCAAAGAAGGTACTTTTGTATACACTGCCAGCCAAAAGACCCCTCTTCCCCACACTGTAAGGAGAAAGAAAAACATCATAGAATAGCCAGAATAGGCAGGTTCACCCAACGTGCAAGTGGGAGAGACATCAGGCAGAACACACTCCAAGTGTTCCTATGGCCAGGGCTCTTCTACCCACTTTAGACCAGGCTAAGTGAACAGGATTGTCCCCAAGGAAACTGCCCTAGACCTGGGACTCTGAGTGAGGTGTCATGGATAACTGAGGTAGTTAAGAGATAATGAATGGAATTTATTCCTTTCAGTTCAATAAACATTTCAAGTGTTCCTTGAATATAGATCACTGTGCGGGGGCTGGGGAGAAATTATAACATTTAGATAAGACAAGAAGTAGGGTTGGATTTAGTAAGGAAGACCTGAGTTCTAACCCCATTTGAAATTTTAGTCTTGTGACCCTGGTGAAGACACTTAACCTCTCTTGTTTCACCTGTAAAATGGGGGTGATGACTGTATAGCATTTAGATCACAGGACTGTTGTAAGGATCAAATGAGACAATATATGTAAGCAGTTTACAAGCCTGAAGGGTCTATGTCAATGTCAGATGTTACTGTTGCTGTTATCATTATTTTAAAACAAGGTCTCACCCTTTACAGAAATTAGAGTCTAGGGGTACAAGGGATGAAGAATGAGACATTTCCACATAGTGATAACACAGGTGATCTAGAAGTAATAACTTTTTTATAGATGTGAAAGTTGATTCCCACAAACAGTGTTAGAACTGGTGCTGGACTCAGAGATTTATAAATTTGGAGCTGGAAGGGACCCCAGAGTCCACCTGATCCAATTCCTTCACTTCAGGGGTGACAAAGTTAAGACCGAGAAAGGTTAAGAAACTTGTCTAAGGTCACACATATTGTAAATGGCAGAGTCTGAACTTGAATCCAGGTCCTCCAATTCCAAATCCAAATCCAAAGTCCATCCACTGTCTCTTGACTCTCAGTTCAGTACTCATTTCACCAAACAACTCAAAGCTTTCCTACCTTCGAGTTGGAAAGACTTGAAGTCTACGTGTTTCAAGCAATTTTCTACATACAGTGAGGGCTCAAAAAGTGCATGTTGCATCATTCCCTTTTTGCTTTTAAGAAAATGAAATGTGTTCTCTGTCTTTACACACACACACATACACACATATATACACACATACACACACACAAACACAAACACACACAGTCACAGAGTTTTAGTCCGTATCCTGACACTATTGGGCAAATCACTTGGTTTTGTTGTACCTCAGGAATTGGAAAAGGAACCTAGAGACCATTTAGTCTACTATACACGCACATGCATATGGTACATGTGTGTATATACATACACATATGCAGATGTATTTATATATCTATGTATACACACACAGAATGTGTGTGTGTGTGTGTGTGTGTGTGTGCATCAGTCCTTCTCCTGACACTGTGGGATTCTGGGCAAATCAATTGTTCTTGCTATGTCTGTTTCTTCATTTGAACAGGATCATGAAATTGAGAAAGGAACCTAGGAACCATTTAATCTACTTCATGTATACATATAATATATATATACACATATACATGCATATATAATATATAGTATGTATGTATGCATATGTATATACACACATATACATATACATTTGTATATACATAAACACTCATGTCTTCTATATATTGACTCATACATATATATACACATTCCATGTGTGTATATAGAAATGTGCATATGTGTATACCTATATATATACATGTATAGATATGGGTTCCTTCCCTCTCTACCACCATAACCCCATCGTAGAGACAGAAACCTTTCTCCTCCATTCAGAATCCCAGGCCTTCTGTCACTAATGGCCAGAGCACAGCTCTGGGTTCTCTAGGAATATTGGAGGCATCATTGGACAGTTGAAGAGAGGACTCATGCCTACAGGCATTTGCATATCACTTTATAGTTTTCAAAGTGTTTTCATGTCTATGATCTCACAACAACCCCATGAGATAGGAAAGGAAAGTCTGCTCTCCCCACTTTACAGAGGTAACAGAGGACTGAAAAGATCCCTGAGATTCCCACCAGCCAAAAGATCAGTAGCCCACAACTAGCTGGGTGACCTTGAGCAAGATATCTCTGAGCCTCAGTTCCTCATGAATAAATGAACTGGACTAAATGATCCTTAGATTCCTTTCCCAATTCAGTAATCTCATCCACACAAAGAAATAGAGGCATAGAAAGACGAATTGATTTGCCAAAGTCCCACAGATAGTTAGGGACAGAACAAAGACTTTAAAAACCATGTCTTCACTCTTGGTTCAATACTTTTTCCACATTGCAAGTTAGGGAATGTCACTCCACAGGGAGAAGTGAGAGAGAGAGCGATCTGCCCTCTCTCTCTCTTCCTGCCACCAACCTTGATTGGCCCTGGTTGGGGACCGGTGAAAGGGAGTGAAGAGAGAGAGCTTTGTCTGAATACAACTCACTCAGTTCTGTCTAGAAAAGGGGCCTTTTCCCCTAGCAAGGTTTCATCCCTCTCCCCATTCACCCTCCTTTAGACTGTTGACTGTTCCTTCTCCAAGAATGACCCCCACCCTTTACTCTAGCATTCCCGTTATCTGCCTCATCTTCTCTCCTCCCCCCAGCCCCTGCCTGTAAATTTCACATTTTAAACTGGTATTGATTTCCTTGCTAATGCCCCTTGCCAGGGTTGTACAACACACATACAGACAAAGCCAAACAAAAAAAAAGGGCTGATCAGCAGCTTCAGAAATGAAGGAGCAATAAAGTGGGGTGGGGAGTAGTTGTCGTTGTTGTTGTTTTAATTTAAAGTGGGGGGGGCGGGGGAAGATCAATTACACCCAAACAAAACCCAGAGATTTCCACTCCTCTTAGGGTGTTTCCCTGTCCCTGGCACTGAGCTCTTAGAAACACAGGTGGCTTTCACAGGTGGTGAGTTTTGAATGGGAGAGGAAGACCCCAGAGAGCTGTTTTCTCATAAAAAGGAGTGTTTTGCCTTTTCCATCTTGTTACCTGAAATGAGAGAGAAAAGACTTTGGCTCTACCGTTACTCAGAATCTGACTTTAGACCTCCTCTGCCCTCTCAGTCTACCCAATTACCCTCCTTCCTTCCCTTCCCCCTTCCATAGCTCCCTTTTCCCTTGGCTAATAAGTAATCCTGAGAAGGTTTGCGTACTTTGCTTATTGTATTTGGCTCAGGAAATATATTTTCTTTACCACCCCCAACCCCAGGCAAATGCTTTTGGAGTTCCATCTGTGAGACTGTGCACATGTAGCAATTGGGTTTAATCTCATTTTCTGGGTAACTGGAGGAAGCTAAAGGCCAGCGGGCATGAACAGCACTCACTCAGATCCCTCTAGGGGAATGAAAACCCAAGGGTTAGAGGCCTAGTCATTTCTTTCCTTGAGCTCAGGAAACTTCTTTTTTTCTTTATTGGCCCCTCTCCTCCCCTCTTTCTTCCCTCTCATATCCTCTCCTCTTCTCCCTCGAATTTCCTCTCCTCTTTTGTTCATTAAGCAGGACTAAAACCAGAGAAGGAATGATATCCAAACCCAGACCTATTAGCAAGCCAAGGCCATGTCCTCTCTCCTTCACCATTATTAACTTCACTTCCAGGCCATGGCGACACCCCATAGAATTTCTAGACAATTCTTAACACATTCTCACTGCCATAATACAATATCCACTCCTCTCTAGAGAACTTGGTAGTAAAAATGTACCTTCCAAGGCTAATTTCACATTGGAGGCTCAGTCTATCCCACTCCATTTGTATAGAAATAGCTTTAGGGATAATTTTGATTATTTTAAATTAAAATTGTCTTATATAAATAAAACCTATGCAACCTAAAATAGAAGGTATGTAGAAAATTGGTGGAAAACTTTCATAGATCATCTCTCAGATAGAATGTGATTGCATTGAAATACTGCTATGGTATAGAAAGTGATGAGCTGGTTGATTTAGAAAAACATAGAAAGACTTGGACTTATGAAGGAAGATGTAATCTACCTTCAGAGAAAAAGATGACAAGTAGAAGTAATCACAGTATGGTCTTATATATATATATATATATATATATATATATATATATATATATATGTGTGTGTGTGTGTGTGTGTGTGTGTGTGTGTATGTGTGTGTGTGTATTTATAGATGTAGATTATATATGTGTGTATATATTCACACATACACATATTTATGTGTATACATATATAAATAAATGTGTATTTAATTGTAGCCTTCTTGGGAGGCAAAGGGAGGAGGAATAATAAAGTAAAAAGTGCACAGCAAAGAACTAAAGAAAACCTACAAGGAAGTAAAGAAAAGTTGGACAGTTTTGAAAACAATGTGTAGTATGTATTATATACATTTTCTTGAAATGAAAATAAATCATTTTGAGTTGGATCCTCTCTCAAGTTCTATTGTATACATAGCAATGTTTTGGTCTTTTTTTTTCTTATTTTGTATTTAACTTTAAAATAAACTTTAAAATTACCCAAAAAAAGAAATTACTTTAAGATTTGAGGTTCTAGCTAATGGAGCCAACAGAGTTAGATGGGGAGATTGTGGGTTCAATAGTAGTAACTGTGGTTAGAATAGGAAGTCTTAGTCTAAGGTGTTACATCCTAGGAACTAGTATTGTGAAATAGTGTCATGGGTTCCTTGTTTCAACCATGCCCTGACCACTCTCTTTTTTTCAATCCCTAATGCTGAATTTTCCCTGTGATGGTGCTATTGAAAGTAAAATGGGAACAACTTGGGACCTGGTTGAATATGAGAGATCAAAGGGCAGGTCTTTAGATGTCGGAGACAGCGTGAAAGGCATTATCAGACAGAAGCAGTGAATTCAGAGGGAGGGGCAGGTTTAAAGAAAAAAATAATGCTGTCTGTTTTAGGCAGCTTGCATTTTAAGTGTCAGTGGGGCACATTAGTAGAAATGTACAGGTAATTGGAGATACAGGTCTGAAGCTGGGAAGAGAGGTCGAGACTGGAGAGGGGTATTTTGGAGTCAGTCACTTAGAAGTGGTAGCTGAACCCATGGGAGTAATGAGATTGCCAAAGATTCTCCACAGTGAGACCAGAAAAGGGCTAAGGACAGAACTTTGGGCAACAATCACCTTAAGATATTGAGAAACCAACCAAGGAGAGATAGCAGAGAGGTAGAAGTAGGATCAGAAGGTGCTCCTCTGTCTGAGGACGGATAGAATATCCAGAAAGGAAGGGCGGTCAGTATGACCAAAGGCTTCAGAGAAGTCGTGGAGTTAACAATCACCTTAAGATATTAAGAAACTAGCCAAGGAGAGATAGCAGAGGTAGAAGTAGGATCAGAAGGTGCTCCTCTGTCTAAGGAAGGATAGAACATCCAGAAAGGAAGGGCAGTCAGTGTGACCAAAGGCTTCAGAGAAGTCGTGGAGGATGACGACGAGAACAAGGGAAAGAAGCTGGGTGGGACAGTGGATAGAGAAATGGGCCTGGAGTCAGGAAGACCTGAGCTCACATCCAGCCTCAGGTACTTACCAGCTGGCTGACCTTAGGCGAGTTGCTTAGCCTCTATTTGTCTCCATCTCTTCAACTGTAAAATGGACATACCTAATTCTCACAGTTGTTGTGAAGACCAAATGAGATTATTTGTAAGGCACTTAATACCATACCTGGCACACAGTAGGAAATGCACAAATGCTAGCTCTTACAATTATTACGACTGGAAAAAATCATTGAATTTAACGATTTTTTGATTTGGAGTTCTAGCTAACAGCTAACAGAGTTAGATGGAGAGGTTGTGGGTTCAATGGTGGTAACTGTGGTTAGAATAGGAAATCTTAGTCTAAGGTGTTACGTCCTAGGAACTAGAGTATTGAGAAATATTATCATGGGTTCTTCATTTCAACCATTCCCTGACCACTCTCTTTTTTTCAATCCCTAATGCTGAGTTCAGCAGTATGGTTGGGATGAAAGTCAGATTGCAAGAAGCTGAGGAAAAGGTATGTGACAAGAAAGTGGAGGCATTGAGAGTAAACAACTGTTTCATGAAATTTTGCTGTGAATGGAGGGAGTAATAGTTAGAAAGGGTTGGAAGACCAAAGGAAGTCCCTGTTTTCTAGAGCTGGGGAAAGTTGAATTTCTTTGTACGGAGATAGGAAGGAGGAAGCTGAGAGAAAAAGACAATATTTTTGACAAAAAAATTTTTAATAATTTTAAAAAAAGAAAAGAATATTTATGAAAGAAAATGAAGACTATCATAGAAGCAAGTCCCAGAGGTATTAGGAAACATTGGAATCTGAGGCACAAGTTGAGAGATTAGCACTAGCAAGGGAGTCAGAATATTTATTCTTCTGGTAGAAGGAGACTGGAGATGATGCTGAGAAGTTGTGAAAAGTATAGTTGAGGGAACTTGTCCTGGCTAAATGGAGGAGATTACATCATCTGCTGCATGAGCAGTTAGAGTGTGTGAGATGGAGTCATGGAGCATGAGTTGATAAGTATGGAGTAGAAGGATGTTGAACAGCTGAGAGGGCCCAGATAAGGTCAGGCCATATAAATGTGTTGTGGGTGAAGTAAACTTAGTTTCATGATTTTCTAAAATGATGCACACAGCAAGGTCAGGAACAGAAATGCTGAAATTAGATAGCTGAGCAGTTCTCCTCTGAGATCCAGACCTGCTACCTCCAGCTACCTACATGTCCCTCTGGCACCTAAAACTCAAGCTACCTAAAACAAAGAATACTATCTTTTCCTCTTTCTTTACACCTTCTTCTGAATTCCCTATCTCTGTCTGTGGTACCATCATTTATTGTCTGCCACATAAATAACCTTGGCTTTATTTTTGACCCTTCTGTTTATCTCTCATATTCAATCAGGCTGCTCCAAGTTGTTCCCATTGTACTTTTCATAGCATGATCACAGGGAAAACTCAGCATAGGAACTGAGAGCAAGAACGAGAGCGAGAGACAGAGAAAGAGAAAGAGGCCAGGAAATGGTTAAAACAAAAATCAACAATAGTATTTCTTAATATTCTAGTTCCTGGGAAGGACAAGATCACGGGTACAGAAGATGCCAAGGTAGTAGCTCATGAAATATTGAAAGGGCAATCCATGGGGATCAAAGGTAGGTAATAAGGCAAATGAAGCCAGAGCTGGGGAGGTGGATTAGGACAATAGAAAGAATTTTAAAATCTGGAAGTCAAAATGGGAACAAAGAGAAGGTCTTTGTGGTAGCAAATGAATGGGAGGGATAAAAGAATAGGAGATTGGAAAGTTTCAATTTCAAAATTCAGATGGTTGGAATATATGGACTGTGTACATTTCAAAAGGAAAAAGAAGTGATAGTGAACAGCAAGGAACAGGCCAGCCTCTCCTTATAGTCTTGTGAATCTACAGGAGAGAAAGATTAGCTTCCAGTGCCTCATGGGTTTCAACAAATGTGATAATCTCAAGGGAAAAACTGGGTTAGGGTTAATTCAATTCAATTCACCAAATATTTATGAAACAAAGGCTGTTTAAACATTATTTAATCTGTTATAGTACAGAGACAGAAGGAACATGGGTTGTTAAGTTTAAGGATGCTGGGAGTTTATTGAGAATAGAGCAGGCATTCCAAAGGGCAGAGCAGAATGGTCTAAGCGCTGAATGAACCCAGCTGAAATGGGCCTAGGGAGCAGTTAGGAGGATCAGAATAGTGAACATTTGATCGGAGATAGTGGGGACATGAAACTTACATCTAAGGCAAGTGCACCAGAGACTGGTTGACCATCCTGGAAAGATGGAAAGTAGCAAACAGTGACATACTGGTAGTAAGGGAAGGTAATCCTTAAGCTAATAGACCCTAAATAATTGAGGAACTTGAGGAGTTGATCCACCCCAAAAACATTCAAAATGCTTCAGATGAGAGAGATATTGAAGAGGAATAATAACAGAACTTGGCAAAACACTTAGATGCAAGAAAAAGGAAAGAATCAAAGATGATAGCAAGATTTTAACATGGAAGCTGGGGTTATAGTGGTTGGTGGCAGACATGATAGGAATAAGTCTTGAGTAGAAACAAGTTTGAGAAATTTTGAGCAGGAGGTGTCCAGGATAGCCAGATTCTCATTTGTCAAGGACAAATTTGTCCTTGGACTGATTTGTCAGACTCCTGCCCCAAGGAGGACATCAGTGGAGAGAGGTCACCTCTCATGAACTCCTCTGGGAGAGATGCTGAGTGGGGGTGGGGGTGGGGAGCATTTTGGTGCAGTATGAAAAACTCAAAACATATCAATAAACATTGATTTTAAAAAAAAAAGAAATCTCATGCCTTACATGAAATTCAAGCCCAGATGACAGTAACTCCATTTACAAATACAAGCACATCCTCAGTAACCACAGCCAGACTCTCATTTGCTCATGCAGAACTTATCCCAACAAACCCAAGCCTGGCTTTCCTAGGATTCCAGAGAACCAAGTAAGCAAACTCCATTTTTGGACTAAGGCATCTTGACTTAGAGAGGCAGCGAGGTGAGGCAGTGGATAGAGCACTGGAGTCAAGAAGACTTGTCTTCCTGAGTTCAAATCCAGCCTCAGACACTTACTAGCTATGAGACCCTAAGCAAATCTCTACCTTCTCTGTCTTAGTTTCTCATCTCTATCAAATGAGCTGAAGAAGGAAATGGCAAACCACTCCAGTATCTTTGCCAAGAAAATCCCAAATGTGATCATGAAGAGTCAGATAAGATTGAAATGGCTGAACAACAACAGTCTTTAGTCATATGGGAGTCGGAATGAGGAATCAACTACACCTAGCTAGCTGCCCAGAACCATAAAAGTGGATAAGTCCCATGGGTCAAATAGGCCTATGTGAGTAAATGATATCTACTGATTTATCAATAATATGATGTAATATATTGTTATATTATTGTTATAGAATATATGAATTCTATAATATATGAATATATTTATTATATATAATACATTTATATTTGATTATATAGTTATATACATCTATAAATAATATATAATAAAAATATGAAAGAATATAAGTGTTATATAATATGTAAAGTTATATCAATTAGATTGGCTTACTTAGAGAATCATTGATTAATTAATTATTAATTAAAGGAAGCTTAGAGGCCCTCTAGTTCATCCACCTCATTTTAAAAATGAGGAAACAATCTCAGAGAGGTTGTGACTTACCCTAGGTGACACAAAAAGTTTGTGACTAAGATGGGATTGGCACCAAGGTCCTCTAAGTCCAAATCCAGTGATCTTTCTTCTATAGCTCTCAAGGATCATAGATATAGGGGTCAAAGGGACCGTTGACTTAATTCAACTTCTTTCAGAAGCATGAATCCTGTCTATGACGGCTAAAGAAGTCAAGTAGCTCAAGATTGAGAAGCTAATTATTCAAAGAAATCCAGACAAGAGGAAGGAAGACATTTTAGGGACAAAGCGTTAAGGTTAAATTATTTTAGCAGAAGATGAGGACCAGTACACAGATGCTACTCAGATATTTAAAGGAAGGTAGCTTAGTCTACATCTGAAATAAAAATAGGCTGCAACTCAAGAAAGAAAGATAGCCTTCTCAGGTAGTCAGTGGAAGGAAACTCAGCTTGGACTGAAAAAGGGAAAATAAAGACCAAAACAAGAGAACAAACTCTGGGACTGGACAGAAGTATCCAGAATCAAGAGAACTCAGTAATAGCATTTTCAACTAAACATTATAGTCAATCTATTTGATCAAAAATTGCCTACCTATATGTAGTGTAGCTTCATATATCTCGTTTATAACACCCGAAGGACTTTCCCATCCAACTTGTGCCTAAAACCTCCTATAGCAATTGTCTTTCCCTATTAGAATATGAGTTCCTTGAAAGAAGCTGATTGTTGTTCAGTTATTTCAGTCGTATCTGACTGTTTGTGACCCCATTTGGGGTTTTCTTGGCAAAGATATTGAAGTGGTTGGTCGTTTCCTTCTCCAGCTCATTTTACAGATGAGGAAACTGAGGCAAACAAGGTTAAGTGACTTGCCCAGAGTCACATAGCTAGTAAGTATCTGAGGCTGGATTTAAACTCAGGTCTTCCTGACAAGTGGCCCATCTCAGTGCTCTGTCCACTGTGCCACCTAGTTGCCTCTTACACTCAGTATTTAATAAATGCTTTTCCACTCCATGCATTTTCTTGTCTGTAATAAAGTGTTCTTGCTCATAGAAAGACAAATCTGAGACTTTTGCTGCCCTGATGGTTGACAGTGAGAAAGAACCCAGCAAACCAGGAGAACTGAAGACTGGGACAGAGTCATATCTAAACCTTTTGTCCCTAGGGCAAATTAAGGTTGTAGTTGCCCTTGGAAATGGGCTAGGGCATCCAGAAGCTATAGCCTATGGAGAGCTAATAGCCCCTGACACAGGCCCCCACCACCACCACCACCACACACACTTCATCGTCCCCTACAGGTGGAGGTGAAGAGGTTGGGGGTTGGGTCACCAGGAGAAGGACATTTCAGTGACAAGACCCTGGGATAGGTCAGAGGACCACTGTGAAGAGGAAGAGAGCTCCAAAACAACATCACAAAAAAGGTTTCCTAACCCCCATGAGGCACTCTTGTGTTGGGCCACCCCCCCACACCCGACACATGCCTGAACATCATGAATGCCGCATGGACACACGGATTGTGAGGAAAGTTAGGGGGAAAAGAATCAGAGGTCATCCACACTATTCATTAAAATCAGCCACCTGTTTATTTTGCATGATGAAATTTAACAGCTTTTTAGATTCCTGGTGTTTGCTGGAATGTTGGGGAGTAACTTTCTCCAGTTCACTTTTTTCCCCTTTCCTTTTGTTCACTGTCGGTCCCAGCTCAGCTTGACGGCTTATCCAGAATGGGTCAATGCCCAGAGGCGAAATTTGTAAACAAATAACTTTCACCCAACATGACAGCAGTATAGTACATTTCAAAAGGCCCAGGCATCAAAGGGACAATAGGGGCTCTCTCCTCATCTCACTCATGGCAGAGTGCATCCCAAATCTTGGCGGCTAGAATGCGGAGATCCTGACAGAGGGATACAGCTCAAGACGGGTGGGATCTGGGTCCTCGGAGATGGGGAAAAAGAGGAAAAGGAGGAAGCCAATCCTACCTGATCCGGAGGGGGGTATAGGATTGTCTCACTGGGTGAGATGGTGTGATTTCAGTGACATGCTTGTGAGGACATATGAAACCATTTCTTCCTAGATGGATCTAAAGATGGTGTGTGTGTGTGTGTGTGTGTGTGTGTGTGTGTGTGTGTGTGTGTGTGTGTGTGTGTGTGTGGTTTCTTTCTCCTTTTCTGCCTTGTTCTTTTGCTCCCTGTGAGTCTTTTCTCCTGGGCACAGGGAGTCAGAGAAAACCAGAGAAATGTTATTTTCTTCTGTATTGTAGCAACTCCTGTTCCGATTAACCCCGCTGGTTTTAATCTGAAGCATTTGCAATTCCTGCAGCAGTTGGGTCCTCGGAATGCCAACCTCAGATTACATCTCCATGGTCTGCTGGGTGTGTGTCAGGGCCGGAAAGGGGGCAGGGAGATTGAGGCGGGAGAGGAGGAGGCAGCCACACACAAAGGACTTTTGTGCCCTGGACTCTGTGTTAAACCAGGTACAATGTGAAATCAAAGATGAGATGTAAGGGGGAGGTTGTCCTGTGCCCCAGTGTGAAGAAAACACCCTGCTCTGAAGTTATTTTGTCTCTGAATACAATGTAATTTCTTCTTGGGCAGTACTCTGAGAGCCTGACCAGCAGGAGAGGCTGGAAGCCGTACAAAACTGATAGTCAGAAGACAAAATGAGTCTGCAATCACTGCTCCAGGTCCTGGGCTTAGGTTTCCCCAACTTTTATTTGGGGCACTGTGGACCCTGGCACTTTCACCACTTGACTCAGACCCAGCCTTCATTAAATCCTTTTCCAAGTTTGGGTTGACCTGATGGGCTTTGGACTTTCTCTTTCTCTCTGTCTTTCTCATAGTAAAAGGAACTGATAAGCTAAAATTTTCTTCCCCTACTCCCAGAGTTGTCCAAAAGTGGAAAATTTGGGGTATAGCATATTCCCTTTCACCATATCTTCAAACATAAGATGAATGACCCCTTGTTAGGTGTGTTATCAGTGGGTTTCCTATTCGGGTACAGGTTGGGCTAAATGGTCTCCAAGGTCTATTCCAATTATTTAGTTGGATAAGTCTGGGATTCCCAAGTATCTGAGAGTTCAAGAGGGCATCTAGATAATTCTGCTTCCTCTGGGTAAGTTTGCAGTCAAGCCACCCAAGATATAAAATCGTTTGCTTCATTTAAAAAGGAAGTCTTCAAAGAAGGAATCACTGTAGTATCCTCCAGCATCACATTACAACATCAAACAACCTTGGCAAGTGGGGTTTTCTTCCAGGGGTTTAACCTTGATCCCTTATGTTGCTATTTGAGCCCATTTTTCCTTGTTCTATGCTCGGAGGGAATCTTTACCTGTTAAACCAGGAGCTTTTCATGTCTCATGCCAACATCCTTTGCCCAAGAAACATCCAGTCACTTTTGGCAGAGCTCAGACACCTGAGGAGCTCAGACAAACAGCCCATACTGGAGGAGGCCAACCGGGGTTGACCATTCTGAGGTCATTCAGGCTCAGTAATTCAGGCAAGAATGAGGTGACAGGGTCAGGTAATTCCTGCAAAAGCAAGGTGCTTGCTTCGATTATCTAGGTCACTGAGTCCCCAGAGTCCTGGCCAGAAAAGTATTCACTCCCCTGTTAAACCACAAGAAAAAAATAAGCAACTTGGTAGGCATTTTAGTTTCCTAGACAGGAATAAGGGAGAGGCTTAGCTTGCTCACCCCAAAATCCAAGATCTTAGAAAAAGGTACTTCATTCTGGGCTATCTCCCTGGTTTTTTTTTTAATTAATTAGTTTATTTATTTATTTGTTTATGGATTGCTTGATTTTTAGCAATATAGAACTGTCACATAAAAACTGGAGAGTCCCTGACTCCTCTGTCTCCTGACCTCCAGCAACCTTTGCTTTGATAAAAGTTTTATTGTGAAATAAAGCAATGTGGTCCACAGCTTTAGGAAAACTACCAACTGGGTGCGAGAAACCCACCATTTTTCTTAATTAACCATGGCACCTTGCCTATCATTGAAATAAATAGCAGGTGTGCCCTAAGGACACCACATGAGAACTGCCATTCATCGCTGTTCTGAGAGGAAAGTGACATGATGAGAGACAGAACAGGAATAATTAAGAAAAATGGTGGCAGTTAGACTCAGCAACACCGACAGAGGGTAGATGCTGTCCCACTTGGTGTCCTTTGACAGGAGGGAATGGCATATCCCAGGGGTTATTGGTTTGCCATGGCATCAAGGATCAATCTCGTATGTAGGTAGAGTAGGTAGCCACCCATGTGGCATGATTTGAGGATTGCTGCCCCAAACCATCTCTCCCTTTCTGTCAATGGTGCCTGAAATCCTACCACCAGAGCTCAGTTCCAAGTTACCTAAAGGTTTCCAAGTCTTGTAGAATTCTCTTTTAAAATGCAAATGACCTTGGAGAGGAGTAGCTTTGACCCATATCAGCTCACAATTTAGAAAGGAAGCTGTTGATAGGGAAATGCGCCCTAGGCTTAGGAGCAGGAGAGTCAGGTTCTAGCCTTGTCTATGTCATTACCTAGCTGTGTGACCTTAGACAGGTGAATTCAGACCTCAGTTTACTTATCTATAAAATGAGTAGGTTGGATTACATTATCTTAAAAGATCCTCCCTGCTGTGATGTTACATGATTATGAAAGTTAAGAGCAGTTAATCAGAAAGAGAAGAAATTACATTTGGGATAGGCAACTGAAAAGGAATAAGGAATTAGATAAAGGGGAAAGAGAGTTAGGAAAATATCACTTATTTCATAGTTTTGTCCAGGGTTTACCCTGAGAGGAGGTCAACCAGACAAAATCTCCAATCTAGCCCCTTGAAAACTAGGAGTAACATCTGGATTGTGTGCCCTCAATTCTTTAATGTTTACAGAAAATATCCAAACAGCAAGAAAACAGCTCTTCTCGACCATGGATAAAGAGAAGAGAAATCCAGACAGAGGGACTTAGTGGTCACAAAATGGATAACAAAACGATAACAATGGAGAAATCAGAGTGAGGGAGTGACCTGTCTTTGAAAGTATAGTAAACTCTCATTTGTTCTTGTGCATTATCTACAGCAGGTTTTAAATCCTAGCTTAGTGTTACTCTCCCACCCCATCCCCATCCCCCTATTCCCACACTGCCATCTTCTTGGGTATTGCACATCTCCAGCGAGTGGTATGTACTTAGGGAATAAACGCTAATCTTACTATCAGCTTAAACAAAACATAATTAGTTCAGGCCTTCATTACCTCTTCCATGGACTATTGGCAATGGTCTCTTCTGAGTTCTCTTTAACCATTGCCCCCCACCATCCAGTCTCTCCCCCTTCCAAATCACCCTACATACCAATGCCTGATTGTTCTTTCTTTCCAGTGAACATGGATGATCACATCACTTCCCTTGCTCAAATATCTTCAGTGGAGCCACATTGCCTACAAAATGAAGACTAGACTCCTTAACCTGACAGTCATGAGCCCACCACAATCTGGTATCACCATACTTTCCTGGCATTATCTCTCCCACATTTATTCCATATTTCAGTCAAGCTGCCATAGGCACTATCCTCCAAGCATTTCTCATACTTTCTTGGCTTTGGCTCACGTTATTACCCATGCCTATATTACCCATGCCTATATTACCCACACCTATATTATCCACGCCTATATTATCCATGCCTATATTACCCATGCCTATACTCTATTTAGTAACTTGCTACATCTCCATCAAGGCCTGGCTCAAATGCCACTTTTTTTGTGAGGCCTTTCTTGATTCTTCAGTGGGCAATGAGTTCTCTTTTTAGTATAATTTCACAGTACTAAACATTCTTCTAATGCACTTATCAAATTCTAATTTGTATCATAGTTATTGTTGTATATGCCTCATTTTCACTTTACTAAATTGTAGGATTTTTTAAGGTAAAGGTCTGAGTTCTCTTCTATTTGTGTATCATTGCCTTAGCTTCCAGAGCTAATACTTATACTGTACTCTCCCGTTGTCTCCTTGGGTCCAGGCCATCACAAGCTAAAACAAGTGAGAAGAGGTAGGCTATCGGGCAGAGAGATGAGGAAGTCTTTGGTGAATGGGGAAAGCTGGAATAGTGTTGTTGAACTACAAGGGTATCACTACTGAACAGAAAATAACTGTGTGGACCTTGTTGAATCACATGACTCATTCAAAGGCTTAGATGGCCAACTCCTGCTCTAGGAAAGAGTTGTGCAGGAAAGATAGATTGTCTTTGCCTTCAATAATCCCTAAACTTCAGCTGCCTATTCATACTTTTTGCAAAGGTGTAGCTCCTCCTTGAAGCTTTTCCTGATCCTTCCCTTAAAATTGAGAATATTCTCCCTCATTTGAATTAATTTAATAAAATTCAACCAACATTAAATTTATGCTTCATACATCTCACTGTACTAGGCTTTGAGGGAATATAGAGATGAATAGGACAATATTTCTGCCCTTGAAAAGTTTATAGTCTAGTGGGGAGATGACAGAGAATCAGAATGTGATAAATGTCTAAAAGCAAAAAGTACCTTTACCCACTAGAATTATAATAAAAATAGCTAGTATTTATATAGTGCTTTAAGGTTTGCCAAGAGCTTGCAAATATGATCTCATTTAAACCCCATAACAATCTTTGGAGGTAGGTGCTACTACTATCCCCATTTTACAGATGAGGAAATGATACACAACTGCCAGTGTGAATTTCCTAATGCAAAACCTTTCTCACCTCATATTTATACTGAAAAAGAAAAATTCCCAATGTGTATTTGTTGCCTATTAGATAAAGTATAAACTTATCCTAGCATTCAAGGCTTTCCACATTTGGTTTCAATGTACTTTTCTAGCTTTATCTCACATTATCATTCTTTGTATAAGGGGAAGCATGGGGTAGTACAAGGGTTCATAATCTTTACCGCTCCATGGACCTCTTCTCGGAATAACATTTGTAAACATATAAAACAAAATATATTTGTTAACAATTTGATTAACAAGCAAACTCATTATATTGAAATACAGTTTATAATATTTTTTAAAAAACACATTTTTAAAAAAACAAATTAAGAATCACTGGTGCAGTGGAAAGAGAACTAGACTTGAAATCAGGGAGACCTGGTTTCAAATTCCTCCTCTGCCATTTGATAGCTTTGTGACCAAGAGCAAGTCACTCAACATCAGTTTCCTCACATGTAATACAAGCATGATATTACCTGTCCTCATACAGTTGTTTTGAAGCTCAGTGACTTAGTATATATAAAATACTTTATAAATTTTAAAACACTTATAAATCTCAGCTATTGTCCTTAATTCTCATCCTGATCCTTTCTTCTCTTTATCCTTTCCTCCTTTCTTCTTACCTTCCTCCCTCCCTTTTCTTCTCCCATTCTATTTTCCCTCTACCCTTTATTTCTCTTTCCTTTCCATTTTCCTCCTTTTCTTCCTTCCTTCCTTTCCTTCAGCTATCATTTATGGTCACTGTACTCTTAAGAGGGCCAACTTTGCTGGACTCAAATGCCAAAAGACCATTTCTAATCCATGGGGGGCATGGTGCAGAAAGAACCCAGTGTGCTTGTATCTATCTGTACTGATTACAGTGGTTCATTTGTGTGATTTTTGCGTTGTGAAGCTAATGGGACAATTCTCTTGTACATTATTTGCTTTCTCATTTCTTGTTCACTCAGTGAACCTGCTTCACATATCTGTGGGGTAAGCGGTGCACTTAGCTGAAAGCACTTTTTATGAAATTGTTAAGAGTGGGGCATTGTGTGAATAGAAGTTTGGGAGGGAAAGGGAAGGAAAAGGAAAGGAAGGGAGTGGAACAGAACAGAAAGGGAGGAAAAGAAGAGGTAAAGTCCTGCCCTCAAAAAGCTTACATTCTATTAAAAGGAAATAATATTCTAAGAATGTAAGTCAAATTCAAATTACATAAAAGTACCAAGTAATGGGGATGGGGTAGGACACTAACAACGGGGAAATCAGCAAAGGACTCTTATAGAAGACACTTGAGATGACCCTAAATGGAGTAGAATCAAGGGAGCAAGGAGCTCAAAGTTCAGTAGAATATGTGCAAGAACCTATCCAGCTAAGTCCAAAGTGACTTACCACTGAGAAGTTGATCTCCACATAATGCATTTTTTCAGCCCAAGTAATCCTCTCAACACACATACATGTACATATACATGCATATTTTAGTTTGACTAGTTGGCTTGCCCCTGACTATTTGGCTTGTTTTGCTTAACTCTATTTCTTATGAGGAGGGTTCTATGGGGAAAGGGGGATGGAAGGAGTCGTTAAGAAGTGATTAGCGATGTAAAGAAAGACCATCAGTGCATCATTTACTTTTATTTTTTTAAAGAAAATAATATATAGATAAAATCACACATTCTTGAAATCTTACATACATGGGTGAAAGTTATAGAAAGGCAGATTTAAAAAATAGTAACTAGTACTTATAGAGTTCTTAAGATTTGCAAAGAAATGTACAACTATTATCTCACGTTTTCCTCACAACAACCCTGAGATATAGGTGTTACTATTGTCCTCATGTCTCAGGTGAGATAGCTGAGGCAAAAAAGAGGTTGACTTTCCCAAGATTATACAGCTGGTAAGTGTCTGAGTCTTGATTTGAACTCAGGTAATCCTGACTCCGCATCCAGTTCTCTATCCATTGTTTCACCCAGCTGCCTCTACAATATAGACATACTTCATTTTATTGCACTTTGCTTTATTTTGGTTTATAGATACTGTGTTTTGGTTTTTGGTTTTCTTTTTTTGATTTTTTTTTTTTTTTTTACAAATTGAAGGTTTGTGGCAGCCCTATGTAGAACAAATCTATTGGCACCACTTTTCCAATAGCACATGCTCACATCATGTCTCTGTGTCACATTTTGGTAATTCTTGCCATATTTCCAACTTTTTTACTATCATTATATGTTATGATCTGTGATCGATGATCTTTAATGTTACTATTGCAATTGTTTTGGGATGCCATGAACTGCACCTGTGTAAGACAGAAAACTTAATTGATAAATGTTATGTGTGTTCTGACTATTCCACTGACCAATTGTTGCCCCATTTCTCCCTCTCCTCAAACATCTGTACTCCTTGAGACACAGTAATATTGAAATTAGACCAATTAATAATCCTACAATGGCCTTTTAGTGTTCAAGTGAAAGGAAGAGTCAATGGATTCAGCAAACTTCATTGCTGTCTTATTTTAAGAAATTGCCATAGCCACCCAGCCTTCAGCAACCACCACCCTGACCAGTCAGCAGCCATCAACATTGAAGCAAGACCCTCTACCAACAAGATTACAACTCACAGATGATGGTTAGCATTTTTTTCAATAAAGTATTTTAAAATTAAGGTATGTATATTTTTAAAGACACAATACTGTTGTACACTTAAGACACTATGGTACAGTGTAAACATAACTTTCATATGCACTGGGAAGCCAAAAATTTCATGTGACTCCCTTTATTGCAATATTCACTTTGTTGTACTTTTTCTAGAACAAAACTCACAATATCTACAAGTTATGCCTTTACTGACTCAACCAAGGCGAAGAACTACATAACTAACTATTGGAGCTGTCCAACAATGGAATAAGCTGCCTCATGAAGTGCAGAGTTCCTTGTTACCAGAGGTCTTCAAGAGGAAACTTGGTCACTACTTGCACAGGATTTTGTAGAGGGAATTCATGCTATAGGTTGGTGTTGTTTGTCCTGTGTTTTTGTTTGTTTGTTTTTGGGGTTGGTGTGTTTCTACAAGGCAGTTGGGGTTAAGTGACCTTCCCAGCTTGTCCTTCACTTTCAAAGAGGACCAATGACATCACAGGGTGATGTCTTAACTCACAGGAAAATGGATTTAAGTGAGGCAGAGTTGTGCAAAGTCATCAGTCTCACTCTCTGTTCCAGAGTCATTGGAGTCCAGTGGCAAGACAAAAGATGACTGGCAATGACCTGGGATACAGTGGATGAGCTTGGACTCTTCAACATCTAACCACATTCTCAGCACTCCATGGTACTTCAGCTGCCCTCATGGCAGTTGGAACAAATTGTTCTCCTCTGCCCAGCCTACTGCAGGAAGTCTTCACATGCTTGGGGTAGACACCCCACCCCCCCAACGCACTGATGGAGTTATGATGGTTATCTTCAACCTAGTTTAGCTCATCAACTGAGACAGTTTTACCAGAGTGTAGCCTCTTGGAGCCACAGGTGAGAGTTGGGTGAAAGCTGGATACCAAGGATGAATGAGCAATCCTGAAAAGAACTCAACAGTCCTCAAACCAGAATTGCCAACACTCCCCCAACTCTCCTGACACCTACATGCCATAAGTAGAAGCAGTTGATTTTCTCTAAGATCCTCTCCACTTCTAAGACCTGATCACTCCATTAATATCTTGCATATCTGCATTTGTCTTCTTTTTCACATAAGAGATATGTGATATTTATCCAGAGAATCCGGATAAACCAAGTGTCACATGGGCACATTTTGACACAATTCTGAGCTGGATGGTTGTGGGACTCCTGGCCCCACCCCTGCCTTGACAGATGGTCTAACTGTAGCCCAGAGATTAAGAGAAACAAGAAGCTTAGGATAACATCCTGAAGTCCAGCCCCGCAGCTCAAGGTTAGCCTAGATTTGGTCCTGTTAATCCTGTATGAACTTTTGCCCATGCAGTTGCCTCAGAGGACCTCTCTCCTCTACCAAAGTTTCTGTGTCTCTCACAACTCAGTTCCAAGTCAGATGTTCAATATAATTTTCCCCAGAGACCCTTGGAGGGATCATTGTGTAGTGAAATATACCCTAAACTAAAATTCAGAAAACCTAGTTTCAAGTCTCCTCTATGCCACTAACTATTGAACTTAGAACAAATCATTTAGTTTCTCTGAGTTTGTTTTCTTATTCAATTCAAATTAGCAAAGATATATTGAACAACCACAACGTACAGGGTACTGGATTAGGTGCTGGGGGTGCAGTGACAAAATTTAAACCTGGTGGGGTTAAAAACAATGAGTTTAAATGTCCATTGAGAAGATAACACATATACTACACAAAAGGCAGTGTGATATAATGCAAAGAATAATCAATTTGCACCTAGGAGATAAGTGTTCAAATCCGAGCCCTGTTCCTGGTGTGACTTTGCACATGTTATTTAACCATTGGGACTTCATTTCCTCACCTATAAAATGAATGGTGGGTAGAGGGTAGATTACATGACCTCTAAGATCCTTTCTTTCTCTAAATCCTATTATCTTTTCTTGGTTTTCTCACTCAGGACTCCTTTGATTTATGGGTCCAGGTCAACCCCTGGGCTGGGTAGAGAAATATCAAGGAGACAGATTAACAATCCTAATAGTACCATCCAGGGAAATACCAGCACAGCAGCAGGGCATGAGTCAGGGAAGAAGCTGGGAAATGGTGTATCCCAAGTTTGTGTTTGGAGAATGTGCACAAGTGTACCATGATACATCTAGAAAATAAATGGGATTCCATATTCACATCCCTATACCTATGCATCTAGGTAATCAGTCAATAAGCATTTATTAAGCACCTTCTATGTGGTAGATCCTTTGCTTGGGGTTGAGGGAGGCAAATGGGGCAGTCCATGACCAATTGTGAAAAAGTAAGTGGAACAAGGGAAAAGAAATGTTTCTCACCTCCAACCCTGACCAGTGATGTGTGTGTGTGTATCTGTCTATGTGTGTGTGTGTGTTTGTGTGTCTGTGTGTATGGAAAGTGAGAGTCTGAAAAACAAGAGATACAAGGGCTTACAGGCAGAATTTATTTCCCTGAGTGAGAGAACAGGATTAAGGTCATCAGAAAACTGACTCCCTGCCCACATATATACATATATTCCTCCATACATTCATATACCCCTCTAGACATATATCCATACATACACACATTCCTATACATATCCATTCCCCTCGCAAGCATGGACCCTTATACTTTGAATACATGTAGATTCCTGGTGAATTTGGGAATGAGAGTGGCTGTCTGGGTGAATTAGTCTTCCAGGTAATGAGTTATTGTTTCACTAAAGTATTCTCTTAATCATGGGATTTTTTTTCCCCCTCTCCAGGCTCAAACTAGGAGTCCAGTGAAATGATTACTGAGGGAAGCAGTAATCTCATGAGAATGTTTGGGCAAAACACTAAAGAGAGGCCTTCCCAATTATCTGGGGCATGGTCTGGGTAAGATCTAATAGACCAAAACCCAGGAAGCTGAATTTGGGGTGGATTCCCAACTAACACAAAGATGCTCAAAAGAGGAAACCCATTCATTCCTGGGTGAAGGAGAGAGGAGGAAAAGAGTTCAGGGTTGGGGTTTGAGTACTCTGGTTATGAACTCAGATTTATTTACAGCTGGAAGGGGACCTAAGAGACCTTCTAGTCCAATTGCCCCATTTTTCAGATGTCAAAAATGAGGTCCAGAAAGGATCATTAAACCACCATAGTAATAGCTACCACTTTAAGAATTTCAAAGTGCTTAGCAAGCATTATTTCATTTTATTCTCACAACAACCCTGGGAGGTAGATTGATATTATTAACTCTCTTTTATAGAAGTGGAAAGTGAGAGGATCACACAGCTAGTAAATGCCTTAGGCAGGATTCAGATTTAGATCTTTCTAACTCCAAGAGTTCACTCTCCATCTACCTGCCCAAGGTCAGGCTTTCAGTGACAGAGTTGAGATTTTAACCAAGCTAGAACCTCTTACTTGAAATCTAGTTTTTTTTTCTGCTGTAACATGATGAGAACCTGAACGAAAGTCACAGAGCCACAGCTGATCCAGCTAAAGAAAAAGATACTAGCTAGTATTTATCCATATACTCTAGGTATGTATTTAGAGTGTACACAACAATTTCCTTACAGACAAGGAGGAGAGTAGGGCGAGAATTATTACCTCCATGTTATAGATCAGGAAACTGAGTTGCAACAATTAGGAGTCAATTCCATAACTAGAAATCAAACCTAGGGTTTGTGACCCCAAATGCAATGAGCTTCCTAATGCGTTGTGGTAACACAGCTGTCTCCCATTCCGAAGGATATAGAGGTAAGCCTCCCACAGTGATGACCCATTAGAGAACTCAGCTTAAAAGCCATCAGGCACTCTAAGCTCACTGAACAGGACAAATTGTGCCAAGCTTTTGAACAAGCTTAGAATTAACTTGTCTCAACTATCTTTGTGACCTTTGTCACTTTTCCTCTTTTGACTTCCGTTTCCTCATCTGCAAAATATGGAAGTTGGATGAAATAGATTTATAGGGTTATGGGTTTAGAGCTGGAAAGGTCCACAAGGGTTGTCTAGCCTTTTTTCTAACTTTATAAAGGCCAAGAACTGAAAATGAGGCTCAGAGGCTTGCTCAAGGTCATAATGGTAGCCAATGACAAAGCAAGAATTTGAACTCGAGACTTCAGAGTTGAAATCAGAGCTCTTTTCATTGTTTTTCTCTAAGTTTTTTTTTTCTATTTAAATCTCCTGGTCTATGATCCTTCCTTTGATGTATCCAGGTATGAGTCTTACTATCCCTCTCTTAGGTCTTGGACCACTGGCTCAATGCTTGGATTTTGCTGCACACTTATCTACATGAGCCTTTGCCTTGATCCTTCTTGGATGCCACGTTGAAAAATTGACATGGCCCGCTGTCTTCTCTTTGGGCAGGTACTTCCTTTGCCTCAGGGATTTTTATAATCTCTGTTTTCCCATATCTACTACTGACCATCTTGCCTGATACCAAATTCATAGCAGTGTGTTCCACATGGAAGGCTCTTGACCATCCCATACTTTGAGTCTACCTCTTCACTCTTCCCAAGGGAAGAATTGGGTCAAACCCCTGCAAAAGTTGAAAGAGATATGCAGCTTAAGACTAGTTTTAAGCTTTAAGATTCCTTGTTATCCCTCCACATTTTTTTTTCTGGGTTTATGGTTTGGCCTTAAATATATACTCTTCAACATGTTGGTTGTAATGGATGGAAGTTTCTTGTCAAGGAAGAGAAAGATGGCTGCTTAGAACTGAAAGCATTATTTCAGTGAAGATTTATGGAACAAGCCTGATGATGAGTGCAAGTTGGAACCCTGAGCAGCTTTTTGGTCAGGATATTGATCCAGAGTTTAGCACACACAGAAAGAAAGCTGGTCTACCCTCCCCTACATTCACCACTGCCTTGGTGTGATCTACCATGGAGAAAAGTGAGAGAGCGCCACAACCCAAGCATCTGCAAATGAAGCACAAGAATCTCGGTGCCGTAGGTCTTGCTAGAACTCCCAAACTACTCTGACTCAGGTGGCCTTGCCCTCCATGTTTCCATCTAGAATCTTTTGTCATTAATGTTCCTGATGACCTGGCATCCATTTCAGACACTGTTTACCAACTCATAGCTGCCAGTTGATCCTTCAATGGCACCACTCATCTTCTGACTTGCCAGTTTTGTCTAGTTATTGTGACAATTGTACCCCCTCCCAGAGCAGGGATTTTCATGCTTCATTACTATCTCCCCACCCCCAACCCAATATTTCCCATGTGAGTTGGAGAATGACCTATAGCCCTAGGAAGGAAACTCTGATTCCCAGCTCAGTCAAGGATTGAAATTTGCTCTTTGTTGGCCTGTATCCTTAGGGAACTAGGCAAGGGAGGGTGCAAAAGAACATGAAGCTGAGGGTCCCCAGAACGCAGGGCATAGCCCCATCTTCCTATTAAACCCCACTGGGTTGAGATGGATTTTTTCCCCTTATTTCTTTTTTGTTAATTGTGACAGGCCCCAGGGGGCCATAGCTAGGCAAGGCAGGGCAATGAGGTATCAGTATGAAAGGAGGGCAGAAAAGGGAGGGAGGCAGAAGAAACCCACATTTTATTCTTAGAAGAAGCCCAGTTTTTTGGTTAGACAGACAGTTCAGTGTTACCTCACCTTTCCCCTTCCCCAGGGGAGACAATCCTGAAGGAGTTTCCAGGTCAAAAACATGATAAAGACAGGTGGAGAAAAAAATTTCCTTGGAATGAGTTTCAATAGAATACTGGATTTTTCTTCTGAGTATTAGCCAACCTGATCTTATTCATCCTCCTATCTCCTATGATGCAGGGAGAAGCCGGAGATTGTTCTCATTGTTTTAAAAAGGAGAAAAGAGAATGGAAGTCCAGAGATGTCAAATCATTTGCCTGAGGTCACACAGTGCCATCAGTCAGATCTCAGAAGAGAATCCAGGGATTACTCCTAGTCCATCATATGTACCCACCCTGTGCCTCAGTGGGGAAGAACCTGGCTCCCCAATCTCTTCTTGGTTCTGTAGTTTATGAAGAAATGGTCTTCCTGATCTGGGAGAAAGGATGTCTGTCCCTAGAGATAGCAAAAGAAAGAGCAGATAATAGGAAATGAAAACATGTGAGTTCTAGTCCAAGCTCCAGAACACCACAAGGTGTCTTTGGTAAAATGTGAGCACCAGATTCAAAGATCTCCCTTCTAATTCAAATATTCTAGGATTCTAGAAACAAGACGGAAGAAACTTCCATGACTGGCCAATGATGCTACCCTTTCCCTCTTTCATTGCCTTCGGTCTCAGGGGAGCACCCAGCTTATCTCTTTCCCCTGCCTCTTTTTCGTCCCAAATGCTTACAAAGAAATTAACTCTGAGGGTTCTTGCCACAGGGGACAGCCTGTCCTTTCTCCCCCTGACAAAGCTTGTTGTGGTCATGAAGACTGCCCAGCCAAAGACCGGGAAACAGCAACTACTCCAATTATGTAAAATGTGATTAAAGGAAGTGTCATGGCCCTTCACGCGCTCCTTTCACTTAATTCTTCCCTTGCAACACTTGCTTGGGCTGACAAGCATAATAGATCTACTTGATACATCTTGTGCTAAAATAAAATGTCTAGTCAAAAGTGCTTAGAATCCCTCAAGTCTGGAGTTGGCTAATGATGTCATTACTCCGCAGGGCCTGGTGTTATTTTTAGGATGGCTATTTCCTCCCACATTAAGGCTCATTAAGGTTTTTTCCCCCCTCACTGTAGTACTCCTCCCCACCCTGAACAATGGGAATCATACATAGAGATAGGGCCAGTCTTAGGGAAAAGATCTCTTAGCATACCCTTCGGATGAGTGGTGTTCAGGTCAAAGGCATTTGCAGATAGGCAAGTTCCTGGAAGGGCTGTTGACTGGGCTGTAGCCGTTGGCTCTCCTCTGGTGGGTTTCACAGCTCCAGAACTGGTGATACTACTCTGACTCTAACCAGGCAGTGAACTGGGTCTAGAGTCAAGAAGACTCATCTTCCTGAGTTCAAATCCAGCCTCAGACAAATCACTTAAACTTGTTTGCTTTAGTTTCTTCATCTGTAAAATGAGTTGGAGAAGGAAGTCGTGAAAAATAGGACCCAACTGAACAACAACTAGTCAGTTTTGCATGGATTACTAGTGTCCCTCAATCATTCACCTGTAGTATAGTGTAAGGAAAATTGGAAAGGCAGGAGACCTGGGGCCTAGTAATAAGTACAATACTCATAGCCAACATTTTGTAGTGCTTTTAAGGATTGCAAAATGCTTTCCCTTATGTTCTCTCATTTGAGTCGCACAACAACCCTGTCAAGTAGGGGCTATCATCATCCCCATTTTATAGATGAGAAAACTGAGACGGAGGAAGTTTTGGTGACTTGCCCAGGGTCACACAGCTAGGAACTGCCTGATGTATTCTCATCTAAAATCAACCCTCTGTGCACCTTGCTGAAATTTTGCATAACCTTACATAAGTCACAAAACCCTACAATCTCAGTATTACCTAGCACAGTGCTTTGTACATATGAGAATAGGAGAGAGTAGCATAGGTCCCTAGACCTTATGTCTAGTAGCCTGGAATTGTGGGAACTTTATGTCTTGCTTTCTGGAGGTTGTTTCACCCTAGAAGCCAGGTAAAACTATATCTTATGGACTGGTAAATGATTTGCAAGGCTATTTTTAGCCTAATCATTTAGAGAAAGGGAAGTTATTAAAGGTAATGATGGTGTTAGCTCCCACTTATTTCATATACAGTTACAAAAGGATTTTCACGTACATTATCTAAACATAACGTAGTGAAGTAGAATATTTGTATTACCATTTTATAAATGAGGAAACAACTTATTTGCCTATTCATTCAATAAACATTTACCAACAAGCATTTATCCCCTCCAAGTTTCACTGTTGACTCTATAGCCTTTCTCTATCATGCCACAGAAGCCTCTTCCCCTTGGAAGTTTCCTTCCTTCCTAGACATCTCACCCTAGAAGTACTCACCATCCCTGAGATTTCTTCTTCTCCATGTTATCTTCTCTAATGGATTGCCTCCTCTATCGTCCTCACTTTCCTATTGCCTACAAACATATCCATGTGTCTCCCATTATTTGAGCCATCCATTCCTTGCAAACTCTCATCTCATATCACTCTTGCTTCTTTGTGACTTAAGTCCTTCAGAATGTCCCCTGCAATAAATGCCTCTGCTTCCTCTCATCCCATTCTTTTAATTCTCTATGGTCTGACATCGAAACTCATTATTATTCAACTGAAACTGCTCTATCCCAAGTTACTAACAATCTCTTTAATTGCCAAATCTAATGGCTTTTTACCAGTCCTTATTTTTCTTGATGTCTCTGCAACCTTTGGCATTAGGAATCTCCCTCTTCTTAATAATAATCTCTCTACTCTAGGTTTTTGGGAAACTCTAACTGCTCTCTCCTGGTTCTCCTCCAATATTGTTACCACTCCTTCTAAATCCCCTTTGTTGGATCTTCATCCAGGTCATGCAAGCTAATGGTAAATGTCCCTCAGAACTCTGCCCTGGGATTCCCTTTCTTCTGCCTCTATACTATGGATTCAATTTTCATCTATATGCTGATGATTTTCAAATCTACTAACCTCTCCAGTGACCTCCAGTCTCATCTCTTTAACTGCCTATTAGATATTTCAAAATGGATATCTTGTAGACATCTTAAAATCAACATATCCAAAATTGAATTCCCTGTCTTTCCCCCAAATGCCCTCCCCTTCCAAACTTCCCTATTCCTGTAGAGGGCATCACTGTCCCTTCAGTCACCCAGGCTAATAACCTAGGTGTCATCCTTGACTTCTCATTCTCTCTCATTCACCATTATCCCATATTCAATGTGTTGCCAAGTTCTATGAATTTTACCTTTATAACCTCTCTTAAACATGTCCGCCCGACACTGTTGCCATCCAGACACAGGTCTTTATTACTTCACCCCTAAACTATTACCATAGCCTATTGATTGGCCTAACTGCCATGAGTCTTTTCCTGCTCTAGTACATCCTATGTACTGTCAAAGAGTTCTTCCTAAAGCATATATTTGACTATGTCAATCCCCTGCTCAAAAAACCTACTAGCTCCCTATGACCTCCAGGATTAAATGTAAAATCTGTTGTTTGGCATTCAAAGCCCCTTATAACCCACCTCAAACCTTTCCAACCTTATACATACACACACACTATACTCTGTTCCTTATACAAAACATTTCCATCCCAACTCCTGGCATTTTCACTGACTGTCCTCATGCTTGGAATGCTTGCTTTCCATCTCTACCTCCTATCTTCCTGGACTTCTTCAAGTTCCAGCTAAAATCTCACCTTCTTCTCCACCTTTCCCAATACCTATTGATCTCAGTGTCCTCTCTGAGAGTACCCTCGATTTATCTTGGATTTATTTTGTCTGCCTATAATTATTTGTTATATTTGCATATAGTCATTAGATTACAAGCTCTTCCAGTGCAAGGACTGTATTTTGCCTTTCTTTTCATCATTAGTGCTTAGCACAATGCTTGGCACATAGTAGGTGCTTAATAAATGTATATTGACTGAGAATTCCTCCCAGAACTTCTAACATGCCAAGTCTCTGCCCTGGATCACCACCACAATCTGCTGCCTTCACTCCTACTTATGTACTCCTGAATGAAGGAAGAGAAAATCATGCAACTGTTCTAACTGGGTCCACTACAAATTTATGTTATACAACTTGCTATTAAGCAATCCTTCTACATCTGCTTTATCAACTCACTATCCTACTCTTCATTGTGACTCTTCCAAACCTTTCCATCCCTTGTTTCTCAAGCCTACCATGGTTCCTCCTCCCCCTGCCCCACTCTCAGCTAAGAATCTTGCCTCATATTTTACAGAAAATATTGAGGCCATTTGCCATGAGCTTCCTCTTCTCCCCTCTTCCTCATTTTTTATCACTCAGATGACTTTTGTCACTATCGCTTTAATCCTTATCAAGGCTCAAGTGATCCCATCTCATCCTCTCTCATCAAGGAAACTGTCCCCTCTGTCATCCTCACTCTGTCACTTCTTTTCTTTCTTTTCCTTAATAGTATTTTTTCCAATTACATGTGAAGATAGTTTTCAACAGTTTTATAAAATTTTGAGTTCCAAATTTTTCTCCCTCCCTTCCTTCTCTCCCCTCTTCCCCAAGACAGTAAGCAATCTGATATAGATTATACATGTACAATCATGTTAAACATATTTCCACATTAGTCATGTTGTGAAAGAAGAATCAGAACAAAAGGAAAAAATCACCAGAAAGAAAAAAACGTGAAAATAGTGCTTTAATCTGCTTTCAGACTCCATAGTTCTTTCTCTGGATGGGGATAGCATTAGTCTTGGATCATTGTATTGCTGAGAAGAGCTAAGTCTATCATAGTTAATCACTGCACAATGTTGCTGTAGCTATGTCACTTATGTTTAAACTCTCCCTCTCTACTGACTTATTTCCTACTGCCTATAAACATGCCCATGTCTCCCCTAACTTGAAAAAACTCTCACTTGATCCTTTCATCCTTGCTATATCTCTTCTGGTCTTTGTAGATAAACTCCGTGAAAAGACTGTCTACAATAGGTAACACTACTTTCTCTCCTCTCACTCTCTTCTTAACTCTTACCATCCTATTTTCATCCTTATCATTCTACTGAAACTGCCCCCTCCAAAGTTACCAAGGATCTCTCAGTTGCCAAACCCAATGGACTTTTCTCCATCCTCATTTTCCTTGACCTCTCTGCAGCCTTTGACACTGGTGATCACTCTCTCCTCCTACCAATCTGACTGCTCCTTCTCAGTCTTCTCTGATGGATCCTCATCCAGATTATGTCCTCTAACCATAGGTGTCCCCTAGAGTTCTGTCCTGGGCACCCTTCTCTTTTTCCTTTATATTACTTTACTTGGTGCTCTCATCACCTCCCATGGATTTAATTACCATCTCTATGAGAGTGACTCTCAAATCTACTTTTCCGGCCCCAACCTCTTTGCGGACCTCCAATCTCCCATCTCTAACTGCTTTTCAAACATCTCTAAACAGATATCTAGTAGACATCTTAAACTAAACATTTCCAAAACTGGACTCATTATCTTTCCCTCTAAACACCCTCCCCCTTCCCTCAACTTTCCTTATTACTGAGGACAACACCATCCTCTCCAGCCCCCAGGCTCACAACCTGAGGGTCATTCTAGATTCCTCACTCTCTCTCATCACACTGTCACCCCCACCCCACCCCATATCCAAGCTGTTACCAAAGTCTATCAATTTGGCCTTTGCGACATCACTCTAATACTCCTCCTTCCTTTTCTGACACTGCCACTACTCTGATACAGGTCCTAATCACCTCACACCTGGGCTATTACAACAGTTTGCTGATGGGCCAAGCCTGCCTCAGGTCTCTTTCCAGTCCAATCCATTCTCTATTCAGCCACCAAAGTAACTTTCCTAAAGCTGAGGTCTGATCTTATCACTCATCTACTCAATAAATTACAGTGTCTTCCAGGAGTGAAAACAAAATCCTCGTTTGTCACACAAAATTCTTCATAATTTAGTTCCCCCCTATCTTTCCAGTCTTTTTTATTTTACTTTACTTTACTCCTCATCATATACTCTTCATTCCAGTGACCCTGGCCTCCAGATTGTCCCATAAATAATACACTCCACCTCTGGTCTCTGGGTATTTTATCTGACTGGTCCCCTTTCCTGGACTGTTCTCCCTATCCAACTCCAATTACTAGGTTCTCTGGTTTCCTTTAAGACCTAACTAAAATTCCATCTTTTACAGGATCCCTTTCTCAAAAAGTCCCCTTAATTATGGTGCTTTTTTCTGTTAATTATTTTCTATTTATCCTGCATATACCTTGTTTGCATATATTTGTTTCTTTGTTGTCTTCCCCATTGCATTTTTAGGTTTTTGAGGGCAGGGGCTATCTTTTGCATTCTTTTGTATCCCTAAGGTTTAACACAGTGCCTAACACACAGGAGGCACTTAATAAATGCCTGATTTTTTATTTTTCTGATTTATTTCCTGATTTATTATTATGTTTAAGAAAAACATCCAGGCAAGCCATGTCTTCCTCTTCTACAGACTCCACTCCTGACACTCCATACTTTCTCTAACATTCCCTGTAGTGCCAATGTGATATTCACAGTGCCTACAGCATCCATGAATATCCCAGCACAATTCTGAATGGCAAAATACAACAGATTCTCCACATGGAAGACAGAACCAAAACATTTATTCAAACACCAGAAAGCCAAATCCATCATAGTAACAAAAATCTATATGCAAAAACAATTCAGAGAACAACACCAGTCCCAAGCCTTCCCCTGCCAGGCTTACCACAAACCAGCTCCTTTAAATAAATCACAAACAAGCTCTCTCACACTCACAGTCTTGCCCGAATCCTTCTTAGTTCTAAATGCTCTCTGACTCACTTCCTCTCAGCTCTGCTCTAGCTCTGACTCTTCCTGTTCCACCTCTTCATCAAAGCTCATCCCACCACAGACTCCATGTGACTCAGGCTTCCATGTGATTTAAGCAGGTCATATGGACCTATTAATGGATGGGAAAGACATTCCCATTTAAATTACCATTACATACCCCTCCCCAGGTAACCTTCACACTCCAACTTTTTTTTTTTACTCCTTTTTATGTTTTATCTTCCTTCCTCCATTAGAATGTAAGCTTCTTGAGGGCAACAACTGTATTTTTATGCTTCTATTTGCATTTTTAGTGCTTAATAAAGTGAGGAAGGGAAAAGAAGGAAAGGGAAGAAGTGAAGGGGAAGGAGATATACAATTATATAGCCCTTACTAAACTTCCAACATTGTGCTGCTTTGTACAAATATTATCTTATTTGACCCTCACAATGCCACAAGCTAGGCACCTTCACTTCATTTTACAGTTGAGGAAACTGAGGCAAATAGAGATTAAGTGATTATGCAGGGTCACATACCTAGTAAGTGTCTGAGACTGGATTTGAACTCAGGTCTTCCTGACTCCAGGCCAACTACTTTATCTGTGCCATCTAGCTGCTCAGCAAGCACTAAATAAATATTTATTTCCTTCTTTAATATAAAGGTGAATGTCATAGAATCATAGTGTGTGAGAGAGATAAGTGACCTTGGAGATCATCTAGTTCTTCCCTATAAATTATTTCCTATTTAGCCTGTATATCCTTTGCTTTGTACAGATTTGTCAAGGTTTAGTCTCCATTAGATTAGTGCCTGGCACTTATGTCACTCTCTTGACAAAAAACTGATTGATTGATTGATTGATTCATTGATAGCCTGACCCCTTCATTTCACAAAAGAGGAAAGTGACATGCACCAGGTCCCACAGTTTGTTTAGTCCTCTTTTAGACTCACCCCTTGCTTTCTAGGCTACTGAACAGAGACCAATTTGCATGTCTTAAGGAGTAGTAGTTTGCTATGACTCATCGGATTATAGGATCATAGGATTTAGCACTGAAAGTCACCTTAAAGATTTTCTTATCCAACCCCCTCATTTTACAGATGAGAAAATGAGGCCCAGAAAGAAGGGACTTGCCCAAGGTTAAACAGGCAGTAGACGGCAGAGTTGGACATTCAAATCCAGGTCCTTCCAGTCCAGACCAGCCGGTCTTTCCACCCTACCACCCTTTCTTTTCTCCTCCACCTTCTAATTCCACAGTCCAGGCTGCCCCAGAGCCAAGAACCCTAGTTGGAATATCAATTGGATCACTCTACTTCTCCCATTCCTTCCCTTCTGGGCTATAGGCTAATTTGGCGTGGATTTTATTGTTTGTGGTTGCTATTGTTTCCCAGATTTGATGATTTGAATGTGAAAGATAAGAAAGGGAACCAGGCCCTTCCTTGCCCAAATCCCAGGAGATGCAGGTTGAAAATGATGTTCCTTCAGCCTGCTACACACTGAGCTGGTCATCACACTCTGCCCACAGCAGCATCACCTGCCCTGCAGTCAAAAGTAAAAATCAAACATGGCAGGATAAAGAAGATGAAAAAGCCAATGCTGAAACCAGAGAGAGAAAGCTGTCCTGTCACGAGGAGTCGGATGTGAAAAAGACGACAGACGAAAGGCGCCCTGCCAACAGCAGATTAATCTACGGGACACAGAGGTGGTCAGAACCCTCCTGACTCCCAGAATAGGGTGCCCAGGAAGCCACACAATGAATGCTTCAGTCAACAAGATAGCAAGAACTCGGGCTGGCTTGGGGTCTATTGTTTATGGGCTACCTAGGGTTTTAGAATATGAAAAGATTCCTGAAAGAGACTTTGTTATCTCATTGTACTTCAAGTCTCCACTCAGTTCGCAAGCTGCAGTGTTACTTTAGAATTCTCTGACTTTTGATTTGCAGACATGATTGTTCCTTCTGCTGACAATGGCAGGCCTGAAACCCAGGGGTCACCAGCCACAGCCATGGACAGCCACTCGGTAACCAGGCCTTATGAGGAGCCCTCAAAATGGAGGTGCGGCTGGGACCGCTGATAGGCCCCAGTGAATTCCAGGCAGCTGGCCAGGGTGCCATGACTGGCTGTGATCCATGAGGTCACAAAGACATGAATCAACCATGCGGGCACGGGTCTTTGCTGTCATAATATAGACGGTTCATGTAGCATGTCACAGTCCAATGAGAAAGTGACTTGCCTTCTTTTTTATCCTGAGAGCCGAAGAAGCAATCAGCCACAAAATGGAGACTAGATCTGAGAGTCCTTTCTATCCAGGTGGGATGCTCCCAGGCTCCAATACTACAGGAGTGTGAGTTCTGGTCCCTGTCCTCCTAGAAACAAGAAAGAACTTTCCCAGGATGACTCTCCATTTTCAAACAACCCAGAAGCTCGTGTGGGTCAGAGACCTTATAACCTCAAATGAGAATGTCCTCAAGGACACTGCCAAGTGGAAATTGAATGTTGCCTTGGACTCCACAGATATCACAAACCTAACAAAATCAGACACTGCAGAGTGAGTAAGTGTGATGTTAACAGACAATCCTCCATAATATATTTTTCATGAGCAAATGAGAGCTTATGAAATATATATTATGGAAGATGGTGTTAACATCACATTTATTTACTCTGCAGCATTTGATTTTCTTTGCATTATATTGTCTCCATGACTTAGGTTGTTATAGCTCTTGGTGCCTCCGATTTGGCTGCAATCCTTTCACTAATGCAATTGTGGCTCTGTTTTTTCCTCTGTGTTTGAGGGATGATTCTGAAAGAAAGCTTGGTATTTATAGCAGGGTGATAGAGGGATTGGGTACACACTCCATTTCATGACCTCTACACTATATACTTGTCTAAATCTCTACATTTCTTGCCATACTGCATTGGAATATTTCCTCTAGGACCTTCAATCCATCAATCAATCAACAAGCATCCATCAAGTGCCTACTATGTGCCAGGCATTATGCGCTAGAAGCTGAAGATAAAAATATAATAGGGATTTGAGAATTTACTGGCATCTGGCATTTGTAGTTCAGAAGAGCAAGTATTCACAAAAGTAAGAAAGTCCCTGACTTCAATGAATTTCTTAAATATGTGCCCTTCCTCCTTCCTTCTTTGTTTCTCATATTTGTCACCCTAGCTCTATGGCTTTTGAATGACCTAAATCTAAATACTCTTTAATACTGAGTTTTCTTCAGATTAGACCTTCCCAAACATCCTAAAGCCATCATTGTCCAACCCCCCCCCCCAAAAAAAATACCTTTATTCCAGGCAGTAAATAGCAATACACACCTGCCTCACTTCTACAGCAGATTGGAAATAGATAACACTCCACATCATTCCAACCTGGTAGAAAAATGAAAGTCAGTATGATTCAGTAGATAGAAAGCTGACCTTAACATCAGAAGGAACTTGATTTAAGCCCTACTTCTGACACATATTGGTTGTGTGACTCTGGGCAAGTCATTTAATCTCTCAATATCCCCTGGCAACATTCTAAGACAGTAAATTTTAAAATAGTTGCCAATATAGATTGGTAGGAATTTCTTCACTGGGAGTTTTTCATGCCACTGAAATCACCCCTTGCCACCCCTACCCCAAAAGTAGAAAATACATCTGAGTTGCAGAATAAAGAATATAGAGCCAAAAGAACGACTTAAACAATAATTAAAACAATGCCAAAAAAGTCAGCATGTAGAGTCAACTAAATTCTGGTCAAACACAACAATTTATGGTAGCAACTTGTTAGATGAGGTAAAGGATACATCCTCATCTGTTTTTCAGGAAGTATGTTTCATTAGTGGCTTTATTTAGATATCTATTCAAAAGCATCTGTTGGGTCAAAATGAAATATTTCAATAATTAAAAAAAAGATACCAGGATTCATTCATTTTACTAACCAGTAATGATACAAAGGGAAAAGGCAGGCTGGTAATTATATTATGCTTATTTGCAATACTGTGTGAAAGACAAATATCATTCTCCCACCTTCTGGAGCTGCCCTACCCATATAGTGGACATCACCTTGTGCTGGTGTATGATTTTTTACTACTTATGTTCCCTCATGATTGACATTCTGACTGCTAGCTATCTTGAAGATATAATGGAGTAGAGATTTTTCCATACAGAGGCTTGGGCAAGGAAATGGCAAAGAGGCTATCATCAACCTGGTTATATGGTGAGATAGTAACAACAGGCCGCAGGTATTTCAGAATCACGTTAATTTCTCTTAGTTGTCCATATGTGCACTGGCTGAATTCCTGTTAAAATGTCATATGAAAAGAGAAAGACATACTAGGTTTCTCTCAGCTCCAAATCAGACATATTCCTATGCTATTCTTTCATTTAATTTAACTAATAATCAGTAACCTTGGCAATAGGTGGTAAGCTCCTTGAGGGCAGCATTCCTATTTTAATATTATATTCTTCACAGTACATTACACATAGACAGCATCATAGATTTAGAGCTGGAAGGAACTTTAGAGGTCATCTAATTCAACTGTTTCATTTCATACCAAGAAAACTGTGACCCAACTTACTCAAGGTGAAACAAGTGATTAAATAACAGGTCAAACACAGGACCTCTAACGCTAAAGCCAATGTTATTTCTGTTGTACTCAATGAATACATTTATATTTGTTGTTGCTGGGAGTCAGATCTCATCTTCTATAGGCTGAATGCTGAGTAAATTGATCTATTATTACCCTCCACCATGTTGGCCTCTGCTCACAAGCAATAGCCACTGCCTACCCTGGAGATGAACAGCGTTTGGTGCGGAGGATGGTGAAGTTGGAGTGACAACAGGACTAACAAAGATTAATTCATGTGTCTGATTAGAGTTAATTTCCTTGATTAAAGAACTCTCAGAGATGTGCAGCACCAAATCCTACTTGGAAATCTTTAAATGGAAAAATGGCAATGAGAGGAGTCCCAGCCAGTCACACACCAGTAGCTCAGGAGCCCTTTGGGGAACCAGGTAAAATATGAATCAAATAAATATCCAGAGCAAACACAAGGACTCCGATAGATTTGTGCTCATTTATTTATCTCCTTAGCAGAACTTCCTGGAAGCCCCTTGTCTGAAACCATCCACTCCCCTACATTAGGGAAGTTGGTAAGTGAGGGTTCCGCTTGGGGGGGCAGAGAATGTCTGACTGGACAGCCTTATCTGAAGAGAATCAGTGGCTAATACAGCATTATCACTGCCCATACCAGTCAACAGAGCACTCCATCCAGGGATTAAATTCAGATCATCTCTGAGGAGACAGTGGCTGAACACTGGGAGGTCTGGACTCCAGGTCGCTGCAAGAGGGTGTGTTCCTGTCAGTAAGACAAATGGAGGAGAGAATTATCTGGCTAGAAAAAATTCACATTAAGAATGATGGCCCAGCTGGAAAGCAATTTGGAATTATGCTAAGAAAGTAACTAAAATGTCCATAGCCTTTGATCCAGAAATCCCACTTCTAGGCTTCCCAAGGAAGTCAAAGACAAAAAAGACTCCTATTTTCCAAAATATACATTGCAGCATTTTTTATAAGAGAAAAAAACTGGAAACAAATTAGATGCCCATCATTTGGGGGAAGGCTAAGCAAATTGAGGGACAAATAATAGAATATTACTGCTGTACAAGAAATGCTGAACATGAAAAATTTAGGAGTAGAAAGGGAGAAGAAATGAACAATGCAAAGTGAAATAAGTAAAATCAGGAAAACAGTGTACTCAATCACACTGCTGCAAGAAGAAAGAAAAAAAAGAAAGATGAAACTGAACATTGTATCATTTAAGTGGCCAAACTTACTGCGGGATAACAGATAAGAAAATGGACCTCCCTCACTTCTTTGCAAAAGTGTGGGCCTTTGGGTGTGCAACATTTCGTGTAATGAATGATTCAGTTTTGCCTAACTGGTGGTTAATCTTGCTGAATTGATTTTTTTTCTCTCTCTATTTTCAATTCTTTGTTATAAGGAATGGCTCTCTGGGTAGGAGAGGAAAGAGAGATATATTTGGAAATGAAGATGATGTAAAAATAAAAGATATCAATATTTTTTGAGTACGATGTCCCAACTTGGGCTTTGTGGTCAAAGAGAAAGCAAAGGATACTTAATGCAGCCTCGCTTCCTGGATCCAGCGGTTTCTACTGACCCTATCCTGAGCTTACCGGTCTTTGACTTCTCTTCTGAGGGAGCCTGGGAAGCTTCCTTCTCTGGCACAAACATCTCTTCACCTCAGACAACAAGAGGCTGGGGGAAGGAGAGGTGAGGAGTGGCAAGGCCAGAGGGGATGAGAGGAGAGTGGAGGAGAAACAGGATTCAGGAGGGAGATCACCGGAAAGGGCACCGATAGGCATCCAGGCTTTGTTTAACTTCGTTCAGAGGAAAAGGAGACCAGAGGCACTCTAGCTTCCACCTCTCCCTCCCTAGGTGGCTCCCTCACCTTCTCTCTTTGGGCACCAAATGGCAGTGCCCAGAGCCCCTCCCCTGCCAGGGTAGTGCAGATCATAAAGCTGGAGTCAGCACACTGCTAATGGGGCTTTGAAAGTCTCTGCTTTATTAGGGCATCTCCGAAAGCAGATTTCAGCTGCAAATGCCTTCATTGCCTCCCTAGCAGAAATGGATAATGCGGGCTTTCTGTGACTCGCTCATCAAAAGGAGACTCTCAAAGCCCCATTAGCGCCGTGCTGACTCGGACTTTACATTCTGAAAGGGCAAAGTCCAGCCGAGTTTAAAGGCATCGGGCCTATTTGTCAACATGGGCACAAGCAGCAGGCCCCATCCTCACCCACATCTGGCCCTCCAGAGGTCTGTGTGGGTGTGCTCCGTCTCCCCATAGGGGCTCTACTGAGGTCCTAAGCTTCCACCACATCCCACTCCTGTCATCTCCTATCTCTCCTCCCATGCCCTGGTAGACTAATCCTGTCAAAGTACATGCCACCCTAAAGTCCCATATCCTCTAGTAAACAGAAGAAGGGGTAATGCCAAGTTTCTGTTGTTAATCTGTCCAGATTCTCTCAGTAGAAAGCCTGTGTTTCCATTGCTCACAAAGCATGACCTAGGTCAGGGTGTAGCCCTGCAACCTCGAGGCAACATATGCCCCTCTAGGTCCTCAATTGCAGCCCTTTGGCTAAATCCAAATTTCACAGAACAAATCCCCTTAATAAAAGATTTGTTTTGTAAAACTTGGACTCGGTCAAAAGGTCACACCCAAAGGCCTAGAAGGCCACACATGACCTCAAGTTTGCAGGTTCCCCATCCCTGGCCTAGACCTTGCTCTCCCTGTGACCTGAGAGGAATTAGCTGTTGTTATTAAGTCATTTTTCAGTCTTGATCAACTCTCTATGATTCCATTTGGGGTTTTCTTGCAAAGATTCTGTAGTGGTTTGCCATTTTCTTCTGCAGCTCATTTAACCAATGAGAAAATTGAAGCAAACAGGGTTAAATGACTTGTCCAAAGTCACACAGCTAATGTATGAGGCTGGATTTGAACTCAGGTCTTCCTGACTCCAGGTCTGGCATTCTATCCAACGCTCCACCAATCAAGTTAAAGTCGGAAAAGGCCCTCGATGCAGCAATCCCGTCTGTAACAACCCTGCCTGGGTAAAACTAGAGAGGAAGTCATCTGTCATGTCTCTTCCTTATTCTTCTCTTCCCAAGACTGTAAACATCCCTAGTTCCTTCTACCATTTCTTAATTTGTCAACATCTCTCTTAAAATGTGTTGCCCAGATTAAGCACCCAACAGAATGCTAGAGATACAAAAGCAAAAATGAAACAGTTCCTGTTCAAAAGAGCTATTGTAGACATGGTTAGTCCAATGCAGAGTCAAAGGATCAAGTACATTAGGACTGAAAAGAGCTTTCGAAGTCATCTGATCTATCCTCTTAATTTTACAAATATAGATCCTGGGACTCAAGAGAGAAAGGTCCTACAACAAGTTCATGACAGAGATGAGACTAGAACCCAAGCCCCCAGAAAACCAGTCCACTGTCTATTCTAGTATGCCATTATCATTCGATAAGGAGATGACTTCCTAAGAATTGCAAGTCATACTTCTCAACACAGGCCAGTACCAAGATTGGTCATTTGTCTCTGCTTATGTATCTTGTGGGTGAGAAACAGCAAAGCAAGAGAGATAAAACATCTCAATAAGACAGCCAAAAGTCATCATGAAAGATGCTGAATTTTGCTGCCACTAGGTACCTCTCCTAAAACTTTCATCTATTTCTCAAGCACTTTGCCCCTGCTACATCTACCCTAATTTGCCAGATAATCATGGAAGTTATTTTGTATTTGACTAAAGGAAGCACTTCTATCATTTTAGCTCACTGATTAACTAAATAAGTAGATACATATATGTATTATATGATGCCACAGCTCCCCCTCTCTCCCTCCCTCCCTCCCTCCTTCTCTCTCTCTCTCTCTACCCTCTGTCCTCTCCTTCCCTCCTTTCCCTCTCCTCTCTCCCTCTCCCTCCCTCCTTCTGATCCCTCTCTTTTCTATCTCTCTCCCTCCCTACACACACTATCATTTTTTCTGAGATACAGGTAAAGATCAGAAATTTAGAGCTAGAAGGGACCTTAGATTTCATCTGGTTGAACTCCACAATTTTACTGAGTTCTTAAGACATTTAGCTGATTTACCTAAAGTAACATAGGTACGGGGCAGAGGCTGGATTCAAACTCCAAAACTATCACATCATACTTTCTACTACATCAGACTGTCTACTCATATTATAATTGCACCAGTCTCAAGGTTACAAGACCACCTATCCTAGCCTTTGACCTCTGCCACTCACTTGGTTATCATTGTTCAGTCCTTTCTGATTCCATGATCCCATTTGGGAATTCTCTTGGCTAAAATACTGAAGAAGTTTGCCATTTCCTTCTCCAGCTCATTTTACAAATGACCAAACTGAGGTAAGTGACTTGACCGGGGTAACACAGCCCGCAAGTCTCTGAGGCTGGATTTGAACTCAGTTCTTCACAACTCCAGGCTCTATCCACTGAGCCACCTAGACCCCTCCCTCAATCACTATTACAATGTAATATAGTGGATAAAGTGCTGAAATTGGAGTTGGGAAAGCCTGGGTTCAAATCCTACCCCAGATACCAGCGCTGTGCAATTCACTTAATCTCTCTGAGTCCCAGTTTCCTCCTCAATAATATGAGCCTTATCAAAGGATGTATCTCAGAGAGCTGCTGCAAGGATCACATGAGATAAGTACTCAGCAAACCTTAAAGGGCTGGATAAATATGAACCATCAGTGTTAAATCACTGTATCCCATGCACACAAAATGCACCATTCAAAGAGGTATTCAAATTTCCCCTCTCTGTCCTGGGCTCCTCAACCAGACAGTAGAGCCTGGAGAATATAGAAACTCTCATTTTCATTTGTCTGTTTGTTTTTTGCATTTCCCAATTGTCAGGCAGACCAACAGGGTAGAATAGGACACTAGAGGACTGTCAGTAGATAAAAAGAACTCTGTGCCAAGATGTGTTGTGGTCTTCCCCAAAGCTTTCAGCTGTGGTCTTTGAATAAGGTCAGGGGTTAGCCCCAACAGCAGTGGGCTTTTAAGGAACTGAAACTGCTTCTATGTGTATTAAGTCAATCAATCAATCAACAAGCATTTATTGTGAATCAGATCATTTGTCAAAAGCGCGTAGAACGTGTTTTCTAAAGGTATCTCTCAGCTGACCACCTTGCTTTCAATGTTTCCAGCACACCAAACCCATTAATATCCACAAATATTAGTATATGCATATTGTCATTGTAAGGGAAAGAACATAACCTCAGCAATGCATACCAAGGGAAACAGATTCAGAATATGGAAACCAAGGGTTTGATGTAGAACTAGGTAGAAAGAAGATGGTAAAAATGGAATTAAGCAGACTCAGATCATCTTTAATTAATGAGGATTTGGGACTTCTCATATGATGAAGCAGCAAGGCACACTTAGGGAGAGCCAGGAAGCATGTGCCAAGCAAGCCAATACACCACTACCACTTTGACTATCCCTACTTCTATCCTTATGGAGACCAGACCTGCTTTCCATTTCTTTCAAACTAGCTCCAATTTCTCACCATTATTGAGGTGTAAAAACATTGTGGAGAGGGAGATCATGTTCCTCCCCACCATCAGCAACAATAGCTGACCAACCGTCACCAAAAGGCAGATAGACACAGGACTCATGGGAGTGGTAGTATCCTGCAGAACATTGGTCTTGCTTCTAACCCAGCCCTCCTTACAGCCATCATCCAGGAAGGCAACTCCTGTGGAGAAGGGGCAAGCCATCCCCTATCAACTACCAACCAACTGGTACCCACAAGACAGGCATGCCAACCTAGCTGAAGCACCTGGAGAAGAGACAAGAGGCAGTATGTGCCAGGAAAGTCAAAGTAGCATCATCATCTTGACCACCATCTTCCCTCAGATACTGACCAAGCCAGTCCAAGACTATGAGGCCAATAGCTCTGGGAGTGGCCCAGTGCTCTCAACTACCACCCTGGGAAATAATCTCCTTTAGAGAGACTGCAGGTCAACTATTCCTAACGTGCTAAAGCTCTAGCCACTGAAGATCTAGAGAAATCTTGCTGCCAAAGTCCTTGGTACTGTTAAAAGGATCCACATCAGAAACTGACAGGACTTTATCAATGGAAGTGAGGTTAAATAGGAATTAGCACCTGCTTCATGATTGCACTTTAAGGACAATGGGACCTTCCCCTGTGACTTACACCTTCTATATGTGTTATCTCCTCTATTAGAATGTGAGCTCCCTGAGAATAGGGATGGTCTTACTTTTCTATTTGTAACCCCACTGTTTGGCCAGCTCTTTGCATGTATAAAAGACTTACTAAGTGCTTTATTCATTCATTCATGATAGAAATAATAAGCCAGAGAAGATATTACCACAGTAAGAGGGCCAAGGTAATTGAGTCTGTAGAGGCAGGAAAGCAGCAGACCTAATGAAATCATCAGACTCTCTCTGAGAGTCCCTGAAAACTGGAAGAACCAGCATCTTATGTCTTAGAATTTTAGAGTTGAAAGGCATCTGTCAACCACAAATTATCTTGTCCAACCCAACTCATTTTGTAAATGAGGATGAGGGAAATTATTTTTCTATTATATTAATAACCAGTTATTGAATTAGGAGTAAGGCTTTTTCTCTTTATTTCCTCATTCAGGGACCCTGTAGGTCATTCAGTTAGTCTCTGAAAGATAAGGCTGATAGATGAGATTGCCTTGAACATGCTTCTCAATCTTGTTTGGGACCATGCCAAACTAGGAGACCTTACTTTTGTTTAGAGTATAAACAGATTCTAATCTAGGTGAATTCCAGCCCCAAAGCACCAAGTCAATGCCCTTGCACCCCTCCACTGGAGTCTAGGGTAAGCCAGCTCAAAGGAGAAAACCAACCAGAGTGGTCTGGGCAGAGATGGATTCCTTTGTTCAGATTGCTGGAGGCAGCTCAGTCTCATGATCAAGTCATGTTCTCAGCAGGAGCCGAAGACTTTAAGTCTACTTCCTCATTAATTGTTCACCAATCAGGGTTGATTTTTACCTATCAAGGCACGCCCCCCTTTTCTAAAAGTATATTAAGGCATTCAGTATCTCCATTAGGTGTCTTTGGTTGCCAAGAGAAAACACTGATGATCAGGTTATTGATCAGCTAGCCTAATTAATAAATTGATGATTAGTTCCCCAGAAACTCTGTCTCAGGTTTTTTACTCACCTCAAGGACATTGAAGCCCAGAGAGGAGTGATTTGCCCAAAGTCACAGTGGCTGAAGATAGCAAGGTTCATACTGAGCGTTCTTCCCACAAAGCTATTCCAGGCTAGTATTCCTAACCTGGTCCTCATACTTCAAAGTCAATTCCAATGGAAAGAGACTTCAAGAGAATCAGGTGAAATTTCTCCATGGCAACTCCAGAGGATAGACATTCCTATTTGACTTTCCTTACATGTATGTGTTTGTGTTCTCCTAGGTGGTAGAGGTAGAGGAAGAGTATGGGAAGCCTTGTTTGTTAATCTGTGCTGAAAACTGCCTTATACACAGAAAACACCAAAAGGCTGATGATCATGCCTATGCCCTAAGGTCCGTGACACAGGCATTCTGAGCCATTCCTTATTCTCAGTCATGCCTCTGTCAGAGGTTTCAAGACCCTGACAAATAGCTGCTTTTGGGTCCTCCCTGGAAATCATAGGCGTGTGGAAAGTAACACAACACCTCTTGTCTGCCCCACGTGCCCATCCATAGGGCCAGGCGAGAGAGAAGAAGAGTGACTTGTGAAGTTATCCAGGTCCTTGAGCCTTGTCTGGGCCTCTTTAGAACCTGTAGGATCACACTGTCGTATCAGCAGTCACCTGCTCCTGTCCGTGATTGGAGGCAGGAGTATAGACTGTAACAAAATCGGAGTAGTCATCTTTCAAGGTTAATGAGGACCTGCCAGGAGGTTCCAGCTTGGCTGTCAATAGCCAAATCAACAGGAACTTTCAGCAGCTTTCCCCCGAGGACAGTTTCAGTCAATAGGGAGAGCAGAACTGGGGTGGCCCCGTGTGGAGAAGAACCAGCTGTTTGGTTTCTCAGAGTCAGCAGGTAATGCACTGGAGCAGGAGTAGAAGTCAGAGAAAAGAAGAAAGGAGGCTGATGCTCTATTTCTCCATTTAAAGCAGACCAGAATATCTCCTGAAGGACGGTCCTTTTGGTGAGGGCACTGTTAGTATGGGGAAATTTCAGTAGTTTCCTCCTAAGGTTTTTTCCTCCCCCAATCTAACCCTGCTTTGTGGGGAAGCCATAAGGACACCAGGACTCCATTTTCAGATAGTTCAGGATTGCTTCTAACACATAATGTAATTAGGAAGGCATCATGACATAACAGAAAGAGCTCCAAATTTGAAGTCAGGAAATCTTGGCTTCAAATTCATTCTTTGACACTTATTAGCTGTGTGACTAGGGGTGTGAATATTTGACGACTATCTCTCCGGGGAAGTAAAGGTATATACTGACATACTTTTTAAGTTAATCTCTATTATGAACACTTTCTTAAGTCTAGAGTAGACAATCAATGAAGTGATAAATCAAGCCCTGAATTATAGCATTAGCAGATTTCCAAGTCAGAAATGCTCACCCTGAAAATTTAACAATCAACTCTGGAGAGCTGGTTCAAGCTGGTTTCAGCATACTCCTGTGTGACTCTGGGCAACTCACATATAAATTCTGTATATGTGTGCATGTGTGTGTGTGTGTGTGTGTGTGTGTGTGTGTGTGTGTGTGTGTGTGTATTAACATATGTTATATCTTTTGATAGTAAGCCCCTTGAGGGCAAGGACTGTTTTATTTTTCCTTTATATTCCCAATGCCTTTAGCACTTGATAAATACTAGATGATGGATTGACTTCACCTCTCTGAAGTCATACTCTGAAGTAAAATGTAGACAGTAACAACACCTACTTCATGGAGTAATTTTAGGGATCTAATGAGATAATGTATGTAAAGTACATTGAAAACCTTGAGGTGATATATAAATGTGAGCTAAAATTATTATTCACTATCATTCCAAAGGAGGCTTCAACTTCCTCCTCTGTAAAAATGAGGGGGTTGGACCAGATCATTCTGGTTCTACCATTCTGTTGTGATTGGCTCATTTGGTGTCATTGGCCATGCCACACTGACCTCAGAGATCTCTATAAAGGTTGTCCCAGGGCCCCTATCTCCAGGCCCAGGAAGGCTCAAGAATGTCACAGTATCTCTATACTATGAGGATCTGCATGCCCATTCCCTAGGAATTCCCAAGTTAGCACGGCATTACTTGTTCCCTTTCCAATTATCATTTTTGATTCCTCTCCTCTCTGTCCATCTTCATATCCCACTCAATTGACTCCACTTAGTACTTAATGATTGAGTAACTTCAATTCAGTTCAGTTCAGCTCAACAAACATTAAGTACCTACTAGTTATAGGTCTGTCCTAAGTTCTGCAAATACAAAGGTAAAAATGAAATGATCCCTGTCCTCAGCTTATATTTTAACTGGGGGCGAGAGGAACAACACATAAATAGATAAGCATAAGTAATATGGGAGGATGGGGAAAAATACTAGAAATGGGAAGAGTGAAGAAGCATACTAAAAGACTGAAAATAATAAAAGGAAGCTAATGCTACAAGACTCTTAAAGTGTCACATCCCAAAAGAAGCCCTGAGGTATGGAGATCTTGGGATGTTGACTGATTGACTGTTGGATTGATCAATTGATGATTGATGGACTAGAAAGGCAGACTACCATGCATAAGAACAGATACCCTATCATAGAAAAATATAGAAGAGACAGACAGAGGCAAAAATAGGAGGAACATTGAAAGTCCTGAGAGATTTCTTAGGTTTTATATCCATGCCCCCTCCTCCCTTTCCTCTCACAGTTTGGAGAACACTGATGTAGAATCTCTGAAGTTTTCACCCAACCTAGACACCGGTGACAATTTTCACTGCAGGTTTTGAGTTCCCTACGCAGGGCACAGACTGGATAACCTTCGCATGGCAGGATTAACCACCCAGTCTAAATTAGGCTGCACATGGGTTTATGGGACATCTGTCTCCTGGACTACAGGGATTTGAGATCCCTACTTAGCAAAGCTGCCTTGTCTTACACACAGCTGCCCTTGCCTTCTGTCAGGGTTTCTTGGGAGGCTGACCTCACCCTTTTGCATCCTGGAGACCCAATACTGTGGTTCCTCTCAGTCATTCCATTAAGACTCAGATTAGATCCCAGATGATTTGGGCAGCTGGGTGAATCCTTCCACTCCCCTGCCCCTATCACCATAGGTTTATTCCAGATTGACAGCAGGGCTTTGGAAATGAGTATAGCTTTATTTAATTATTTTTGATGCTCTGATATCTGGTTCACAAGTTTATGAAGGGTGACAGAGAAGGATGATATTGGCCTTGGACAGCAGCTATTTCCCCGTTAGGAACAAACAGAGGATGTGGAGAGCATCAACTTTAGACTAGTTGTAGGGTGGGGGTATAGAAGAAATGCCATTGATTTATTTGAAATAAAACAGTAGTTGAGGCTGGGGCTGGGGAGACTCTAAGCAAGTGAATCTACTATACTATTCTTGAACCTACCACAGACTCAAGAATACCTAGGTATACCCTTTGGAACTGGCCACCACATTGAGTCCAAATGTCAACCAACTTGAGGCTTGAAAAGCTCATAATAGGGAACTCAGCACTGACCAGCAGGGGCAAACGACCTTCTCTATAAGGCTAAGAAATGAGTTCTCTGCCAGATGTCAGGGCAGGGAACCCAGAGTGACTGATGGTTCTGTGTTCAATGTTCATGCTGATCTCTGTAATCACAAAAGAAAACTGAGATGCTGTTGGTGCATGGTTTCCTCAGAGGTAGTCCAATTCCACTTTCCAGGTCCTGAGCTAGGGCCAAGAGGGCCCAGTGTACATTTCCTGTCTGGCTTTCCAGGGCAGCAGGCAAACCTGCAAATGGGCTTCTCTTCCTTGGATTTCCCCAGATAGGCCCTTGCTTCTCAGCCTGCAGCTAGAAGTGCTCAGGGTCATTTTCTGGAATTTGAAAAATCTGGGGAGAGACTAGATGCATCCTAAGCCCTACAGCCACCAGCTGGCTGGCAGGTGCTATCCTGAGAGAGAGGGGGAAAGCGGGTGGTCTGTAGCTGAGCAACAATCCATCATCTAACAAGAAAACCCCTTGGCAAACTGCTGTGCTAGATTCACCAAAGCTAATGGATGTCTCAGAAAAAGCCCAGAGGCTTAGGTAGGGTTCAAGGTGAAAATTCCTGGCTCCCAAGGTGGTGATGGTAAAGAGCTGGAGATGGGAGAGGAAAGCCAATAGTTAGGCTACCAGCCTTGCTAAGAGTCTGAATGATACACTGCCCTAGAATAGTTTCTGGCTTTCCAAGTCCCTGGTTTTAGCCTCTAAAATGCACTAGGAAGTGTGTGTGTGTGTGTGTGTGTGTGTGTGTGTGTGTGTGTGTATGTGTGCACGCCCATATGTGTGTGTGCACGTGTGTGTCCACACAAGACATGGAGAGCTCTCCCTCCCATCTTTAGCAGGTAACCCTTCAGTCCCTTCTTCCCTGAACACTGTCCCCTAGACATGCTAAGTGGTACTAAATAATGAAAAAGGGACACTCATTGCTGTCCTCTTCTTACCTCAAAGGAATGCTATGGGAAAGAAGCTAATAATCCATGTAGTTCCCTGACCCCTTTAGAAGAGAAGCTCAATAAAAAACAGAGGAGTTATTAGGGCCAGCCTGCCTCTGCACTGAGGAAACCAAAGTGCAAGTCCTGCCTGTCATTGCTGCAGGAAACAAGATGGTCTGAGCAGCTTTGGGTCTCAGGAAAGGCCCTGGTAGGGGTGAGGGGCTAGAAATGAAGTTGCCTGGTTGCCATAAAAGCATGCCTTCAATTAATTGTTATGAAGTTTTTTGTCTGAGAGGTAGGGAATAGAAATATGCATCTTACACATCCAGTTAATTCTCCTCTCCTTTCTTAAAGAAAGGAAGTTCAAATTACAGATGCTTCCCTCCATAATGAATCCCCTTGGCGTCCTACCCACTTATCCTTTGGACCAATCAGAATTTTCCAGTAGGTTTGGAGGCTTTAGCTCAGTTCAGGAAAAACCTTTTGTGGCCTTACTCTTTCCCATTTCCTACTTTATTTTTCTGCCACATTTTCCCAAACAAGAGCCTCTCTCCTTCTTTTGTAGCCAGAAGTCCTGGGAGCTCTTTGTCCAGGAACTAGAGAGAAAATACAACTGGGCTGCACATCTGGACTGCACTGTTGATTAAAAGCTTTAGTGTAATGTGAAAAGCTTGGAGTCAGAAGATGTGAGTTCAAATCCCAGCTTGCTATTTATTTCCTTTGTGAATTTGAACACGCCACTTTACTCTTCTTACCTGTTTCTTTACCTGTAAAGGGAGTGCAGGAGCATTCTAAGGTCTTTTCAAAAATTCTAAAATCCTACGAAATCAAGAAAGGGGAATCCGAAGGTCCCTCTGATTTCTGTGATTCCCTTCTTCTCCAATCTAGCCCTTATTCTTTGACCCAAGAGGGCTGATACAGAAGGAACCTTTTCCCTGAAGAGTTAGACTTTGAGATCCTTGGGTCTGGGTTTACAAATGACAACCAAAGGCAGTGGGCCTTCCCTGCTGTTGCACAGCCCCTTGTACATCAAAGGCCCCAACAGTGAACATGAGCAGCTCAGCTGGGCCTCTAGGAACACTCAGAGAATTTGGCTACTGTCCCAAAAGAGACAGAAAAGGCTGAGGGAGCATGGAGAATCAGTCCGTGAAGGCTAAGAGGAAAGCAATGCAGAATGAAAGGTGAGAAGGAGAGAGGTTAGCAGGATAGCCTGAGTGAGCGGAAGCCTGAAGTCTGAGAATTTCTTTTCGTCTGCACTGAGCTTCTGACCCATCTCTTCCCTCTGGTAGATGGCAGAATGTTTCAAATAGCTTTGTGCCCCAGGGAGGTTTCTAGAGGATAGGGGCAAGAGAGTGCTTTCAATTAAATATTATACAGTTGTTATTGTTTTGGGTGATGGTAGGTTTGAGATGATGAGTTAATGACTACTCTTTTACCAGCCTGAGATGACACCGACCTAACCCAATTTTCAAAATATAAACATCCCTTAACCTGTGTGAATTGCACTGCCATGACTAGAACCTTCTCTCTCCAGCAGAATTGATAGCATCATTCTTATCTCAACTACCAACAATTAGGATTCACTTTCTACCTGTCTGAGAGCAGAATTGTATGATACACAAACATCGTCTTACACAGGCCCAGAACTTACATTGGAAAAAGCACTTATTTGTATTAAGAAGTCAAAGAGGAGATGACGTTATGACTAAGAAGACAGCATGATGCACAGAAAGGGTTATTACTGGGGATGGCAAATTTTTTAACAATTAATTTTAATTCATTTTGACAACTATATTTCAATTGAATTAGTTTTTCTTTTGTAATCCTGTGTATTTTATTTTATGCATTGAAAAACATTCATCTTTAATTAATTAATCAATCAATCATTAATTAATTAAAGGACTTCATAGGCTCCCCCGACTCCTAAAATGTGTGTATATATGTTGGGGGGTACAGGGTGGGCAATGCTGGATGTCTGACACAGACAAAAACATTGTATAGAGGAAAGAACTCTGGCTTCAGAGTCAGAAAACTCAGGCTCAAATTCAGTTTTGTTATTGATTACCCATACAAGCTTTGAGAAGTGACTAAACCTCTCTGACAACTGTTTTTTTCATTTATTAAATTGAGGGTGTAGAGTATGGGTTAGGATCTTGACCTCTAAGATCCCATCTCAATGCCAATGCTACAATACTTTGATTATATTATCCAATGGGCAGCCACAATATGAAGAACTGTTATATGATGTTGAAGTTCTGAGCTTACTGGAATTGAGGGAATGAAATGCATGAGCTACTTGCCACTGTTTAAGAGTAGGGAACAATTGTGATATCACTGTCCTTCAGGGAAGAAGATTAGCATTGTAGTATGGTGGAAAGAATATTGGGTTCCAGAGGACCAGGTTCCAATCTTAGCATGTTGACTCTCCCTCACATCCCATTAGAATATAAGCTCCTTGAGGACAAGGACTGGTTTTGCCCTTTTTTTCTTTGTATCCCCAGAGCTAAGCATAGTACCTGGCACATAGTAGGTGCTTAATATGTGCTTATAAATTTGATTTAAAGTTAGGCAAATCATTTATGCTCTTCTGACTTTAGTTTTCTCATCTGTAAAATGAGGGTCTTAGACTAGATGTTCTATAGGGTCTTTTCAGTTCTAAGTATATGATCCTAAGTAGGAAGGGATACTTCAGGGTGTCATTCCATGCCTTATCTGGTGGGCAAGAAACTCCCCTTGCCCTTTGGTGAACTGGAAAACATCCCATGCACAGGTTCATGTCTTAAGACTGGAATGATGATGTTTAGAAGACACACTGGTTACAGTTTCCAAAGGGAAGGGAGCCAAAAGTAGGTTGAAAATCCTAGAATTAGAACTGAACCCACACACACATACAAACATGCACACTCAAATTCTGAGAGTTAAAAAAAAAAGAAGGAAACACCCCCAGAATAAACAAGGTTTGTAGAAACCTTTTAGTGGTTAAGGAAGGTGGCCATTTCATGGACTTATTTCTCCAGCTGAATTATTTGTTAACCATTCTACTGCCTTGTTTATTCTCCCTTCAAATACTGCTTCTAGCCCATTAAGGAAGAAACAATGTGCTGGGGGCAGGGTTTCCCAGCCCATTCTCCCAGACCTTAACAAGGGGACTGCATCTGAAATCTCAGGAGAACCTGGCTCTGACTCAAGTCTTGCCAGCACATGTGTTCACCAGACCCGTGTGTCAGCCCCTGGGTCTATCTGCATTATGCTTATGAAAAAAAAGAAGCAGCGACGATGAAAAGACAAGAAAAGGAGAAAGAAGATTGTGGTCAATGAGTGAGTCCCCATTCAAATGAGGTACCCAGTGCCATATACTTCATTTTTGTGTCACTGGGAGGATTTCTCCTGTGCTAGGATGCTCCTGCTCAATCCCAGGCAGCCCCAAAGATAGAAGCCAGCAGGTATTGGTGCACTAGAAAGTGATCCTGATATGGTCAGAGGAATGAGGAGAGTGATGAGGGGTCTGGTAGTACCCATTCAGTCTTTTAATAAGTGTTTATGGGCCTTCCATTGTGCCATTCAGTGGGGAGTGCATAAGAAATAGAAAGCAGTGCTTCAGACTTCAATGAGCTACAAGTAGATAGGATGTAAGTTCCATGAAGTCAGGTACTGTTTCTCATTTGTTAAATTAGGGGAAAGGATCTGGACTAGAATCTGGGCCTCTAAGATCCCACCTGGATATATAAATCCTACAATTTTTTGATTATACTATTAAGTGTAAACCCACAATATGAAGGATGTTGTATGATGTTATTATACAGTGTTGAGGGTCTGAGCTTACTGGAATTGAGAGGATGAAGTGTAGTATGAGAAATATTCACTAAGTACCTATGATACACCAGGTGGGGTGCTAGGTATTGGGAATACAAGTACAAAAAGTGAAACAATTCCCTCCTCACAAAAGACTGATGTTTTGATAGGGGAGGCAACAAGGATATGTGTAAGTATACACATGATAAATTTAGAGAGAATAAATACAAATATATACAAAGAAGTTAAATACAAGGGAGTTTGGGAGGAGACTCACTAGCAGTTGCGGGGATCTGGAAAGACTTCATGAAGGTGTTGTTTGGGCTGGGATTTAACAAAAGAGAGAGCTTCTATGAGGCAGAGGTGAAGAGAGAGAGCATTCCAGGAGGAGGAGATAGTCAGTGCAAATGTACAAAGCCTGGAAATTGAGTGCCTGCCATGTTGTAGGTACTTATTCAAATGCTGCTGATTGATTAATAGTAATAACTAACTTTGATAAATTGCTTTTAACTTTACAAAGTGCTTTCTAAGCAATAATCTTATGAAATGGTACTTTTTTCATACCCATTTTGCAGATGAAGGAACTGAACCTCAAAAAGGTGAAATAACCTGACTGAGCTGACAAAGTTAATAAATGACAGAACCCTATAGACTCAAGCCTTCTGACTCCAAGATCCGAGGTATTTCTATTAAACCATGTGACCTCTCCTAAAAAGGTGAAATAGTATTTCTTTATAGTCCCCTCCCAACACACACACCACACACATATTACTAGCCTGCTACTGCATCCCAGACCATCACTAGTCATCCTGACTTTTGTCTCACCACTGGATTTCCATGACTCTGGAAGACAGAGTGAGGCTGATGACTTTGTGCATCTCTGCCTCACTTAAATCCAGTTCATCCATGAGTCAAGATATCACCCTATGACATTACCAGTACTCTTCAAAAACACAAACAGCCCGCTACTCTGAATAGGTCATAAAATCATAGAATTCTAGAGCTGGAAGAGATGTGAGAGGTAATCTAGTCCAATAACCTTCATTTTACAGAAGAGAAATTGATTTGTTTAAGAATATGTAGGTAGCAAGTAGCAGACTAGGCTCTGAGATCAGGTCTTCTAACTATAAATTTAGAACCTTATTACTGTACCGCAGTACCATCTAATGTAGTTGGGTTGGGAATTCTTAACTCCTGAGATGGTCCCTATCTACCATGAAGCCATTCTACTACTCCTTCTGTCTTTTCCCCTACATCTATCCTCCTTGGAAATTTCTGGAAGACTGCTATTTGTCTCATTTCATGCTTCTCATGCACATCATGAGTATGTGTGTGGTCTGAGGAAGACAGAAATGTCTGTACTCTTACTTTGGCTGCTGAGTGCATGCGGACCTCCACCTCCCTGAAAAGCTCATGTTACTCATGGTAACTTGGATCTTCTTAACCTTGAGCTCAACTTCCCTTCACTCTTGGAACATAGAATCTTTCACGATGGTTAAGTAGACATACATTATGGAAAGGTATTCGTGATAAGTGTTTAGATTGAAATAATAACAATGGTTCTCATTGACACAGCATAATATGGTTTACAAAGCACTTTACACAGATAATCTCATATTCTTAGAGAGATATTTTTTTCCCTAGAAGTCTCCATAGATGACAAGTAACTATTCATGTTTGTCTATAAATCATATTGATCAGGAAAACAGAATCACACCACCAGAGAGAGTCTCATGAGAAACTTTTCATGACCCAGGGTCCAGATAGATGGTGATCTTTCCTGTTTTCCAAGCAAGGAGAAACCACTATCTTCTGATAAGTCCTTCCCTATATTTAACTTCAGGCTCTTTTGAAATGGACTGCAACCCATTTCTACTACATGGGAACTGGCAAAGAACAGAGCAAAGTAGAGGTCACTTATATATGTCCCAAACTCTCTCCAAACTTCGCTCACCATCTTTTTGAAGAGTGGCAGATTTTAAAAACCACCAGAGAAAAGACCAAATCAGGGCTCTGCTCTTATAACTATAGAGTTCAGGCCCGGTGGGCATGTCATAACCAGAAGGATGATGGAGACAAATTGACTAGAGCTCAGAAAAGAGCAACACACCAAAAAAAAAAAGAAAGAAAGAGAGAAAAAAAGATGATGAAGGACTAGAGGGATTGAATGATGAGCAAAGATTAAAAGAACTAAATATGGACAGCCTGGCTAAACGCCGATTAAAAGCCTCGATCAGAACTGTCTGCGGGTGTCTGAGCACCAACAGGGAAGAGAGGGTTGCTTTGGCAGGTGTGGGGTCAGGCAGGGGGTAATGATGTGGACTGAAAATAAGGGAAGGAAAAGTATTAGTAGAAAACTGCAGGATGGTAAAGGAGCCTTTGGAAAGAAAAATGGGTAGGGGGCAGAGGGGTGGAAAGAAGGGGAAGAATCCCTTCTCTGACCCCTTCAAAATGAAGCCATTGTTGCTGAGCAAATCTGGGGGAATGGCAGGTAAGAGGTTTTGCTCCAGGAGGCAGGGGTGAAGGTGCAGGTGGGGGTCAAAGAGAGGAAAGTAACCTATTTGATCTGCATCCATGTCTAGCATCTCTAGACTTGTCAAGGAAATCTGTGAGGCTGGTTTTGAAAGAATCATAGATTAAGATGAAATGGGGCATCCATGGAGTAGCTCTAAAGACTGGAGTGTTTGACTGTCCAGCTAGTAACGGCCCAAGCCTGGACCCTTATCTCCTTATTCTTTGCTTTAAAAAAAAATTTTTTTGATTCCTTTAACAACAACCACCAAAATTTCTCCTCTCTGCAGAGAGAGGCAGCTGGTCAGTCTGACAGGCGGAAACTGCAGCTTTCTCGTTAATGTGCAATCCTGAAACGGTGATGTATGGCTGGTGATAGATCATGTTGGGTTTCCGGAGAGCAGGGAAGGCTAAAGCCGGAGTCTAATTCATGATGCATGAACACATTGATCTTTCTGGCTCTGAAAATACAGTGTAATGAACCCCCGCTAACACATCATTTTTATTCCACTGCACTTCGCTAATATCTAATGATTTCACCTTCTCCTGTGATCAAACATAATTGTATGGGAGTTTCAACTTTGTTCCTTGATATGAGGACACTGCTGCCCAGCTCTGTTTTGCTCTCTGCTTTTGTTAGGGAGATGTTGGAAATTATACAAATAGTGATTAAGATCCCACGGATGAGATATTGAACGTAAATTCTGAGCCGCTTTGTATGTTCACATATGCACTAGTGTGTGTAAACACAAGCATGTGTGTGTGCTGAAATAATCAAAAGGTAATTGAAGGTGGGGAAGATCACTCAGGAGCAGGTGCATTTTCCCTGGGATAGCTCAACCAATTGGCTCCCGGGAAATGCCAATTACTTAGAATGGAGATTACCTTGTAAATGTTATTGTTTGCAGCATTCCATCTGCTGATTGAAACTGCCATAATAATTTGGTTTAAAGTCCATGCAGCTTCCTAAGAGCCTCTTGCCAACCTGTCCTTGATGGCCTCATATCCTATGTGCATCTCGTGTTTCTTGGACAAAGCATTCAATCGCCCCACTCTCACCCTCCACTTTTGAAGAGCTTTTGAAAAAAATTAATATTAATTTTATAACTTCAGCCATCTGGCTGGGAGGTAGTTTGTTTCTGATGAAATAACAAACAATTGTGATACTTGTGTTGATGAACAGAGCCTCCCTCGCTGTTCTTCCCTCTGTCCCTTAATGTCCCTTCCTATCCTGCTCCATTGCCTGAGGTCATGCTTTTCCTTATAGTCTTGGCATCTGCAGTTTTCATGGAACCCCAGATTCTGCCCACCTTCACCTGGAGGAAAAGCAGAGGTCACAAATCATAGATTTAGAATTGGAAGAAACCTCAAAGGCCATCTGGTCCAACCCCTCTGTTTCACAGATAAGGACGCTCAGAGGCTCCGTAATAGTAAGCATCTATATAGCATTATTGCCTTATTGCATCCTCACAACAACTCTGGGAGGGAGGGGCTATTATAATCCCCATTATAGAAAATAAGGTAAACAGGAGTAAAAAGACTTATCCAAAGTCACACAACATCTGCATCCAGATACGAACACAGTTCTAACTGACTCCACCTTCAGCACTCTATGCCCTGTGCCGCCTTATCCAAGGTCACCAAAGTGAGTAAGTGGTAGAAATAGGATTTGAACTCAGGCCCCATGACTCTATAATCTGCTTTATTTCCACTTCAGCCCCGGGGATCATAGGATAGTAGGAAAAGCAATCTGAGCTTGGAAAGAGAGGACCTACTTCAAATTCTGAGCTTGGAAAGAGAGGACCTACTTCAAATTCTGGCTCCAATTTATTACCCTATGACTTTAGTTGACTCATTTAACTTCTCCAGGCCTTATTATCCTTTTCTGTAAAATGAGAGGATTATGTTGGACCTACTAACTCTAAATCCTATGAAGCATTGGCTCTCTAGGCGTGTATGTGTGTGTGCATGTGTGTGTGTGTGTGTGTGTGTGTTGTTTGCGTGTGCACATCTGTGTGTTGGCAGGGTAAATTTAGTTTCTTCCAAGCTGTCGTGTTTCTGTCCAAGCCCTGACACTCATTCCCTGATTCTCAAATGGAGACAAAACAACTGTGTGAATTAAGGAGGAAAAAGAGGTAGTAACTAAATTGTTGGTTCTTTTAAGGATCTGTGGCCATATTAAGTTAATACAAAACTCCATTCTCAAGGTCAGCTCCTATACGGCCTAATGGGCTGCTCTTCGGCCCCTGTTTGAGCCTTTGTTTTTGATCAGCACTTGGCTCCATGGGGAGTTGGTAGGAGAGATGATACATAAAAAGATACTATTCCAGAGAAATGCCATTCAGAGCTTGTGATGCAGGTCAGGGTACAGTATCTGAATGCAATCAATATGCACTTAAATGTTTGGATCATGTAAACCTCCACTTGGCACTAAGGATGTCCAGAGAGACCTTTTTTAGAAACAGAAAAATTACCATTCCAGAGCTGAGAGAGGGTCATCTCAGCACACTCTTGTTTCAAGGGAGATGCTGGTTGAAAAGGACAAAAGAGGTCCCTTTGGAATGAAAAGGCTTTAAAGGAAAAGGTCTAGGGAAACAAGAGTCTTGAGTCCAATTCTGGCCACCAGTGCAGACAGTAAGTTGGCATACTCTCTGATTATTTTATCTCACTTTCTGCTTCTGCAGAGGATGATAATATGGATGTGTGAACAACGTACGTGGAGACCTGGGATGAAAGGCTAAATGCTGTCATTATACATCCAGAGACTGGATGGAGTAGGGAGGGACGGGCTTTGAAGTTTCAACCAACCACAGACTCTATCCTTGAACCTACAGAAGAAAGAGAAATTCCATCTTTCTGGCCCACTTAGATCTTGGGCTCCCAAATTCTGCAAGGGGCCCTTTTTCCTTCCAGAGTGGGACCCATATCACAAGCTCTTTCCTCTGGTTCACAGTAACTTTCAGCCTGGAGCTAAACTAGAAATAGGGACCTTTCCCTATCACTATGTGCATTTCCCCCAACAGACACACTGGGATAGAAAATAGAATGAAATCTGACCAGAAAAGTAGAAGTCATTCATCTGCCACACCTCAAAAGAATGCAGCAGACCAAGCAAGGCTCTACAGTGATAAGGAATGAGTGGCTTGAACTTCAGTGAAGACAGGAAAGAGCTCAGCACAAGGAGAAAGAGCTGGAAAGACTCAGAGGATCTGGGTTTGAATATGAGCTCTTTAGTCAAGAATGGGGGCCCCTCCTCATGAACTTGTATGTAATCTCTATGGCCTCAAGAAAATTGTTTTACTTTTGGGGTTCTGTTTTGTGGAGGGTAGGACAATATGACTTTTAAAGCCCATCAGGATCTAAATCTATTATACCATAGTCTTTGGCATGCTAAGCAATATTTGAGATGTAAATAAATTCATGGTTTCCTAATAAGGTTAGTGATAACAAGGGAAAGATACTTGGGGCAGGAGAAGGCAGGCAAGAGAAGGAATTAGTCAAGGAAATCTCCAGCACTGGAGACTGAGTTGTAACAATTGTAGACTATTGTGTAGACACTTCTAAAGGACTGAAGAGGGAAGGAGAAATTGGGGGATGGTACCTCGAAAGAGAAGAAATGGTATCAAATGTTGGGAGATCATTCACTGAGATTCAAGGAAGAAGCCTCTTCTTGGTTTGAGGATAAACCTAAGATCAAGTGATGCTAAGGAATACCCAACCATAGAGCACTTTAAAATAACTCTGTCATCTTTCTTGGATGATTTCAACATTCACTCAACTGGAGGTGGGGTAAAGGACCAGTTTGTAAGATTTCTACCAGCTTCAGAAGTCAATGCAAGTAACCCTTCCCTTTTTTTTTTTTTAAATAAATCTCACAACCTTCTCTCTGCAACAGACCAGTAGTTTCCCTTCACATTTCTTTTGATAGCATTCCTTTCCCCCTGCTCTTTACAGCTTGGCTTTGGAAGGGTTGGGATGGGGGTGGTAATCTTCCTCTATGAGTATTAAACATATTTTTAAAACACTTAAATGTTAATACAAAACCTGGGGGGAAAAAGGATGTCAAAAATTTAAGTGACTCTCAAAAGACATGATGTCTCTACCGAAAGATTTGACCCTAGTAATCTAATTTGCTTTAAATTTAAAATGATCCTTCATTCTCTTATTATAGGACTCCATGTCGTTGGCTCATAAAGATTACAATTTCTTTTCTTCCAATTGAAATAAATCCAATTCAAGCACCCTCTTGACTTGAAATTCGTCACAACAGCACACAGAGACCATTCCTCGCCCCCCCCCCTTGGTATAACTTCACGAGGAGGGGGTGCCACATGTGTCTGCAGAAGAAAGATGATGCAAGACTGTAAAGTGAGTTTCTCCCTTTCCTGCCCCCTCCCCAACCTCAATATAATCTGTGAAAAGAATACTGTGTCTAAATTATAGCTGCTTCCTCATTATCCAGCAGTAAAAAGGTTAGGCAAGCCAGAAAGCCAGACTGACTGCAGTTTCACATTTTATCTTTCCGCCTGGGAACAGTTCAGTTTCTCAGATCCATTTGAAAACACTTCAGCTCATTCCATTCAATCTAGGGATTTTAACCTTTTTCTTCTCTTAAAAAAAGAACTGGCAGCTTAGAATTATAACTGACCAGCCTGTAACCATTGCAACTATCTATTGATCACTCATGGATACAGTATCTTATAATTGAACTTGACTTTTGGCGGGATCTTGTACTGATTCAGTGCTAAATTGGAAAAGACTTTGGTGTTATTTGCTATATTATGAGGGGGGTTGTAGAGTAATAAGTAATAATTATCATATAACTAGTATATACTTAGTAATTATATGGCCTTGGGTACCCAAAGACATTCTTAACTCCCCTCTACCTACTGATGTTTTTCCTTTCCTTTAAGCTCAAATACCACCTCCTCCATATGCTATCCGTGATTTCCCCAGGCCAGAAGCCATCACTCCCTTCTTGAAACTCTTAGAATATTGTTTGACTCTCTTATGTACTGATTAAATCACAGACACAGGTCATCCTCCCACTTTACCCCCAGATCTGTGTTTGTATACACTACAGTATAAGTTCATTGAGACTATGTCCGATTTCTCTTTTTATCTCTGATCAATCAATCAATAAGCATTTATTAAGAACCTACTGTGTGGCAGGCACTAAGTTATATTGTTGCTAAGAGGGCCAATGACATCATAGGTGATATCATGACTTGTGTGTAAATTGGATTTAAGTGAGGCAGAATTGCACAAAGTTGTCAGGCTCACTCTCCAGACACTGAGGATATGAAGATGAAAGTGAAGTAATCCCTACCTTCAAGAAGTTTACAGTGTCACTGGGAAAGACAGCAGGTACACACACAGGTACAAACAAAATAAATACAGGGTGATTTGGAGGGGAAGGCACTAACTGTTGAGGAAGGGGGTCGAGATAAGGAAAGGCTTCATGTGGAAAGCAAAACTGGAGCAAGACCTTGAAGGAACCTAGAGATTCTGAGACACAGAGGTGAAAAGCATTGAGGTAGGCGATGGAATGTAAAAATAACATAATATAAAACAATAACTAAAATTTATATAGTGTTTGAAAGTCTGCAAAGGGCTTTACATATATTAGCTCACCGGATTCTCACAACAAGCAGGTGAGGTAGGTGCTATTTATTACATGAGGAACGCCAGAAAAATCAATTTATCATGACCATAATGAGCAATATGTAACAAGGCTGGAAAGATAGGGTTGGAACCAGGTACTAAAGAACTTTAAATGACAAAAAAAAAAGTTTATATTTGAGTCTAGAGGTGATAGGGAACCACTGGAGTAGGGAAGAAACAAGACTATATTTGTGCTTCAGAAAGATCCCTTTGGCAGGTGTGTGGAGCATGGATAGGACTGGAGGCTTGAGGGAGGGACTGTTAAGATGCTATTGTAATGGCCCCAAGGTGAGATCATGATGGCCTGAAGTAGAGTGATGGTTGTGTGGTTGCTGTGCACAAGATGTATACAAATCAAATATGGTACAAGGTCATCTCAAAGGGGAAGTCATTGAGAGCAGGACACCAAAAAAGACCTCCCCAAATGTTTGACATTTGAACTCAGTCTTGAAAGAATCCAGGGATCCCCAAAGGCAAAGGTGAGGAGGGAGAGCATTCCCGGCAGCCAGTGGAGAGCGTCAGAACCAAGTCATGAAGACAGAAAATGGAACCTTGTGTGTGGAACTGCAAGCCTGAGAGCAGGGAGGGAATTAATTTGTAAGCAGGCTTGGAAGGTAAAAAGAGGCCAGGTTGTAAAGAGTTAAAAATGCTACACTTACTTTTCTATGGTGTCCAAGCCTTTGGGACCCCATTTTGGAGTTTTCTTCTCAAAGAGACTACTTTTAATAGCTCATATTTACAAATTACTTTGTGCTGGATAGTACCTATACAGCGTGGTTGTGGTTCAGTTGGTTCTCAATTGTGTCAGACCCTTTGTGACCCCACTTGGGATTTTCTTGGCAAAGTGGTTTGCCAACTCCTCCTTTAGCTCATTTTACAGATGAGGAAATTGAGGCAAATAAGGTTAAGCGTTCAGGATCCCAAACACAGCACATGTCTTGAGTCTTCCTGATTCCAGGCCTAGTGCTCTGTTCACTGTGCCACTTAGCTGTCCCTCCAAATCTACTGAGAAATTTATTTTTTGATTCTAGAAATATTGAGCAGGGGGAAGGGAGTAGGGGTGGGGGGTGACAACATTGGATTTTATTGATTAGGAGAATGATATGGAAAGTTAGGAAAATAATTTTGTCAAAGTTGGGAGGACTGAGAGAGAGAACTGACATATATAGGTGTTAAGGAAAGGGGACCTACCTGTGAGCTCATGCTTAGAGTAAGGATTGGGAGAAAAAGGCTCTAGAAGATGAAATGGAAGAGTTCCAAAGGGTAGAAGAAAGTGGTGATAAATAGACAATGATTCCTGACTCCTGAATAATGAATGCCCCACCAAATGCCTCAGCTGCCCTATTTCATCTGACTAAGGGAAGTTCTGAAAGAACTATTCAATTCAGTGAGTGAGGGAGGGCGGGGCTTCTTCAGCTTCTCTAGATTTATCTGCTGAAATTTCTTAAGTGGGCATTGGGTCTTTGATTCCATGTTTACAGATAAAAGGCTTAAAATGCAAATGCTGACTACAGGTACTTTGCAACCCTGAGACTTATTCACACTCAAGTACAAATCTGGTGGATATTTGTCCATTCACTTGACAAACAATCATTAAATATCTATTTTCAGCCCAAGGCCAGCTTATGGGTATCTACAAAAATGCAGGGTTAAGTGTGGTCCCTTGCCTCAAGAAGTTTGCAATCTAGTAGGGGAAATGACTGATGGCAGACATTCTCTTGTTTTAGAGAAGAGGATGCTTAAATTGAGTAAAGGACAATTGGCACATTTGCACTAAGAAGAAGTATTATGAGGCTTCTCCACTTAACTTAGAGTTGACTGGGAAGAAACAAGTAGAAGCTGCACTGGGATCTATTCCCTAGCCCTGCGAGGCTATGAATGCGTGAAGGAAACTCTGTTTTCCATGGTTTATTAAAGGTGTATGAAATATATAAAACATTCAACAAAGGAGTCACCTTCATTCAAAGAGACACTTCCTTCCTAAAGGATTTGTTGTTAATCTAGGCACCACTGTAACCAAAGTGCCAAATGGGGACAGCTCCACTGCTCAGCTGATAGGTGAGAGGCAGCAGTCAGGAAGTGATAACAGAGAGTTGGAATCCTGGCTCTGTCCTTAGCACCTAGGTGAATTGGAGCAAGTCACTCAACCTTTCTGGTGCTCAGTTCCCTCATCTGTAAATTGAGGGGAATGGGAGACCAAGGTCCCTTATGGCTCTAAATCTATGATTGTGGAGGAGTCATTTAGTTTCTCTGCTTCACCTTGGTTTCCCCATTTCTTCAATCTCAGTTGTCAGTTCATTCAGTCAAATTAGTCAAGAGGCATTTATTAATGTAATTACAAGCATGTTGGTAGCCCAGTGAACAGAATGCTAGATTTGCAGTCAGGAAGACCTGAGTTCAAATATGCCTTCAAATACTAACTGTGTGACCCTGGGCAAGTCACTTAACCTCAATCTGCTTCCATTTCCTCAATTATAAAATAGGAATGATAGGTAATAGCGCCTAGAGCTGATGTGAAGACCAGAGCTGATGTGAAGACCAGATGAGATAATACTTGAAAATTGTTTTGGAAATCTTGAAGACCTATGTAAACACTAATTATTATTCTTAATGTGGCGACAGTTATTAAACATCCAACAACTGATGAACAATTTGTTGCTACTTTCATGTAGTGAGGCAGTCTGTTCTTGAGAACAGAAAGCTCACCCCTCTGTCAGTAAGAGTCGTGTTCAAATTTCCCCTCTGATACTGTTTATTAACTTTTACGTGACTACGATGAGCCCTTTAAGACCAGAAGCTATAGAGAAGATGCTGACTCTCAGTGGTAAAGCAAGTTCCTAACCAACTTTACGACACCAATGAACACACAGGCCCAGTCAAAAGGAAAACAAACCAAAACGATCCGTGTTGTAGTGAATGCTGTTGTTCAGTCATTTCAGTTGTGTCTGACTCTTCGTGACCCTATTTGGGATTTTGTTGGCAAAGATATTTTTAGTGGTTTGATTTCCTTCTCCAGCTCATTTTACATATGAGGAAACTAAGGTAAAAAGGGTTAAGTAACTTTCCCAGAGTCACACAGATAATAAGTGTCTGAAGCCAGCCTTCTGGACTCTAAACCCAGAGTTCTATCCGTTGTACTACCTAACTACAATAAAACTAAAAAGGGAAAAACTTTTATGAAATTCTAAGAGAAAAAGACAGAACTTGGATAATGCAGTTATATTGCATACAGTACACATATTAATTCTGATCATTAATGAAAAGTAAATAAGAATGGACAAATGTGAAGACTTTGAGTGGCTGAAATAGTATTATGATATATTATATATTAAAATTAATGAATCAATGTAAATAGTCTTTAAACTGTGGTTTTATTGAACTGATGTTCAATGTCAAGTTTTTAATAAAACTTGAAAAGTTTATAAATGTGAAAGAACTGACATTTATGTAGCACTTTAAAGAGTACAAAGCACATGTATTTTTATTTCCTTTAAAGGTAGAGAAACTTTGGCTCAGTGCTTATGTGACTTGCCATGATCACACAACTCATAATCCCAAAGTGGGTTTAGAACCTAAATCTCTCCTGACTGCTAGTCTGAGCCTAATTTCACTAAACAATACTACCTTTCAGATAGATACAAGTGCTTAGAAAGATTAATACCCCCATATAAATGCAAGATGGTGGTGGTGGCAGTAGTAGTAACAGTAACAGTAGAAAGGTTATCTCCTGGTTATTTCATAGGTATCTGAAACTCAGTGAGTCCAAAATTGAACTCATAAGCTTTTCTCCAAAACCCAGTCCTCTCCTCAACTTCCCTGATACTGCTGAGAACACTCCCAGGCTTCTAGTCCACCTTGGTGGAATCTTCAACTCCTCGTTTTACCTAACCCACATATCCACCCTCCAGTTGTCAGACCTTGCCATTTCTGCCTCCATATCTCAGGCATCCATTCCCTTCTCCACATTCACACAATCAACACCCTAATTCCTCAGGCCCTGTCACCTTTTGCATGGACTATAGCTTCCTAATTGGTTTCTTCCTGTCTGGTTTCTCCCCACACCAACCTATTCTCCACCCTGATACACAAAAGTGATTTTCCTAAAACATAGCTATAATCCCCCTTCACCTCCACTTCTTACACTAGAACCCTCTAGGATCAAATGTAAACATCTGTGTTTGACATTGAAAGCACTTCACAATCTGATCCCATGCTTTCCAGTTTTCTAACAGGGCTAACTCCTTTCCAGGTAATTGATGGTAAGCCATACTGACCTACTTTTTGTTCTTCACACATGATGCTCCATCTCCAGGCTTCAACCTTTGCACCATCTGACTCCCATACCTGCAATGTTCTCCCTCCTCACCACCCTGGTTTCCTTCAAAACCCAGCTCTGATTGACTTCAGAAGGAGGCCTTTCATAATCCCTCCAGTTGCTTGTGCCTCCCCCTCTAGAATTACCTTCATCTATTCTGTGTGTATATTGTATAGACCTCTTTAGGAACATGTTTTCTCTCCCTTAAATCATAAGCCCCTTGAGGGAGGAGCAGCTTTTCTTTTTTCTGTACATCTCAATCCCTTTAGAAGACCAAATACATCCCTAGTGGGATTTGTTGATTAATAACTGCAGAGAGGCTTCCAGAAAGAATAAGCCTCTGTGTCTAGCCTTAAAAGATAGTCAGTTTAATCATCCAGCATTTATGAAGGCCTATTAGGTACCACTCTAATCATTAGCAAGAGGCCAAAAATGGGACCCAGAAAACCCCATCTGAGGAAGTTCTTGGAAAGGGAGATTGTGCTTCTCCTAATTAAAAGGCTTCTCAGGCTTGTTCTCAAACTCTTATAACCAGAATCCTAATCTCTTGCCCTAAGAGATGTTTTCTCTTTGTCATTTTTAGGTATTTACCCTCCTTGATCTTGTCTCACTTTTAACCCCTTCATTAGCCCTAGGGGTCCCATAGTCATTTTTCTTCCAGCTTAATCACACCCCAAACTTAATCACACCCCAAATCACACCCCTAAAAACAAGAGATTCTGCCTTAGGATAGTGTAATTGAACCTTCCTCAGTTTTTTGAATTTTTAAATTGCATTTTTTTAATGATTTCGAGCATTTTTTCATATGAATTGGTGGTCTTGATTTCTTCCTCTGAAAACTACCTGTCCACATCCTTTAACCATTTATCAATTGGGAAATGGCTCTTATATTTATAAATTTGGCTCAGTTCTCTATATACAGATAGATCTTGTGTTAAATAAATTTGCATTATGCAAATTCAACTTTACATAAAGAATTCTGAAAGTCACTTTCCAAAAAAACACATATATTAATTTTACTGTACAGAATGTCCTCTGTGTTCCTACCTCTCAGCTCAATACTCTGAAGCCTCTCATCACCACTACCACCCCACCAAATAAAACAAAACAAAACAAAACCCTCCAAGTTTAAAAAGAACAAACCAGGCAGAAATGGTAACCATATCCTCCACAGCTACTAACTCCACCACTGAATGGGTCAATTTGGCTTGAGCCCTTTACACAGAGTGTAAAGACTTTTTCCCTGCTCCACCTGTATCTACCCCTGCTCATCTATTTTCTATCTTTATTTTGGGGTATCACACATTTGTCAGTCCCCTGCATGTTGCCTGAATTCCCTAAATGTGTGTCTGACCTCCACTTGTTTGCCTCTTTTGTGTTCTTCCTCTCAGTTCTAGCAAGGTCCCTTCCCACCACTTTCTTCCTCTCAGTTCTGGCATGATTCCCCCCACCACCACCATGGATGGGCCCAGCAGCTCCCGCATGTCCCTCTTCCTGCTCCGAGTTCTCTGTCCCCAGTACCCAAGTGTCCTTGCACCCTGTGCTAGTCTTCTTGCCTCCCTTCTTTTCTCCTTCCATTACCTATGTCACCCAGCGATTTGCATTATGTAAAAATCACTTTAAGTAGAAGTCTGCAAAACATTCCACTTATATAAAGCAAGAACTGTCTGGATTTGAGAAATGAGACCTTTATCAGAGAAACTTGCTATAAATTTGTTTCCTAGTTTCCTGATTTTCTTCTAATTTTGAATGCATTGTTTTCGTTTGTGCAAAAACCTTTTAAATTTTATGTAATAAAAATTATCCACTTTATATCCCATGATGCTCTCAATTTCTTGTTTGATCATGAATTTTTCCCTTTTCCATAGATCTGACAAATAATTTTTTTCCATGATCCCCTAATTATACATATGCAGTTATGCAAAACATATTTCCATATTATCCATGTTGTAAAAGAAAACACAAACAAAATAAAACAATAAAGAAAAAGCAATTTTTAAAAGTATGTTTTAGGCTGCATTCACAGTTCCTCAATTTTCTACCTGAAGATAGATAAAATTTTTTATCTTGGGTCCTTTGGAATGGTCTTGGATCATTGTCTTCATCAGAGTAGCTAAGTCTTTCATACTTGATCATCCTGACAATATTGCTATTACAGTGTATCATATTCTACTCAGGGGCAAAGCCAAGATGGTAGATTAGGGAAAACCATTCAGCTGAATTCTCTCCGCCTTTCCCTTCAAGTAACTTTAAAATAATACCTCAAATCAAATTTAAAGTAGCAAAGCCAATAAAAGTTTGGGGTGAGACATTTTTCCACACCTAAGAACCTTGAAGAGATCAAAGGAGAAATCTGTGTCATCATGATGGAGGTTTGTCCATTGCAATGGCAGCAACAGCAGCTTTGGAAGTTCTCAGACCAAAGACAGTAAAGGAGTTGGACACCTGGTCAGAAAGAGAGTATAGGGACCTCTTATTGGCCCTGGTATAGTTGGCATTGATTGGAAAATCTTTTGATATGAACCTCAAAGAAAAATGCTAGTTGGACTCAAACACCATAAGAATTCCTGGAAGAGTTAAAGAAATAAGGATGGGAGAGGAAAAATTGGGAAAAGAAATTAAAGTGATGCAAGAAAGTTATGAAAAGAGGACTAATGACTTAGTTAAAGAGACACAAAAAATATTGAAGAAAATAACACCTTAAAAAACAAAATTAGACTAATGGTAAAAGAGGTACAAAAATTCACTCAATAGAGGAACTCCTTTAAAAGCAGATTTGGCAGAGGTGGAGCCAAGATGGCGGAGTAAGACATACCTACTCTAGCTCTATCCCCCCCTTAATTCATAAAATACATGTAAAAACAAATTCTAGAGGAGCAGAAGCTACAAAAGGATAGAGTGAAACAGTTTTCCAGGCCAAGACAGCTAGAAGGCTGACAGGAAAGGTCTATCACACCAGGCTCAGAGTGGAGCACAGACCAGCCTGGGCCACAAATAGACAGGACTGGAGCAGTCTTCAGGGCATGGTTTCATGGGGAACAGTTGCGGTTCCCAGATTTCTCAAACCACAAATGTGAAAGACAGTTTCAAAGGTCAGTAAGAAGGCTCTTTCACCTGGGTGAGAGGGGAGCACGATCCAGCCCCAGACCCAGGCCCAGACCCAGGGTGGCAGCAGCCACTGGGGCAGCAGCACAGCACCCATTTTTGGAGCCCTCAACCTAAAGACCCTGGGGGAGTCAACCACCTGATCTAGGTCACAATCCTGAGTGGTGGTCCTGGGCTGAGGAGGAACTCTTGTATGGTGCAGCTGGTGGTATCTGTGGAGAGGGAACCCTACTCACAGTTCCAGAGCAGAAAAGAGTGCTTGCTCTCAGCTTGTTGCTCACAGACCAGAATGTGGCCAGGAGAGGAGTAAACTATTCTCCCTTGATTGTGCCACTTTGGAGGAACTGAGAACTTACAGGTCCCTAGAGATATCTTAGGGAACAGTTGCACAAAACCTCTGCAATCTAGGATAGTATACCCTCCACTTGACAAAGGACTCAAAAGTCAAGTAACTGGCTGGGAAAATGCCAAAAAAGGGGAAAAATAAAATTGTAGAAGGTTACTATCTCAGTGAAAAGTTATTTTCTTCCATTCTTTTAGATGAGGAAGAACAAAGTATACCATCAGAAGAAGACATCAAAGTCAAGGCTTCTACATCCAAAACCTCCAAAAAATATGCAATGGCCTGAGGACATGGAAGAGCTCAAAAAGGATTTTGAAAATAAAGTAAGAAAAGTGGAGGAAAAAATGGGAAGAGAAATGAGAGCATTGCAAGAAAATCAAGAAAAGCAGGTCAACAGCTTGCTAAAGGAGACCCAAAAAACGCTGAAGAAAATAACAGCTTTAAAAATAGACTAACTCAAATGGCAAAAGAGGCTCAAAAAGTCAAGGAGGAGAATGCTTTTAAAAGCAGAATTGACCTAATGGAAAAGAAGGTTCAATAGCTCACTGAAGAAAATAGTTCTTTAAAAATTAGAATGAAGCAGATGGAAGCTAATGACTTTATGAGAAACCAAGAAATCATAGAACAAAACCAAAAGAATGAAAAAATAGAAGACGATGTGAAATATCTCAATGAAAAAAACAACTGACCTGGAGAATAGTTCCAGAAGAGATAGTTTAAAAATTATTGGTCTACTTGAAAATCATGATCAAAAAAAGAGCCTAGACATCACTTTCCAAGAAATTATCAAGGAAAACTGCCCTGATATTCTAGAACCAGGGAGTAAAATAGAAATGGAAAGAATTCACCAATAACCTCCTGAAAGAGACCCCAAAAGGAAAACTCCTAGGAATATTGTAGATAAATTCCAGGGTTCCCAGATTAAGGAGAAAATATTACAAGCAGCTAGAAAGAAACAATTCAGGTATTGTGAAAATACTTGTGAAAATTGTGAAATTGTGAAAATCATCATGATAACACAGGATTTAGCACCTTCTACACTAAGGGATTGAAGTGCTTGGAATATGATATTCCAGAGGTCAAATGACCTAGAATTACAACCAAGAATCACTACCCAGCAAAACTGAGTATAATACTTCAGGGGAAAAGATGAAATTTCAATGAAATAGAAGACTTTCAAGCATTCTTGTTGAAAAGACCAGAGCCGACTAGAAAATCTGACTTTCAAAAATACAAGAATCAAGAGAAACATGAAAAGGTGAAAAGGAAAGAGAAGGCTTAAGGAACTCATTAAAGTTGAACTGTTTACATTCCTACATGGAAAGATATTATCTAACTCATGAGACCTTTCCCCATATTAGGGTAGTTAGAAGATCAGATAGCTAGATAGAGATGTATACATACACATATATGTATGTATGTGTGTGTACATATATATATATATATGTAGGTATGTATGGCGAATATATGTATGTATGTATATTATATATGTGTAGGTATGTATATATACATGGGTGTATGTCTATCTGTATACATACACACGCACACATATACAGAGGGCAAAGGGTGAGCTGAGTATGAAGGGAAAATCCCTAAAAAAATAAAATTCACTGTTGAATGAAATGTACTAGGAGTAAGAGAAAGGAAGAGGTAGAATGTAGCAAATCATTTCTCATAAAAGAGGGAAGAAAGAGCTTTTACAATGGAGTGGAAGAGGGGGAAGATGAAAGGAAATAAGTAGTTAGGCCTTATTTTCATGAGATTTGGCTTAAGGAGGGAATAATACACACTCAATTGGATATGGAAGTCTAGTTTACCCTGCAGGAAGGCAAAGGGGAAAGGGATAGGAGAAGGAAGATAATAGAAGGGACAGCAAATTGGAGAAAGGGATAATCAGAAGCAAATACTATTGTGGGAGTACAGTTAAAGAGAGAGAATGGAATAAATGGAGGGCAGGATAGGACAAAGGGAAATGTGGTTAGTCTTTTATAACATAAATATGGAAGTGCTTTTCATTGTTACACATTATAACTTATATTGTTTTCTCAGTGAACTTGTTTTCTCAATTAGGATGGGTGGGGAGTGAGGGAGAGAATAAGAAACTCAAAGCTTTAATAATGAATATTAAGGATTATTTCAGCATGCAACTGGAAATCTAGATATACAAGCAATGGAGTATAGAAATCTATTTTGCCCTACAGGAAAATAGAGGGGAAGGGGGTGGAACAAGGGTGGGTAATAGAAGGGAGCTCAGACTGGAGCTGTCATGGGGTGCATGCTGTCCTAGGGTGGGGGATGGGGAAAGATGGGGAGAAAATTTTGAATTCAAATTCTTGTGGAAATAAATGTTGAGAATTGAAAAATAAATGAATTAGATATTGAAAAAAAGCATACTTGGTGAAGTGGAAAAAGAGGTACAAAAGCTGAGTGAATAAAATAATTCATTAAAAATTGAAATTGGGAAGTTAAAACTAATGACTCCATGAGACTCTAAGAAAGAAAACAAAGTCAAAAAAATAAAAAAAAGAAGAAAATGTAAAATCTCTCAAAAAAAATACTGACCTGGAAAATAGATCAAAGAGAAATAATTTAAGACTTATTGTACTACTTGGAATTCATGATCAAAGAAAGAGCCTAGACATAATAGTTCAAGAAATTATTAAGAACAACTGCCTCAATATCCTAGAACCAGAGAATAAAATAGAAGTTGAAAGAATCCACCATTCACCTCATGAAAGAGATTCCAACATGAAAACTCCCAGGAATATTATAGCCAAATTCCAGAGCTTCCAGGTCAAGGAGAAAATATTGCAAGCAGCAGGAAAGAAGCAATTCAAATATCATGGAGCCACAGTCAAGACCACACAAGATGTAATGGCTTACACATTAAAGGAATGGAGGGCTTGGAATAGGATATACTGAAAGGCAAGGGAGCTAGGATTACAACCAAGAATCATCTACTCAGAAAAACTGAGTATTAACCTTCAGGGGGAAAAATAGATATTTAATGAAATGGAGGAATTTCAAGCATTCCTAATGAAATACCAGAATTGAACAAAAAATTCAACATTCAAGCAAAAGACTCAAGAGAAGCATGAAAAGGTAAACATGAAAGTGTCATCAATAAAGTTAAAGTGTTTGCAGTCTTATATGGGAAGATGATATATGTAACTCCTAAAAATTTTAGCATTATAAGGGCAATTAAAAGGGCTTTACATAGACAGAGGACATGAGTATAAGTCTATTATGTTGGTATAATTTCTAAAAGAAATGAAGGAGTAAGAAAAAGAGATGAACTAGAAGAAGGGAAAGTAAGAACAAGGAAAATCTAATATAACGGAGGCACACAATGATGAGCTAATACAATAGGGGAGGGGGAAATGGATTGGGTTAAGGGACAGGCAACTCTTGAACCTCACTTTCGTTGGAATTGGTTCAAAGAGAAGAATCCACACACACATACGAATGCAGGTGTGCATAGAAATATGATTTCCCAAATATGGAAATAGAAGAGGAGAGAGATAAGAGAAAGAGAAGTATGATAAAAGAAGGACAGATTAAGATTAGAAGAAAAATAGACTTTTTATGATGGACAATATGAGAGAGAGAGGCGAAGGGGGTGGCAGAGAAAACAAGAAAATGGGATGGAGGGAAATAGACAGTAATCAAAATTGTAAATGTGAACAGGATGAGTTCACCAATAAAACAAAAGTACATAGGGTGGATTAGAAACCAGAGTCCAACACATTGTTTACAAGAGACACATTTGAAATAGAAAGACACCCAGAATTAAAATAAAGGGCTCAGGCATATGCTGCCGCTAAAGTCAAAAAGGTAGGGGTAGCAATCATGATCTCAGACAAAGCAAAAGCCAAAACTGATCTAACTCAAAGGGAAAATTAGGGAAACGACATTATGCTAAAAGATACCATAGACAATGAAGTAAAATGAAAAAAATTTTACAGTAGTTTTTCTGATAAAAACCTCACTTCTCAAATATATACATAGTATAGAATGGAATCATATTTGTAAAAATAAGAAACATTCTTCAACTGAAGATTTTCTTTCAGAAAAAGAAATCAAGCTATTTATGGTCATATAAAAATGTTTTAAATTGTTATTGCCAATCAAAGGGAAATTCAAACAACTATGACCTTACAACTATCAGAAATGACAAATGCTAGAGGAGAGGAGGGGAAAATAGATATACTAATGAACTACTGGTAGAATAGTGAACTGGTCCAACCATTCTGGAAAACAATTTGGAATATGCCCAAAGAACTGTGAAACTATGCATACCCTTTGACTCAGAATACCACTATTAGGTGTTGCTTTTTTTTTCAAAAGAAATTAAAGAAGAGGGAAAGAATCTATACATACAAATATATTTATAGTAGTTCTTTTTTTATGGTGGCTAAGAATTAGACATGGAGGGATGTTTATCAGTTGGGTGATGACTGAACAATTTCTATACAATGGTATAGGATGGTAATGGAATACCACTGTGGTGTAGAAAACGACCAGGGGAGTAGTTTCAGGAAAACATGGCAAGACCTATATAACTGATGCAAAGTGAACTAAGAAGATCCAGGAAATCACTATGCACAACAATAGAAAGGTTCTAATGAAGATCAACTGTGAAAGACTTGACTACTCTGATCAATTCAATGATCCTGAATAATTGCAAAGGATTCATTGATTTAAAAAAATATTACCCACCTCCAGAGAGATAACTTAGGAATTATGAATGCAAATTGAAATATGATTTTCTCACTTTCTTTTTCTTGTTTTTTTGAAAATATGATTAATATGAGAAAATGTTTCACATAATTTCACATGTATAATTGATATATTACTTTTTTTCCAGTGGGTGTGAGAGGGAGTGGGAAGGAAGGAGAGAATTTGAAACTCAAAATTTAAAAAAAAGTAAGCTAAAAAATAAACTAGTAAAAAATTTTTTTAGAAAAAGAATGTTCTCTTGGTTCTGTTCACTTCACTTTGCATGAGTTCATACAAGTTTTTCCAAGTTTTTCCGAAAGTATCCTGCTTGTCATTTCCTATAGTACGATGGTATTCAAGCACAATAATATACCACAATCTGTTCAGCCATTCCCCAATTGATGGGCATTCCCTCAATTTCTAATTCTTTGCCTCCAAAAAAAAATCTGCTCATAAATATTTTTGTACAAATAAGTCATTTTACTTTTTCTTTCATTTCTTTGAGATACAGACTTAATAGTGATGTTGCTGGGCCAAAGGGTAGGCAATTTCATAGCTCTTTGTTTTCTAGAATTGTTGGACTCGATCAGGCCTCCACAACAGTGCATTAATGTCCTAATTTTTCCACATTCCCCTCCAGCATTGGTCATTTTCCTTTTTGATCATATTAGCCAATCTGATAGATGGGAGGTAATATCTCAGATATTTTAATTTGCATTTCTCTAATAAATAGAGTATTTTTTCATGTGACTATCAATAGCTTTGATTTCTTCTTCTGAAACCTGCTTTTTCAAATCCTTTGACCATTTGCCAACTGGGGAATGAATCTTATTTTTATAAATTTGACTCAGTTCCCTGCATATTTGAGAAATAAGACCTTTATCAGAGAAACTTACTATAAAAATGTTTTCCTGGTTTTCTGTTTTCCTTCTAATTTTGGCTGCATTGGTTTTGTTGGCACAAAAATCTTTTAATTTCATGCAATCAAAATGATCCATTTTACTTGCCATGATCCTCTCTATTTTTTGCTTTGGTCACAAACTTTTCCTTTATCCATAGATATGACAGAAATGTTTTTCCATTCTACCTTAATTGACTTATTATATCACCCTTTATGTCTAAATCTAAAATAATGTACAATTATAATGTCTAAATCATTTATGTCTAAATTATGTCTAGCTATCCATTTTGTCCTTGTCTTGGTATATAGTGTGAAATGTTGGTCTATGCCTAGTTTCTGCCAAACTGTTTTCCAGTTTTCCTAACAATTTTTGTAAAATGATGAGTTCTTACCCCACAACTTGGGTCTTTGAGTTTATCAAATATTAGACTGCTATGGTCATTTACTATTGTGTATTGTATACTTAATCTATCCCATTGATCAACCACTATTTCATGGCCAGTACCAGATTGTGTTGATGATCACTACTTTGTAATATAGTTTGAAATCTGAAATTTTTCTTTACATTTTTTTCATTGATTACCTTACTATTCTTCACCTTTTGTTCCTCCAGATGATTTTTGTTACTATTTTTTCTAGTTAAAATGTCTTTGATAGTTTGATTGGTATAGCACTGAATAAGTTAATCAACTTGGGTAGAATTGTCATTTTTAGTATATTCTTAGCCTACCCATGAGCAATTAATATTTCTCCAGTTGTTTAGATCTGCTTCTATTTATGTGAAGTTTTCGTAATTGTGTTTGTATAATCCCTAGGTTTATCTTGGCAAGTAGACTCTCATGTATTTTATATTGCCTGAAGTTATTTTTAATAGATTTTCTCTTTCTAATTCTTCCTTTTAGGTTTTGTTGGTACTATAAAAATGCTAATGATTTATATATGTTTATTTTATATTCTACAACTTTGCTAAAGTTGTTAATCATTTCAGCTAATTTTTTATTTAATTTTCTGAGGATATCACCATGTCATCTGTAAAGAATGACTTTTGTTTCCTTATTGCTTATTTTTATTTTCTCAATTTCTTTCTCTTCTCTTATACCATAGCTAGCATTTCTAGTACAACATTAAATACTAGTGGTGATAATGGGCATCCTTGCTTCATGACATCCTGATCCTATTGGGATCAAGTTTATACCCCTTACAAATAATGCTTGTTATTGTTTTTAATAAAAACTCCAATTATTCCTATGCTTTCTCATGTATTTAATAGGAATAGCTGTTGTATTTTGTCACACATTTTTTTCTGCATCTATTTATATATAGATCTTGTTTTTGATATGACAGTGGTCAATTGTGCTTATAATTTTCCTAGTATGGAGCCAGCCCTGCATTCCTGGCATAAATTCAACCTGCTCATAGTGTATGAACTTTGTGATAAATTTCTGTAATATCCTTGCCAGTATTTTATTTAAAATTTTTTACATCAATATTCATTAGGGCAAATGGTCTATAGTTTTCTTTATCTGTTTTTGTCCCCCCTGGCTTGGTCTCAGAATTATATTTGGATCATATAAGAAACTTGGTAGGACTCCTTTCCCTATTTTTTTCCTAGCATTGGAATTAAATGTTTTTTAAATGTTTGGTAGAATTTAATCTGTATATCCATCTGGATCTAAAGGGCCCCTTAGGGTGATCATTTATGGATTGTTCAATTTTTGTTCTAAGATAAGCTCTCCTGTTAATCTGGGTAGTTTATATTTTTTGTAATATTCTCCCATTTCATTTAAATTGTCAATTCTATTGGCATAAAGTTGGTCAAAATAGCTCCTAAAAATTCCTTTAATTTCATCTTCATGACTGTGCATTCATACTTTTGATTTTTGTTGCTGGTAATTTAGTTTTATTCTTTCTTTTTTAAAAAAAATGTTAGCCATAATGATAAAAATTATTTTACTTTTTTATTCCATAAAACTGGATCCTAATTTTTATTTATTAGTTAAATGGTTTTTATTTTTAATTTTATTAATCTCTCCTTTGATTTTTTTATGGTTTCTATTATGGTATTTAATTGGGGATTTAATATTCGTTATTTTTTTGAGTTTTTTTAGTTACATACCCAGTTCATTGATTTGCTATTTCTCTCTTTTACTGATATAATTGTTTAGAGATATAAATTTTTCTCTTAATACTGTTCTGGCTTCATCCTACAAATTGTGGCATATTGTCTCATTGTCGTCAATATCCCTAATGAAATTGTAACTGTTTTTATGACTTTTTCTTTGACTCATCCATTCTTTAGATTATTTAGTTTCCAATTACTTTTCAATCTATGCTTCAAAAGCCCTTAACTGAATACAATTTTTATTGCATTATGGTCTGAAATGGTACACTTAATATTTCTTCTTTTCTGCATTTGTTTGTGAAATGTTTATGGACCAACAAGTGGTCAATTTTTGTGAAGATGCTCTGCACAACTGAAAGATAGATACATTCTCTTTTATTTCTATTCAAGATTCTCCAAAGTTCACATTGAACTTTTGACAATTATATTTATCTCCCTAATTTCTTTTTTATGGTTAGCTTTATGTAGTTTTAAGAGGGGAAAGTTGAGGTCCCCCACTAATATAATTTTTCCATTTCCTCCTGCAGCTCACAACTTTTCCTTTGAGGATTTGGATGCTATGACATTTGAAGTAAATATGTTCAATATTAATAATGTCATTATCTATGGTACCTTTTAGTAAATGCAGTTTCCTGATTATCTCTTTTAATTACATCTATTTTTGCTTTGTCTGTTTGCTTTTGTTTATGAGATCCTGATTGCCATGCCTGCTTTTTTTAGTTCAGCTGAAGCATAGCACATCCTACTCTAGCCCTTTATTTTGACTCTGTGTATGTCTTTTTGTTTCAAGTGTGTCTCTTATAAACAACACATTGTAGGATTCTGGTTTGTAATGCATTCTACTACCCTTTTCCGTTTTATAGTTGAGTTCCTCCCCTCACATTCACAGCTCTGATTGCTAACTGTGTATTTGTTGTTGTTCAGTTTTTCAGTTGTGACTCTTTATGATTCCATTTGTGGTTTTCTCGGCAAAGACAGTAGAGTGGTCTGTCATCTCCTTCTCTAGTTCATTTGACAGAGGAGGAAACTGAAGCAAGCAGGGTTAAGTGATTTGCTCAGGGTCACACAGCTAGACTGTATCTAAGGCTAGATTTGAACTCAGAAAGATGAGTCTTCCTGACTCCCGGCCTGGCACTCTATGCACTATGGTGCCCCCCCTAGATACCCCAACAGCATCTTATTATTTGCTTTTGCTTATCCTTCTCATTTTTTTTAACACTATCCTCTCCTAAAAAGTTTATTTTGACTGGAATCACTGCCTCCCTTAGTCTGCCCTTCCTCTTATCACCCTCTCCTCCTTCTCTCAGCCCCTTGCCTTACTATTCCCTGTTAGTTAAGATGAATTATACATACCTCCATCCCCACATCATACATACATACACACACACACACACGCACACACACGCACATAGATGTAGATACATATTCTTCCTTCCTTGAACTAGTTCAAATAAGAATGAGATTAAGGATTGCCCACCACTGATTTTGCTAGCTATTGTAAAAATCTCTTCTTTGTGTACCTCTTTTGTGTAAGATTTCCTCATTCTTCCTCTCTATTTCCCCTTCTCCCTGTTCATCTCCTCTTTCTCACCCTTTCATTCTTAAGATCATCCCAACATAAGAGACTCACTCCCATAGCCTCTAAGTGGACTCCTTCTAACTGTCCTAATGATGATAATGTTCTTAGGAGTTACATGTATCATCCTCTATGAAAAGTGGAGTTTAACGTTACTGAATCCCTGATGATTTCTCACTTGTGTTTACCTTTTTATGCTTTTCTTGAGTCTTGTTTCTGATTGTCAAATTTTCTATTCAGTCCTGGTCTTTTCATCAGAGATACTTGGAAATCTTCCATTTCATTAAATGTATATTTTTTCTTAGCCTGGATTTAAAATCATTGAGGGCACAAAGGGTATTTATTTTTCAATGAAAAGCATATCATACAAAAATAATAATATATACTGGTAACACCAAGGGCTATCCTCCAATTCACACAGAGGAGCTATTCCAGATTCAAGGTACTCTGTCATGCTAAACACATTCAAAACCATAGCTCCACTAATGTGTTTTATTAGTCAGTCAAATGATACAATTAGTTCAAAGCAAAGCATTTCATGAAATAGCATAGTGAGAAAAGTATCAGTTAAACATTTCCCTCACAAACCTGAGGCACATTCTCCAACAAATGCACATACCATTAGAGCAAAGAGTAGACTTAGGTCTAGGAAACACACAGAGAAAGGCGTTTGAACATGGACTACATAGGACAAGAGGACTTAGGTGGGCAGGAATATTCATAAGGATCCCTTGTGGCCATGGTTCATAGTTCCTGCCTCTGATGCTGCAGGACCACTTAATAGTTCTTGCTGTTCTCATTGCCCTGTTCCTATTCGTCTTGCTCCCTGTTGGATGTATGTGGCTCTTGTCCTCCTGTTCCTATGGTTGTTGTTGGTTGCAGACTCACTTCCCCTGGCCACAAAGTTGTGCAAATTCTTACTGTTTCTAGCTTCTGGCTTCAGTTGGAATCCTCAACTGGGTTGCTATTACTCCCCCCATAAAAGAGAATGAGCTCTAATGTGCTGGCATTTAGCTTAAAGCTCAGGGCTTATGATATGGCTGTGTTAGACAAGCAAAGCCCTAGGACATGCAGTCATTGGAATAGGAATTTTAAAACTTGTATCAGCTTTTCTTTCATAAGGAGCATCAATTCCTCAAACTTTGGTCAAAACAAGTGTTTTCTTTCCAAAAGGAGATTTCTTATCCTTGGTGCCAAGCTCTTTGTGGCATAGAACAGTCCTAAATACACACTCAGGTTTGGGGTTTGTTTTTTACCAAAAATCCCACTCTGACTCATCCAAAAGTCTTTGTGGAAATAAAGGATGTGAGAAAAGGGCTCTTTTCCTCACTCTTTTGCAGAGGCTGTGGGGGGAAGGAAACATGGCACAGAATGTCAGATCAGTCAGTCAATAAATATTCATTAAATACCTAGTATGTGCCAGGCCCTGTGCTAAGTTCTGGGAATGCAAAAAAACACAAAAGATAGTCCCTGTTCTCAAAGACCTCACAATCAAATGAGCAAATAAATGTGTACAAACAAGCTATATGCAAGATAAGTAGGAAATAATAAACAGAATTAAGAGGGCACTAGAATTAAGAGGGATTGGAGAAGGCTCCTTGTAAAAGATGTGATATTAATTGAGACTTAAAGGAACCGAGGGAAACGAGTATACAGAGATGAAGAGGGTGAGCATTCCAGGCATGAGGGACAGCCAGAAAAAAACGCCTAGAGCTGACAGATGAGTATCTTCTTTGAAAAACAGCAAGGAGCCCAGTGTCACTGGATTGAAAAGTACGTGGCCAGGAGTAAGGTATAAGAAAACTAGAAAAAAAGGAGACTGGCAAGGTCAGTAGGGCTTTGGACATGAGAGGATTTTGTATTTGATCTTGGAGGTGACAGGCGAGCAGTGGTGTTTATTGAGTGGAGGGAGGCACTGACATAATCAAATATTCATTTTAAGGAAGATCACTTTGAAGGCTGAGTAGAGGATGGAATGGACTAGGGAGAGACTTGTGGCAGACTTTTGCAATAGTCTAAGTGTGAAGTGATGAGGACCTTTGCCAAGGTGGTAGTAGTATCGAGGAAAAAAGGAGGCATATGTGAGAGATGTTGCAAAGGTGAAACCGAAAGGTCTTAGCAACAGATTGGATGTGGGAAGTGAGAGACAGTAAGGAGTCAAGAATGACTCCTAGGTTGTCAGTCTCAGTGACTGGTAGGATGGTGCTGCTCTGGACAGTAATAGGGAAGGGAGGAGGCAGGAAGGGTTTAGGGGGAAGGATAACAAGTTCAGTTTTGAACTGGTTGAATTTAAGATGTCTACTCTACACCTGGTTCAAGATGTCTGAAAGGCAGTTGGAGATGTGACACTGGAGGTCAGCAGAGAGGTCAGGGCATGTATGAGAGGCAGAGCTGAGAATAACCAAATATTTTCTATGTGTCAGTTAGTTTCACTTTTTTTTCCTCTTAAAAAAGTCTTTGTTATAAAAAGATGGCTCTTTAAGAGGGGGAGGAAGAAGGATATAGGGGGAAATCTATGTAATGTTAAAACAAAAGGTATCAATTCATATATATGCATATAATTTTGTGTAGCTCCATGCTTAGTGTCTTATTGCTAACCTGTAATCAGGATCAATTTAGAAGCTGCTCTTATAACAAACTTCCAAAAGTTTTCTGAGTTCCAGCTATTTTAATCGCCACCCTCCCTTACCCCAATTCTTCAGATTTCCCATACAGATATTATTGTGTGACCTTCATTCTTGAAGAGGAGCATGGCATCAGGAAGGAGATGTCTTGACTTGCAAATGAATGGATTTATGTGAGGGATGAGAGAGGGTTATGCAAAGACGCTAGCCTCACTCTGTCTTCCAGAGCCATCTGGGTTTCATGGTAAATGGAAAAAATAAAGACATAAAACCTAAGAATAAGGAATACCTGGGACAGACAGGCCAAGATGAAAGACAGGAGACCCTCTGCACAAATACAATGACATAGGACATGTGAGGAAGAGAGTGAAAGGCTTCTTTCAGGACAGGACATGTTAGCAGGTACACAAGTACAGAGAAGAAAAGGATGATGTTATGTTTATAATTATAATGCTAACTGACATTGTGCTAAGTGCTTTACTATCTCATTTGGTCCTCACAACAACCCTGAGAGGGGCTATTGTTATCTCCATTTTACAGATGAGGAAACTGAGATAAATAGAAGTTAGAAGTTAAGTGACTTACCCAGGGTCAGCTAGGAAGTGTCTGAGGCTGGATTTGATCTCATGTCTTGCTGACTCTAGACCAGGCACTCTATTCACTGCATCACCTAGCTTCGTAATAAATAAATGAGGTTCGAGCACAGAATGGGATGGCCCCTGTGGGTCCTGCCTGATGTTTTACTTAGTCCCTCCAAGGACTAATAAAGTCCTGGGCCAGGTTTGGAGGAGGCACAGGACCACTCCCTCACAGAACCGATTCCAGGCACAAACAAAAGTTTCACCAAACACTATGCATCGCAAAAAGTCACTCTGTGTCTGGGCGGGGTGGGGGAGGTACTAGGGGGTGGAGGAGGTAGTAGGGGAAGGAGTAACCAAACCATCCTGATTCTGCGCTGAAGCCACAGGGCAATGCAGGCAGTGGTGACATGGGAGGTAAGGAGCCTACTGATGCAGAGGGTCCTTGGCTAGAGAGGCTGCAATCAGCAGAAGGCTTCAGGAACAGCAAACCAACTGGGACTTGTTAGCTGGCTGCTCCCAATATGGAATTCCTCAGGGGAATATTGCAGCTACAGGGCACACCTCCCAGGCTGGGGAGGGAAGGAAATGGCTCTTCTGTCTTCTGCCAGTGGTATCTGGGCAGCTGGTATCCCCTCCCACCATGCTGTGTTTAATGCAGCTTCAAAGGCCAGGGCAGCCATCAAAGGGAGGAAGAAGGAACAGAGAAAAGATTTACTCCCCCCTCCCCACCTCCTTCTCCCTCCACCATTATAAATCCCCCTTTGCCAAAGTGTCAGCCATCAGCTCAGACTGTCGACATCAGATATGTCTATTGGCAGCCACAGCAACAGCTGGGGCAATGATTTTCTTCAACCCAGACTAGGGCTAACCCAGGGGACAAAGATTCTCAACAAAAAAGCTTGGGGGCAGTGTGTCCCACAAGGTGATTCTAAGGCTAAAACTGCTGCCAGACTCTGCCGTAAGAAGACAACAGGTTTCCAAGCCTGACCAGGGCCCTGACATATGTCTCCAATTAGAATGGATCAGGCAAAAAGGAGAAAAAAAAATCCACATGCAGGTGTTGCTAAAACTGGACATATCCTAGGTATGGCTCAAGCAGATGTTTTCCCAGCTTGGGTCAGTCTAACCTGACACGAGAGAGAGGTTGGAAAGACTGAGGAGGAAAAAGGAATCCTTGCTCTGAGAATGGTAGAGAGACCTGGAGGAGAGGGGCAAGGAGAAGGGAGTGCCTTTTTATAGGAAATGAAGTAATATACAAATTGAACTGCTGAGTTTTCTCCTGTCAGCATCTTAGGTGTTTTTGATAATAAAATTACATCACCAGTAGGCGTGTTCAGATGACCTGAGCTAGAAAAATTTGAAACAAAGGATGCATTTCTTTCTTTAATTCAACACATATTTACTGAGCATCTATTATAGTGTGCTAGGTGCTGTAGGCTCCTGGGAAGTGTACAGACAGGGATATTCTAATAGGATAGCCAAGCAGAGTAGAAATGAAGGTAGCTCTCAGTCTGATACAAGGTCACTTGGTTCAGATCTGGCTACTGGGCAGAAAGGTGAGCCAGGGTCACTGTAGCCAAGAGGCAGCAGAATTTCTCCCATTTCTCTTCCTGAAAAATGCATCCTGGGAAAGAGAATCTGTAGATTGCTTGTGACTAGCTAGTTTGCAAATGTCACAGAGACAGTACCAGAGAGGAGCCATCAAAGATGTGTCCCAGTGGGACTAGGAGAGGGAAGCTTCAGTTCAGGGGTATCGTTTTTGTGACAGACAAAGCAGAGGAAAATGCCTGCTTGTCCTGGAAGCCATTTTATAGGAGTAATCACTAAGTGGGCTTGTAGTATTCCCCACAATGTGATAATTGCCCCTGTTATCCTGAAACAAATTCCAGAGAATATTCCATGTCATCCTTGGTTCTTATGAATATGTAAGCACATCTCATCTACCATAATTAATTATGTAGAGAGGTCAACATTTTTGTGCTGTAGCCAGAAGGCTACAAAAGAGAGAGAGAGACCAAATGACCAATTACTTCATCACCCTCCTCCCAGTCATGGAAGCTCCAAAACTCATTGTTGCCCTCAGCTCTTCACTCATACATCCCACTCACTCCACATATCCAGTCTGTTGTCAAGTCTTGTCATTTCTACAATCACAACATCTTTCATATACTGTTCTCTCTGCTCCCATAGCTGCTACTCTGGGTCAGGCCCTCATGCTTTCATGCCCGAACACTATTTCACTAACCCTCTGGTTGGTCTCCCTGCCTCAGATCTCTCCCTACTCCAATCTTTCCTCCTTTCAGTTGTCCAAGTGGTTTTTCTTCCTAAAGGCAAGTTCTGATCATGTTATCGTCCCCACCCCCATTCAATAAAATCCAGTGGTTTTCTATTATCTCTAGGATCAAATATACAATCCTCTGCTTGATTTTTAAAGTCCTTCACAGTCTTTCCTCCCTTTCCACGCTTATTGCACTTTATTCTCACCCATAAACAATCCAGCAGCATTGATGTTCCGTATACATGCACTCCATCTCCCCTCTCCAGCCTTCTGACTGACCATTCCCCCATCAGCCCCCAAGCCTGGAATGCTCTCCCTCCTTACCTCCACCTCCTGACTTCTCTTGCTACATTCTACCTTCCAAATTCAGATCAAATCTTACCTTCGGCAGGAGTCCTTTCCCTTCACCCAAACCTTTTATTCTTGGAGCCAGGTTTATTTGCTAGCTAAGCAGGAGCATCGTAAGGGATCTTGTATGCCATAGTTTCACCCAGTTCCTTGGTGGTTTTGTTGGGTGCTGTGAGAGGGTATAAACTGAAAATGAAGTATAACAGTGACTACTCTGGTTCCCACTTCCTGAGGCAGATACATTTACCCTTTTCCTAGAATTCTCTGATACCTTTAAGGTGGCTTAGGGGTCTCTAGTCTTTCTACTATTGGCTCAAGGCCCCATTGATTGTGTTCCCCAATTTTAGGGAACCCTTAGACCTAAGTTCCATTTTACCACTTAAAAGTTAGATTAGTTTTTAAAAAGAAATATTTACCTCAAAATAGCAGGAAACAACCCTACAGACATTTTCCCCCTCCCCTCAACACCTAGGGAGCATAATCTCCCCCTTGTACCTCTGAGAGGCAAGAGATTAGATTCACAGTTTATTTCAGCTTCTATGTAGCATAGTCTTTACAAGTTCCAAGTCCAAAGGCCTCCAGGATAGCATCTCAGGACTTCCTTGACGATTGCCAACAACATTCGACCTACTTCCAAAGTCTCCATGGCTCAACTTCCAGTCTAGGAACTCCATTGCATCTACCTAAAAGAGGATTAGCAAATCAGACTAAAACCCCAAACCTGATTCTAGGGGTCATAAGGCCTAAATGGGAGATAGGAAGGTCAGTTAGCTCTTCCCTCCATCCAATTAAGTTCATGGCACCCATGATAAGGATGAACAAGAACTTCATCTCCTGGACATCACCAGAAAGAGATGGAGAGATTGTTTCTATCTAATACTCTTAAATTTACAGGTTGTTCTGGCTATACAGCCAATGGAAGGGAGCTATTTCCACCCACATGGTAGGGGAAAATAGGCTATCTTCCCCCAGAAGCAGATGTCTGTCATCCCCACTGTAGGTTCCATCCCACGTGGGTGATTTAAGAATGTGCAGTAGAGGTGTTTGACAAAAGTTACAAGGAATTTTCTAACTCTAAGTCAGACAGTTGGCTGGAACCTGAGGCTGTAAATAACAGCAGAAGAGCCATCAAGGGGATATATTTAGTTGTAGCCTGAGAAAACCTGCCGATTTTTCTTAGCTCCCTAGCTAGAGCTAGGTATTATGACTAGAAGTGACACAGACTAAAAGAGCTTTGGCCTTTTCTTCCAGGGCACATGTTGCTTTTTCTTAACTGATGGTAGCAGAGAGCAGCAGACAGTTTGAAGAGGCTGAAGATGAAAAGATGATACAGAGGAGCTGAACAGACATGGAAGCCCAAGGCCTTTAGAAGCCCCAGGAGTGAGGATACAACACCCACTATGGAGCAACGACCTGATACCTCACAGCAGAGCAGATGATGCTGTCTCTGAAAACATCAGGAGCATGAATCTTTTTAGTGTTAGAGGCATGAATTGCCCTAATCACACATGTGTCCTGGTGACATGGATTCTATATATATGCCAGAGTCACAGGTGTTCCATGTCTGTTTCTTGGTGACATACATTCTTTGTGTAAATATACCACCCCTGCCAGTGAAATGGTTACTTATGGGAGAGTTACTCTATCGAAGGCTAGCTCATTGAGAGTTAGAAGTTGAATCTCTTTTTGTTGCTTAATTTGTTATGCTGAACTAATATTTTTATTCTGGTTGGCTTAGTAAAAGTAAACACATTAGGGTAGAGGTGGGGGTGGTTCAAGATTTTGGGAGGTGCTGCCCCACAGGGCACCTCTACTCCAGGCAAGGACCTATGCCAAGCTCCAAGAATGCAAAAATCCAGGTATTAGTAATAAAATTTGAAATAATTTATAGATCTGACTCTCAAAGGATATACTAAATGAGGGGATAAGAAATGAACACAAATAAATATGATGCAAAGCAGAATGTGAAAGATTAAAAGGAGAGGTCCTGACAAAGCACTGTGAGTAATTTAGAGAGGAAGAAATCACTTTCAGAAGACTTCATAGAGGAGGTGATGCCTGAATTAGGTCTTGAAGCAAAGAAATTAAACAAGGATTGGAGATGGGGGAGAAAGCCCATTCTAGGTGTGAGGTCAGCATGAAAAAAGACATGGAGATGAGAAAAGACATGATAAAAATGAGAGAGCGAATTGTACAGTTTCTGTGAGATTAAATATGTTGGGTAAATAATGTAAAGCAGTTAGAAAGGTAGGTAAGAGCTTGATTGTGGAATGTCTTGAATTCTAAGAAAGTAGTTTGTGCTTTTTTTTTTTTTTGGTAGGGTAATGAGAAACCACCAAAGGTTTGTGAGTATAAAACAGTGACGTTATCAGGGATGGGACCTAGACTGTTCTTCATGGAACATGGACGTTCAGGTTCACAGTGTAAGAGGAAGAGGACTGGAAGCCTGTGGTACTATAAATGAAGCAATCATTTAGTCAAGACAAGAGTGTTAAACATATAGTTAAGTAAATACCAGAAGATCAACAAAAGTTCTTAGGAGTCATCCAATGAACCAGCACAGGGCCAGATCCAAAGGAAGTCAGGGTTCCCTTTGTCCCATGCAGAATCCCACTTCATAATAAGAAAGGCTTAAGCTAAATCTGAGGCTAGGTGTGAAGTCCCAGGTCAGTAACGGGATGATATGTAGAAGTGGATTATGGAATTCAGCAACCTATGATTTCCAGCAGGGGCTATGATTTTCTCATTTACTGCCTTTGTAGTGAAGAACAAGGCAGTATCTTATTCCCTTCCTCTTTACCTTCTTTCTTTCCCTCCCCTAAGTGGCAGCTGCCAATAAAAAGGGATAAAAACAAGTGATGCATTAGGGAGATAACAGTGGCAGCAAGGTGAAGGAATAATTGGCAAGTGGTGATACAGGAGACAAGAAACCCAGTTGGATGGTTATTGCAATGGTCTAGGCAAAAGATTTAGTTGAAGGCCTAAATGAGGGTGGTAGAAATATGAATGGAGAGGAAGGGAAGAAATAAAGAGACACTGTGGATATAAAACACACCAACTCATTTTGTTGAGTTGTTTTCAATGATATCCAACTCTCCAGAATCCCATTTGGGGTTTTCTTGGCAAAGATAATGCAATGGTTTACCATCTCTTTCTCCAGCTCATTTTACAGAAGAATAACTGAGGCAAACAGGTTTATAGGGTTAAGTGATTTGTTCAGGGTCACACAGCTAGTAAATGTCTGAGGCTGTATTTGAAATTAAGTCCTGATTCCAGGGCCAACACTCTATCTACTATGCCACCTATCTGTCCACCAACCCCATGACTTAATAACTGAATGGCAATGAGGGAAGAAGGAGAGGAAAGAGTCAAAGATGAGTCTGAGTTTTCAGTCTGGGCTAGTGAGAAGGTGGTGGTACTGTCAATAGAAAACATGTTAGGGAGGAAGGGCAGGTTTTAGGAGAGAAATGAGTTCCATCTGGGATATGTTGAGTTTGAAACTTTGAGATTCAAGTAGCCAGCAGAAAGTTGAAAGTTTAGGACAAAAATTCTCAGGTAGAGGTTGGGAATATAGATTTAAAAGCTATCTGCCCATAAGTGATCATTGAAATCATAAGAGCACATGAGATTGCCAAGGAAAAGATTGTAGAGAGAGTAGAGGGAAAAAAGACAGAAATTTGGAAGAAGATTACATTTAAGAGGCAGGAGAAAGATGAGGAGCCAGCAAAGAGAAGGAACGGTCGGAGAGATAAAAAGACAGACATGAAAGTGTAGATTCAGATGTGAGGAGAGAATATTGAGTAGGGTGGTCAATAGAGTCAAATGCTGCAGAGAAGTCAAGTCATATAATGATTAAAAAAAAAAAGACATTGGATCCAGGGATAAAAGGAGGTCATTAGTGATTTTGGAGAAAGCAGAGGCGGTAGAGTTGTGAATATGGAAGACAGAGTGCAAGGGATTTGAGGAGTGGGGAAGTAGAAATGGCAAGTGTAGATTATGCTTTGTAAAAGCTTGGCAGTAAAGAGGAGAAGATCTATAACTTAAAGAAATGTCTAGGTCAAGGGAAGGTTTTTTAGGTCATTGGAAAAGTGAGCATTCTTGTGGGCTGAAGGGAAGGACACTACAGAGAGGAAGAAATTCAAGAACTATGAAAGTGGATGACTGATAGAACAAGGTCATAGAGAAGACAGAAAGGGATGGGATCAAGAGTACTAGTGAAAGGGTTCACCTTCTAAGGAAGGATGGCCACTTCTTCTTTTGAGACTGGAAGAGAAGACAAGAAGATGGCAAAATTTTAAAGGAAGGGAATAGGAGAGTATAGGGGGCATCCAACTGATAACCCTGTTTTCAGCAGAGTAAAAGGTAAAGTCAGAGAATGAAAGATGAGAGGATAGAGTTGAGGCTTTGAGTGTAAAAAAGAATGTTTGGAATAGCTGAAATGAGAAATGTGATAGACAATAAGCAGGATAAATGAATTGTCATACAATGACAACTTGAGATCAGATAGCTTAAATTTGTAGTAGACCCAGACAGCACGGTTTTGTGATCTTGTCTAGCAGTGATTTGCCACTAATAGGAGTGGAGGACTGGGATGGTGGTAATTACTTGTCAGGGGATAATATCACTCTACTGGCCTATCCAGTGGGAAAAGTGTCCCAGCCAATGGGTTCCTCTGAAAATTATTTAAAGTTTCTGGCTCAATCTCTGATCCTCTCTGAATCTCTGAGGTTGAATATCCTACCAAACTTTAATGGCTAACCCTGAAACCCAAGTTGCTACTAACCTAAGAAACTTATTGCTCCCAAACTTCCACTTCATTTTTTCCCTTTTCCTTTCTGTCACATATTCCAGAGTCTAGGTATGTGCTTTTTCTTGGTTATTTACAAGAAACCGAAAATTCAGAAGTAAATTGAAACTGGACACAAACTCAGAAGTGAATAAAAGGAACCTACCTAGAATGGTCTGTGCAGCTCACAAGTTTAATTTCAATTAAAGCTAAATATACCGTATGAACTTCACTATGATTTTAGGAATTTTCTGCTTCAAAGACCATTGGCCATTTTCTAATTTTTAACCCCAAACTCCTCAATCCAGCTTCTATTTGGACAAGGAGCCCTCCCCAGCTACCCTAACCCTAAATGCGCTCATGCTTTATTGTCTTGATTTATAGTCATTTAGAAAAATTTGTCAGACCTCAAGCATTCAATGGTTGTTATTCCTTGTTTGGCTGAGCTTTGTTCTGACCATAAAATCTGATGTGGGCATTAGCTCAGTTATCATCCTTCCACTTCTGCAAAATAGGGGGGCAAAGAGGAAGATAACATCAACTACAAAACAAATGAATTTCCCATCACCTTGAAAGACCCCAAAGTCCAATCTAGTGGTATGCTTGTGATGATAGAAGCTAGAATGATACAAAATTAATACTTTGTATAACAGAATCTGAATACAAAAAGATCTTGACCAACTAGAATCATCACTGGGAATTAAAAAGATGAAATTTAATAAAACGAAAAGTAAAGTCCTTTAAGTGGGTCCAGAAAATCAATTGCATAAATACAGGACAAGGGAGCAATGCCTCAACTGTAGGTCAAATGAAAGGATCTGGGGTCTTTAGTGGATTGTAAGCTCATTATGAGTTAACAGATGACATAGAGCAGCCAAAAAAAAGTACTTGTAGTCTCTGGCAATATTAACAGAAGCTGAGTGTCCGGAACAAGGGAAATGATCACTCCTCTCTATTCTGTCTAGATGAAATCACATCTGGCATAGTGTTCTGTTCTGACAAGCTGGAGAGTGTATCTACAGGAGAGCAACCAAAATGGCAGGGAGATTCAAAGTATGCAATTCAAGGAGCAGTTGAAGGATGGGATATTTATCCTGGGGAAGGCTTATGTGGGGTACATAATACCTTTCTTTAGATAATTGAAGAGCTGTCATGTGGACTAGGGATTAGGCTTGTTTTTCTTGTTCCCAGAAGGCAGAACAAATGGCAATGGGTGGAAGTTACAGAGAGGCAGAGGAAAAACTTTCTAATAATTAGAGCTGTCCAAAAATGGAATGAGCTGCCTCAAGAGGAAGTGAATTGTCTATCACTGGAGGTAGGGGGAGGGGGGAGGGGGATTCTTCAAGTGGAAGCTGGATAACCACTTATTTGTCGGGATGTTGTAGAGAGGATTATTGCTTCAAGTATGTCTTGGATTAGAGGAACTCTGGAACACAGTTCTGATATTCCATTATTCTAAGTTATCAGGAAACAGATTTATTTAAGGAAACACTTTCTAACAATTAAAAAGCTGTCTAAAATTGAAGTGGGTTGTCTTATGAGGTGATGAGTTCTCTATCACTGGAAGTCTTCAGGTAGAGATTCTGAATAAACCTTGAGGTTCATACCAACTAAAAGATCCTAGGATTCACAGAGGCAGTTATAGCATTTTCCAGTATCTATCCATTTCAACCAGATTATATTTTGTGTGAAATGTAGAGTAAGAACAAGCAGAATTGAAGAGGTCCCACCCAACTGGCTTGGTAATGGAACTACAATATCATTGAACAGGTTTTCTAGAAGCTAGAGTTCTGGGGATTTGTGACGAAGTCTTTGATGTCATTAAAGGGAATTCTGGCCCCTTTGCTATCATCATTAGACTCTAATCTTCTTAACGTCAAGAACTATCTTGTGCCTTGTTTTGTATTCTCAGTGCTTAGCCCAGTGGTATCACATAGTAGATGCTTAATATACACTTATTGACTGACTGACTTTTACCTTCTGTAGGTTCAGTTGTTTGGTCCTAACCCAACCTGTCTCTTTGTGTACCTGACTCTAATCTCCTCCAGTTTTCCTCTCAGAAAAGTATTAGCTACCCTAGAAGACTCCAGTAGTTTCATCCTTGGTGCCCTTTAGAGTAGTTTGAACCTCCCTAAAATGTTCTTTTTTTTTTTCTGGGTTGTAAGAAGATGTTAGCAGAGATTCTAAATGTTTTTGATGTGTTTCAGGTTCTTCCAGAATTTTAAAAAATGAAATAAAATGATGGCATTCTTTAAGGACCTTATAGAATAAGTAGATATGTTGTTTGGTCATTTTTTCCATTCATGTCCAACTCTTTGTGATTCTATTTGGGGTGTCTTGGCAAAGATACTGAAGTGGTTTGTCATCTCCCTCTCCAGTAGTCATTTTACAGATGAAGAAACAGAGGCAAACAAGGTTAAGTGACTTGCCCAGGGTCACACAGCTAGTGAGTGTCTGAGTCCAGATTTTAATTCAGGAAAATGAGTCTTCCTGACTTCACGCCTGGTACTCTATCCACTATGCTCCCTAACTGCCCCATAAGTAGACAGGGGTTACTCTAAATTTGTGACTGAGATACAGAATAACTAGATTCTAGTTTCAGTAAACCTGTGTGTGTGTGTGTGTGTGTGTGTGTGTGTGTGTGTGTGTGTGTGCCCAAGTGCATGTGCCCAAGTGCATGTGCGGAGGTAGGCTTAGGGGTGGGGGAAGAGAGGGAGGTTCTTATTCTGTGGCCATCTGCTTCAGTTTTCCCTCCTGTCAATTCAATAAAGCATGTATTAAACCTGTACTAGGTGCCAGGCACCGTGCTGGGAATATTACTATAAGCAAAAATATAGTGTTTGCCCTCAAGGTGATTACATTCTAAAGGAGGAGACAATATGTAAAGGGAAGCAGAAAAGTGAGGGATGGGATAAGAGAGGGAGGAAAAGGTGCCTGTGCTGGTAAAAAGTGGGATGGGGATGCAACTAAGAGAGGAATGAAAGATGATTGGCCTAGACATTTCCTCAAAATCTAGGTTCTGGGAGGAGCTCATCAATGAAAGGAAAGGGCTACAGGGCTGAGGGGTCTTCCAGAGTGAACAGGAAGCTGAGAAATGATGGTGAAGACTGGAGAGTCAGAAGAAAAGTCAGGTAAGGAGAACAGAGCTGTTTCACTCTGTTTTCTAATCATGTTACTGAGTCATGGCTTCCTTAGTATATAAAGTATATAATAAAGGAACATCTAGACTAGTGGTTCCCAACTTGTTGGCTGTTGGATCCTTGGGAAGCCAAGTTGTTGTTGCAAGAGATTCAAGAATATACATGTATGCCAAGAACTGTAGTTTCATTATTGCACTTTTACTGGTGGATGGGTGCTAATAGTATAATGCCTATTATGTTTAGTTGAGAGGGGTTTTGTTGTTGTTGTTTAAAATGCTCTTCATAGTTGAAAAGGACCACTGGGATCTTGACCATCCCCATTCTTTTAGACAGGACTAAGATGTCCCAGATGTTTAGAAGAGTGTTTCTACATTTATATCTTATCTCACCTGGGGCCTGGTAGGCAGTAGAATAGTACTGGGCTTGGAATCAGAAAGACTCATCTTCCTGAGTTCAAATCTGACCTCAGAAGCTTTACTAGCTGTGTGATCCTGAACAAGTCATTTAACTGTTTGCCTCAGTTCCTCAACTGTAAAATGAACTGGAGAGGGCTATGGCAAAGTCATTATCTTTGCCAAGAAAATCCCCAAATGATGCCCAAAAGATGGAACAAGACTGAAACTCAACATGTCATCTAATTTACTTCATCAACATAATCCTTTTACCCTTCTTGGTTACTCTAACCCATTTTACTTTAGGAATTCCAAAGCTTCTCTTGTCCCAGGTAAGTTGGTCTGTTTGTCACACACACACACACACACACACACACACACACACACACACACACACACTTCTCCCAACCTCAAAGTTGAGGATTATATCTCATTTTTTAACTGAGAAAATAGAAACTATTCATCTTGAGGTTCCTCTTCTCCCCTACTCAATATCTCACAACCCTTTGAAATCATTCCCCACTTTCACTTTTACCCTTGTCTTTAATGGAGAAGCAAATCCTCTCTTCTCTCCAGCCAACTCCTTTACATGAACCCTTGATCCCATTCTCTCCCATCCTTTCCAATAAATTTCTCCCATAATCATTTTCTCTCTCAAGTCTTCAGTCTCTCCCTATCTACTGACTCCTTCCTTGCTGCCTATAAACATACTCAAGTCTCCTCAACACTGGAAAAACACTCACTAGATACTGCCATCCCCTTGAGTTTTTTCCATATCTCTCTTTCCTTTTTCAAACACCAAGAAAAGTCTATTGCCTCCATTTCCTCTACTCTCACTTCTCCACATTTTGCAATTTAGCTTCTGTTCTCATTGTTCAACTAAAGCTGCTTTCTTCTAAAATCAGCAATGATCTCTCTATTGTCATATCTGATTGTGCTTTCTCCATCCTCATCCTTTTTGACTTCTTTGGAGCAGTAGATACTATTAGCCCCCTCTCCCCTGTGATTCTCTCTCTCTTTCTCTCTCTCTCTCTCTCTCTCTCTCTCTCTCCTGTGAGTTTTCATAACACTGTTCTCTCTTGGTTCTCTCTTCCATATCACAGAGCCTAACTATGGGTCTACCCCAAGGTTCTATCCTTGGCACTTTTCTTTTTTCTCTATTTCTCTCTTGATGACTTCATCGCCTTCATGGATTTAATTATCTTCTTTATACTGATAACACCTGGGTGCATATTTCTAGTCAAGGTCTCCTTCCTGAGTTCTAGTATACTATTATCAGCTGCCTACTAGACGTCAATGACGGGATTGCTGTAGTCATCTCAAACTCAACATGTCCATAATAGAAATCGTTACCTTTTCTCCACAAACCTATCCCTTACCCACACTTCCCTGTTTCTGTCAAGGACACCATCATCCTTCCCATCACCTAGGTTCATAATCTCAGTGTCCCCCTTTTCTGCTTACTTTCTTTTAACGCACATATTCCATCAGTTGCTAAATCTTGTTGCTTTACCTCCTCAACATCTCTCGTATATGCTTCTTCCTCCCCAAGTCTTGGATTTCATCTGTGGGACAACAGAGTCTGATAGGTGAGTTTTCTTCTTATCTTGCCCCAAAGCAGGCTTCCACACCACTTACCGGCCATCTCTACTGCTTCTTGTGTCTCTGGTACATCATGCCCGTCTCTCCCCAACTCTTAACCTAGGACTCAGCACCAGGGATGCTGGCCTCTGATAACTGAACTTTTGCCTTATCTTGCCCAGTATTAGGCCTTTATGACACTTCTATAACAGGTCCACACCATGCCACATTCTCCTTCCAGACCCTTTTTTTATGTATTTTCTTCTCCCATTACAATGTAAGGTCCTTGAGGAAAGGGACTATCTTAATTGCTTATATTGGTATCCCTGGTATTTAACACAGTCCCTGGCATGTAATTAAGAGTCTTATAAATGATCTGTTTCTCAATCATCTCTCTTGCTCTTTCTCTTTCCTTCTTTTTTTCCCAAACTGTGTAGCCCATATATTTCTCATCTGGACTACTTTAGTAACTTTGAAGTTGGTCTTCAAATCTTTCTACATTCTAATCCATCCTCCACAATGTTTCCAAAATGATTTTCATAAAGCATAGCTTTGACCATGTCACTCCCAAAGAAAGGAAAGTAACTTTTTGTTTTTCTTTTTTAAAGATTTTTTAAAATTTATATTATTTGTTTTCAGTTTTCTACAATCACTTCCATAAGTCTTAGATTTTCTCCTCCTCCATCCCCCCTCCCTCCCTGAGATGGCATGCAATGTTATATGGGTTCTACACATACATTCCTATTAAACAAATTTTCATATTAGTCATGTTGCATAGAAGAATTAAAATGAATGGGACAAACCATGGGAAAAAAAGCAAAACAAAACAAAACATAACACAAGAGAAAATAGTCTGCTTCATTCTGCATTCCAATTCCATAGTTCTTTCTCTGGATGTGGAAGGTATTTTGCCTCAAAAGGCCTTTGGGAATCTTTTACGTCCTTGCATTACTGTGAAGGGCTAAGTCTACCAGAAAAATTCCTCACACACTGTGGTTGTCACTGTGTACAATGTTCTCCTGATTCTGCTCTTTTTACTCAGCATCAGTTCATATAAGTCCTTCCAAGCCTCTCTGAAGTCTTCCTATTCATCATTTCTTATAGCACAATAGTATTTCATTACATTCATGTACCACAGCTTGTTCAATCATTGCCCAGTTGACAGGCATTCCCTTGATTTCTAGTTCTTGACCACCACAAAGAGAGCTGCTATAAACATTTTTGTACATGTAGGGCCCTTTCCCATTTTTATGATATCTTTGGGATACAGTCCTAGAAGTGACATTTCTGGGTCAAAGGGTTATCTCTCGTCATCCTGATGAATACCTGGTCACTGGATTCAGATGGCTCTGGAGGAGAAGTGAGGCTGGTGACCTGTACAGCCCTCCCTCACTCCAAAAAAATTCAAGTGCAAGTCATGTCATTATCTCTCTGATGGCATGGTCTTCTTGGGCAACAAAGGACAAAGGGTATGCACATTTTTGTAGCCCTTTGGTCAGAGTGAAAGGAAAGTAACTTTAAAAACCATTTAGTCCAACCCATACCTGAAAAGAAAGTATCTATGGCAAACATGCCTAGCAAATAGATAAATGAGCATCTACACTTTGAAGACTTCCAGTGACCCACAGCTTTCCAAGGCAGCCCATTCTATCCATGGATTACATCTCTGGTTATTAAAGACTCAATCTACTATGCCATATGGCCTCCATTCAAGTATTGATATGTTTGCTAAAGTAGGACAATCTGATTATACAATAGATCTTTTCTTATTTAATTTGTTTCAGAAGTATAATTTGACCCATGATAACCCTAAATCTGTTTTAATAAGAAATAATTTTATAACAAGCTTCTATTAAAATATGTATAATTAATTGTGTCTCTTTTTTGGCACTTCTAATACATTTCCTAGTATTACTTACAATTAATCAACCATTAGCATTTTATTAAGCACCAACTATGTACCAAGTGGGCAGATAAGTGAGTGTAGTGGATAGAGCACCAGTGCAGGAGTCAGGAGGACCTGAGTTCAAATTTCACCTCAGATACTTGACACTCACTAGTTGGGTGACCTTGGGCAAGTCACTTAACCCCTACTGCTTCATCCTGGGTTATCTCCAGTCATCCTGATGAATATTTGGTCACTGGATTCAGATGGCTCTGGAGGAGAAGTGAGGTTGGTGACTTGCACAGCCCTCCTTCACTCAAAACAAAGTCAAGTGCAAGTCATGTCATTATCTCTCTGATGGCATGATTTTCTTGAGCAATGAAGGACAAACACACTATGTACCATACTCTAAACTTTGCTAAAGGATGGGGATTAAAGTAAAAGGAATGAAATAATCCCTATTCACAAGAGCTCACATTCTAAAGGGGGAGAAATTAAGTACATATATTAGTATATACAGAATATATATAAAGAGAATACATACAAAAATGCCAAGTAGTTAAATACAAAGTGGTTTGGTAGGGAGAGTGCTAGCAATGGGGGGGGGCGGTTCATGCAGAAGGTGGTACTCAAGCTATATTTCAAGGAAGAAAGGAATTCTCTGACAAGGAAGTGAGGAGCGATTGTATAGGAGGCTTGGGGGACAGTAAGTTCAAAGGCACAGAGATGAGAGACTTTCCACAAATGTATTTGGATTGTGGTTATTTCCACAACTATATTGCAAGCACCTTGAGAGCACAAACTGCCTTATACTGCTTTGTATCTCACACAATTCCAGACAAATATAGAACTTGTATCAATAAATATTGGTTATTTGATTTTTAAAATCCAGAAGTGGAATTCAGAGGGAGGACAAGGGAATTTCTTTTAACTTTAAAACTTCTTGGAAACAGATGTTAGGTAAAGAGTGTGTGTGTGTGTGTGTGTGTGTGTGTGTGTGTGTGTGTGTGTGTATGTGTGTGTGTGTGCGTGCGTACGTATGTGTAAATACATGCACACACATATATATATGTAAATGAATATATACACTACATTATATATGCTTATTATATGTGCATGTTATACATATGCCCATATTATGTGTGTGTATATGTGTGTATATCATCTTTTTTACATTCCCATACTTCCTGATTCTAAAATAAATATTTGTACCATTGTCAATTTGGTGATCCTATTTGCTCAGGATAAGTAATAATTGATGTGAATGATAAATATTCCTGATTCTGTTTCCATTTGCTTATTCCTTTTATCCAGTGGAGGTAACAGATCTAGAGCTACAAGAGACCTTAGATATCACCTAGTTCAACCCCTTTCAATTTACAGATGAGGTCACTGAGGCCCAGAGAGAAGGAGTTATTCGCCCAATGTCACAAAGATAACCCTGTGAGGATTTCAATACAGGTTAAAGCAAGTTAAAACACAGATCTAAGCAAGATGTTTTGCTATTCATTTTGTTCAAAGCACTAATTGACTGCTGATTTTTCTGATTCTTTTTCTTTCCTCTCTTTTATGCTTGCCCCATCAAAGTCCTCATTGGATGCCTCACTGTAGCATGGGGGCGATGTCAGCTCCTTGCAGTCAGTATGACAGCAGTATGTAATGTCTAAAAGGTCACTCCAAGGTGGAAAGGATGTGACTGTGATCCACTAATGAACTACACAGGTCCTTTATGAGAATAGCCTAAGTTTGGAAAGATTAACTACTGGAAGGTAAGCTACTACAGATTCTCTCTAGTTCTGTGAGGTTACTTTCGCCCCAACACATATACCGTTTTTTTCCCCTATAGAAATATATGAAGGCTCTATTAAGTTGCAGAAAGGTTGTGATCTGTGCTGGTGAGAGCACTGACATTGACAAAATCACAAATCATGTTAAAGTAGCCAATGGAATGGGTACAAATCCTGGAAGCCCAAGCAGAAATTTCAGAATGAATTCGTTTACTTTTTGTTAATGGCAACACCAACAGATCTCAAAGTCTTGTTTGTGTGTTGTAGGGGTTAATAGGTGATAGCTGTACTGATGACGAGAGCAGAAGAAGGATTTTGTCCTTTCCCCTTGTAGACCACAGTCATAAGGGCAATAATTAGAAAGCAGAGACATTTAACAGGGTTTTCATAAAGTGACTAGTAAATATAAATGTTGTGTATTATGGAGACTTTAATGTCTCTGAAACATATCAATAGTTCAAAGATTGACGGTTAATCAGTGAGGACTCTATAATAACTAATCACACAACAAGCATTTATTAAGTACCTACCATATTCTAAGCAGTGTACTGGGCACTCCTTTCTTCTCTACATAGTGCAAACCTCTACAACTTACTTGATGGTCTCTGAGGATTATTGTGGTTGAAAAATTGACCACCCTGTGTCCAACTTGTCAATGATCCCCTCTTGGAACAACAGACACAAAGTCAATGGCAGGGCCTGGCATAGGAAGCGTTTTCTGCTTGCTGGGAATTGTCTAAACTACAGTTCCCCTGGTAACTTTGGTGATCTCAAGGTTATATATACTCTGTGCTGAAGCATCAAAGGAGGTCTTGAGTGAGAAAAAAGTCTCCGATAATGTCTTGTAAATACCTTAAATTAGCAAATCCTTGAATTCATAGTGAACTACAGGAATAGCCTTTATTTTGTGACTTCTTTGGAAATCTATGCCTTCATTCTCTGGGTCCCCATACCTGGGAGGGACTGCTTAGGTGCTTACCTTTGCCTATACTTGCTTCTCTCCTGGGAGAGGGTGGACTGGGTAAAAAATGCAGACTGGCAATTTTTTTTCCCCTTTTGGTACTTATTTGCAATGCTGTATTAGCCTCTCTGAGTATAAGAGCAATCTTTTTAAAATGATGAGAATATGGAATTGGCCATTGTAACCTGATTCAGCACGCCCGTTCCATTTGGGTGATTTTTCAGGCTGCCTCTGAGAAACAGAAATGGGCAGGTTGGAGTCTCCCCAGACCCTAGATAATTGAGTTGAACTGGTGTTGTGTATGCACTGGCCATGCATTAGCTGCAGCCCTCTTGCCCTCTGTAAAACATATCTCTTTTCTCAATTATTCAAAATAAATAAATCAATGGGAAGGGAAAAAAACACACAACAGAAATAGCCACCCTTCTGTTTCTGTTTGGAAGGCAGAGCCTTAAACTCCAGCGGTTTTAAAGATGATTTTAGTGACGAGAGAGCCCATATGTATGGTTCGGCAAATTAATTTTGAACATTTGAAGATAAAAAGACTGAGTTCCTAGGAACTGGCTTTAAAAGTCACAGTCCATAGCAATGTGAGGTATTCACTGACTAGGGGCTCCTCTGTTTATTTCAAATACTCCTTTATCATAGTGTTGAAAGAATACAGCTCTCTATAAAAGCACTGCCAATTGAGAAGGGAATCAGATAATGAAAAAGTGATGCTCTTGTGATGACAGCCTTTGGGTCCTCAATAGGATTTCTTTAAAATCAAAAGACTTTGTTTTATTATCACATTCAAGAAATAAGGGGAGGGGGAAGAAGAAAAAAAGCCCTTGCCTACCCCACTTCCCCTTTTTCATTTTCATAACAAAACAAGTCGTTACTAAAGGCCTATGGATGAGCCACAATGCTTATCTGGAGGGGGTGGAAGAGATAATTTTGTAAATTGTAAATCAGAATGAAAATGTATTTGCAATGGATGCTGAACACATGTAACTTACCAGCTTTACATTGTTAGCTTCAGTACAAATGTGAAAGATTCTTGGTAAGTTTTGAACAGAGGGACTGGACATTAAACATCAGGTATCACACTCTTAGGCTGTTTCAATCTGTAGGCTCCACATTAGCCATTCCTTGGAAATTTTGAAAAATCAGGACAGAGACCTATTTGGAGTGACTTAGGCATGTTGTTGTCTGGCTGAGGAAGAGGATGAAGGGGAGGAGAGTGGGGAAAGGGGAGGCTGGGCTACTTGGCAATAGGAGTATCCTTCCAGCTTGATTCTGCAGTGAATTAGATAGGTACCAGAGGCACATATTGGACACACCTGGCATGGGGCAAAAGTGCTTTCTTTGTAAAAGGTATTATTGTGACACATTCTGACCATATACCTGGACAAGTTTTCCCTGAAAAGCACTGTTCCTTAGGGGAAATTCTTTAGCCAAGGATATCACTTAACATGATACTTGGAAGTCCTATCCTGCTTCATACTGAGGAGGTGTTATGGGCTGTGGCTGACAAGGTTGGGCTAGTACATCAAATGAGATCAGAATGAAATGAGTCTAACTAAACATTAACAACAAGGAATAGACTTAACTATGGCAAGGGAAGGACCTTCAGTTGAAGACAAACTTGTTCTAATTGATCCAAACCTTTCTGCCTCTGTGCTGCTCATGGTGACCTGCTGCTCAAGTCTCTGGGCACAGCTGAAGGAAGCTCCTCCTGACTTTTTTGTACTCAGGTAACCAGGGACGTGGGCAGCTAGGTGGCACAGTAGGCCTGGAATCAAGATTCATGTAGCTGAGTTCAAATTTGGCATCAGATACTTATTAACTGTGTGACACTGAGCAAGTCACTTAACCGTTTGCCTCAGTTTCCTCATCTGTAAAATGAGCTGGAGAAACATATGGCAAACCATTGCAGTATCTCTGCCAAGAAAATCTCAAATGGGGTCACAAAAAGTCAGACATGACTTAAAAAAATGACTGAACAACAGCCCAGATCAGGAAGCCATATCAAAGGCATAAGCTCAGTTCCCTGAGCCAATCAGTTTTCACAGACATTTTCAATATTTTTTAAAAGAAAAATCACATCCTCACCCACATGACTTGGGGTGGGGAAGGATGAATTGGGGAGGGGAACATGGTAGATAATTCTACCACAAGAGGGTACTACCATGTTGGAAGTTCTAACTTTCATTCCAAGTCCCAGTGTACTTCATAAAATTGTCTTTTCCTGACATGTCAGTAAACAAAATAAAGTACTCATCTTGGCCTTGTGGACTGAGAACTCAGGCAATTGACTCTAGGGGCCAGGAAATGAGTGGTACACAGAATAGAGCAGGATCAGTCCAAAGATCCATGGAGTGGCTCTTTGGGAAGAGTCATTTGCTCTGAGGTTCTGGACAAAATTCCCCTTTCTCATCCTAACATGGTGAGTAATGGTATTGTACCTTCCCCCCACCAGCAATGTTATTTCTAGGCCAGAGCTGATGCATATAAGAGGACTACTTCAAATGAAAGATAAATAACAATTATTAGAAATCATAAGGGCTTTTTTTTGGTAATTGAAGTCATGAACTATACTAATTGCTTCTGAAACTATTTGCTATTTACTGCATTTTATTAACTGCAGTGGGGGATAGTTTGCTCGTTCTGTGTATTGGCATCTTGTAGATATATTGAGATTTTTGCATAAATGTGTTATTCATCACAGCCAAAGCCACATAAATAAAATATATAGAGAGATATTAGTACTGTAACGAAAATCTTAGAGAAATAACTTAGCAAATGACAATGCTGTCAGTGAACATGAAAGACTGAAATTAAGCCTCTCTTTTTTTTCACACGGATCTTTAAACAAGCTGAACTTTAGTTCTTTACAGTCTGGGGACAGGTAAAAGGAGATATTCAAAGCACCACATAGAAGTCCAGCTTGCTGATAGAAAGACATCCTTAGAGAGCAGGAATAACTTTTAGAAAGAGAGAAAAAAACACCCAGTTAAATCTGCAAAATAGTAAGTTGATTATTCCTTTTCTAGAACCCTTTTGACAAACCCCTACATTTTCAAAGAGTTACACGGGATTTAGGCAGACATTGACTTTAATGTGAGTTGCATTGCTAAACCACATGCAGCCCTTTGAAAGTTTCGGGGTTGGTGTTTGTCATAAGCCAGACAATGGCTTGATTTAAGTTGACAGAGTCTGAAGAATGAATAAACATGTGCGCTTTGGTGCCAAAATGTAAAATCTCTAAGTAGCCCACCAGTCAGGCACAAATAACCAGGAGAGAGAGAGAAGCAACAAAGGTGGGCTAGCCGATTTTAATACCATCAAGGGACTGGAGTGACAGGTGAAAACACAGGGACAAACTTAGAAACTTGGATTCTTATGTCCTAGTACTCCAAGGACAAATTTACAATTGTTGCTTTTTACTATTTTCCATAGATGCAATTTCTATTCTGAGTGTGTGCTGTTTACAACCCCTATTACAAAAAGTTATATTGCCATTGTCATGTTTTAGCAGCATGAGTGATACAATCTCACATTAATAATATGACTATTTTATATTTGTGGCTTTATGAAAATCTATAGATATCAATATCTATTTTTAATGGATCTTTCCCAAATCCTGCCACATGGTAAGTCAGCCAGCACTGCTCTGGAATTATCACAAAAACAGATCTGACAATTATGATATCATATCAGGCAAAGAGGACTTTTAAAGTATGTGAGAAAAACTTTTCTAGGCATCATAACCAATTGCATTTTAGCCTAGAAAGAAAAACCAAGGTTTACTTTCGATAATTAGTTGAGTTACTTCTGATGTAACAATCCCTCCATCCCATCCAGGGCTGTCTGTCACTGTCAATGAAATCAAATGTCAAGATGAAATGTTCTCTCAAGCTATTTCTTCCATATTAGAAAACGGCTAACAAATATAATTTTCTTGCCCTCCTGGCAAGATAAACAAAATTAGCCACACAACCCCCTCTTCTTGCTTTCTCAAACTTTAATTAAACTGTTAAGCTCATGAATGAAATTGTTCACCGTCTGGGTAAGGACAAAAGTGTGGGCCTTACTTCCTTTCATTGTTTTATAGGGTGGAGAAAACTCTGGTACAAGAAATGCCAGTATTATGAAAATCTCAGTATGACAGAGGGGTTTCCTTATCTGACCAGGTTCCTTTTCTTCAATCGGTGCTTGAGAAGTCAGATTCCAGCAAGAGAAAAGAGCCTGGACTTCAGTATAACAGGATTTTAGCTCTACTGTCAACTTCTGGCAATTCATATACAGTACAGATTATCTGTATTGTGTATTAGCTACATGTACCTGAAGATGGCTTGAGAGACACAGCAGGATAGAATGCTAAACCTAGAGCTATGTGACTATGGGTACTGAGACTTAATTTTCTCATCTCTAAGTGAAAGATAATATCTGTAGTATCTACCATCCAGAGCTATGGGGCAAGTGATAAACTTTTAATCATTTAAACATAACTTTTAAACTCTATAAACTTAACTCATTATCAAGAGAGATAAGTTTATAAAGTACTTTACAAAGTTTACTTTTGGTAGAGAGTATTGCCCATTACAAATTCTTCATATTCCTGGTATCTTGAAAAGTAGATATTTAACAAGAGCTATTTGTTGTTGAATTGAATTTTTAAAATGTTTATACTACTTAAGGATAATGGTAGATAGTAGGAAAGCAGCAGAGTATGGTAGAAAGGAAATCACTCAATCTAAAGTTGAATGCTTCCTCATTCTAAAGGAAGAAAAGGATTGATATACAGTTTCATAGTAAAGAAAAAAACAGGCGAAAATCTTACAGAAATGCTTTGGATCAGCCATGTTTCTACCTAAACATAGTAAAGACTGAGTACTTACCATTGGTTTTGTTGAATACAACAGAAAATGGTTTGTCTATGGATGGTGTTTATGAAACAACTAATATATAAGGACAGAATCAAAAGACCCTCCATGGGCAACATCCACAAAAATTCACCCAACAATAAATGTATTGATAAAGAAGCTTCACACTAATGACTGAGTCATGTAGATTTGTTGTAGAAAAGGAGGAGTTTGTTAGGTCTATCCCAGATCAAGTCATCCCTTTTAGAGATTATAGAAGGGTTAGCCCTAAGGAGTTCAGACTTTTTCATCAGTGCAGATTATGGAAGAAACTGGAGGAAACTATGTAACACATAGGTGGCAAAAATTTAGGACCTCTTGGAATACTCAGTAAGACATGGCCTGCTGTCTAGAATTACTTATTACAATCTAGCTATTCATCGTAAACAAAAAGATGACAAATCCTTGCACCACAGAAACTGACCTCAAAATGTCCTTGACAATTCAACAAACAGTGTCCTGGAACCGGAGCACCATCATAGATAAAACTGTTGCCCACAATGGTCTGGAAATAACACTGATCCATAAAAATTGAAGATGTCTCCATACCAAATATTTTTATTTTTTAAGCTATTTAGAATTAAAACACTTTCAAAATATAGAGATCTCATGGTATGTAGGAAAAGGATGAGGGGCGTGTAATACCCCATCCTCTGCTGCAGCAGTAGTACTTTTATTTGATTTAAAGTTTTATTCAATTACAAAAAGAAGTTATATTTTCCACTAATGCAATAGTTTGCAAAATGTTAGTTATAAAACAATAATAGCTGGTTAGCAACCTGCCTCTGGCCCCTTTCTTATCCAGGCCCCACTGGAGAAGATTGGTAGAATGCGAACTACTACAACTACTACAATTTATATAGCACTTTAAAGTTTGCAAAGCACTCTATATATTTGTATCTATGTATAGTATGTATTTATCCATAAAATCTCACATTATTATTATTGACAATAGAAACTGTAACAATAACAATATGCAGATTAGGGCTGTTAGGTGGTGCAGTGAGCAGTGCACCAGCCCTGGACTTAAGAGGACCTGAGTTCAAATCCTGTCTCAGACATTTACTAGCTATGTGACCCTGGGCAAGTCACTTAATCCCAATCGCTTCAAAATAAAACAAAATATACCTACCTGATCCAAACTAAAGCCTTGTCCCTCATGGCAAATTTCCTTATGGTGTATGTCTTGGACCTGCAGTTCTGACTCTAAGGGGTAGATCACACGTAGTTTTCAGTTATCATCAATGCTCCCACTTCTTGGGCACCAATAGTTATTCTTAGATGAGAACATCTATAGTATATGTATATATATATATATATATATATATATATATATATACACACACACACACACACACAAGAAGAGAATGTTTACCAGACAGTCATGAATATGAGCTACCTGGAAATACATTATATGAAGAGATATAGAATGACAAACTCGAAAAGATAAAATAATCTTGGTCTCAATTTAAGAACACAAGAAATATCATACTAGGTCAGACCAGTGAATCCTATAGTTCTATAGTCTATTTTCTGACAATAGGCCTAGAGGACTTTAGAATTCTATAATAATACAGCTTAAATTCAAAGAATACCTTCCTTTCAACTCAAGAAGCTAACATTTGCTCCAACTTCCCTATGTCTGCTGAAGGTATCCCATCATTCTCTCAGGCACCAAGATCAAAACCTTGGGCTCACCTTCCCTCTCCCTCTCCCTCACCTTCTACATCCCATCACTTGTGAAGTCTTGTGAATTTTATTTCTATAACACCTTTAAGTCTCCTCGCCTTTTAACCCTTACTGTCAATATCTCCACTCACACTATTACTGCCCCAGTATAGCTCCTAATTACTTCTTACTTGGAATATTATAATTGCCCACCAACCATTGCTACCACCAAGCTAGCTAGTATTTATATAATGCCTACTCTGGACCAGGCACTCTGCTAAGTGTTTTACAAATATTATTCCATTTGATCCTTACCACAGTCTGGGGATATAGGATTTATTACTACCTCTATTTTACAGATGAGGAAACTGAGGAAAAGAAAAACCCCTGTGACTTGAGAAGGGTCACACAGCTAAGTGCCTGGGGCTGAGGCTAGATTTCTACTCAAAGTGCTACGATGAACTTTCTAAGGTATAGATTTAATCATCTTACTTCCTTGTTCAAAAATGTTCAGTGGCTCCCTTTTGCCACTGGTGTGTGTGTTCGTCCTTCATTCCCAAAGAAGACCATGCCATCAAAGAAATAATGACATGACTTACACTTGACTTTGTTTGGAGTGAGGGAGGGCTGTGCAGGTCACCAGCCTCACTTCCTCTCCAGTGCCATCTGAATCCAGTGACCAGATATTCATCAGGATGACTGGAGATGACCCAGGATGAGGCAATTAGGGTTAAATGCCTTGCCCAAGGTCACCCAACTAGTGAGTGTCAAGTATCTGAGGTGAGATTTGAACTCAGGTCCTCCTGACTCCTGCCCTATCCACTGCACCACCTAGCGGCCCCTCCGTCTTGCCACTAGGATAAAATAAAAACTTCTAAGCCTGGCATTTAAGGGCCTTCAACATCTGGCTCCAGCCTTATTTTATGTTGCCCTCTTCTGTATATTCTATGCTAGATTCTTCCTTCTCTCTTTTCCAGGCTCCACTCCAGATTTTCTCCAATTTAAACCTAGGATACCTCCCATTCCCAGCTCCTTCCCCCTTCTAGCTTTCCATTATGTGTTTGTTGCCCATTAAAATGTAAGCTCCCAGCAAGCAGGACTATCTTTCTGCTTGTACTCAGCTGGGTCCCTGACATGTAGGAGGTGGTTGATACATGACAGTTGACAGACTGATTGTACTGAACTTGACATGCTATCTGTTTCTTTCCTCCCTGCATTTATATTTATGTAGGCTGTTTCTAATCCTATGAATATTCACTTTCTCTTTCTTACTTTCTTTCTCCCTTCCTTCTTTCCTTTTCATTTCTTAATTCTTTTCTTCTCCTCCATGTTTTTCTCTTTGTCTCACGCTATCTCATTTTTTCCCTCCCTTCCTCCCTTCCTTCCTTCCTTCCTTCCTTCCTTCCTTCTTTCCTTCTTTTCTCTCTATGATCTCACTCCCTCCTCAGTATTCTTAGAATATTTAGTCTAGCTATGTGGTGCAATGGATAAAGCACTGGGTTTGGAGTCAGAGGACCTGGGCTGACCACTTTCTGTCCAACTTTTCCCGGTTTCCACCTTCCATCTCCCTTTCCTTTTCCCCAGGCTGTCTACCATGGCTGGAATGTGCACCTCTCTCACCTCCACCTTTTGGAATCCTTGGTTTTGAAAAGGTTCATCTCCAAGGTCAAATCTTCCTCTTGTGGCTGTTTAATCGGTTCAGTTCAGTCTTACTCTTTGTTAGCCCATTTGGGATTTTCTTGGCAAAGATACTGGAGTGGTTTCTTTCTTTCTTCAGCTCATTTTACACATGATGAAACTGAGGCAAACGGGGTTAAGCAAACAAGGTCACAAAGCTTGCAAGTGCCTGAAGCCAGATTTGAACTCAGGAAGATCAAAGTTCCAGACTCCAGGTTCAGCACTCAAATGTTCTTACCAGACGCCTTTACTGATCCTCACCCCTCCCCCTTACTTTCCCTGCATTAAATAACTTTTGTGTTTTTTGTGTCTCCTTTGTAATTAGTTATCTAAGTATGCAGGGTTTTCTCTGTTAAAATGTAAGCTCCTTTAGGGCAGGGAAAGTTTTGCTTTGAGTCCCTGGAAACTAGCACAATGTCTAGTAGAAGTTTAATAAATGCTTGCTACATAAAGTCTTTCAACTTCTGTGGGCCTTGGTTTCCTCATTTGTAAAATGAGGAGTTTAGACTTGAAATCTAAGGTCCCTCTCCATAATATATTTATGAATATTTGAATCTCCTTTTTCCCATTACATGCCATCTTTTAGTTTTAAATATACCCCACCTGCCTCAATAGAATATAGCACAGAATCTTTGAGGGCCATTGATGGTCACTATAAAAAAACCCAAAACTTGTATGACTAATACCTAGCACAGTTAAGAAGTTAACAAATGTTTGTTGAATGAATAATTTAATCTTTGTTTTTAATATGTCATCTTCCTTCACAATAGCACCATGAGTTAGAAAAAACTAGTGTTAACTTTATTTCATAAAAGGGAAAACTAAGGTTTAGAGATGAAACTGCTCCTCTAAGGATGGTGTCAAATGGGTAGCTCAGCCAGCCATGGCTAGCGTCCATGTACAATAAGATAATATTGCTTCCACAACTAGTCTGGGCAGCTTTGTCATTGGTATGCATTTTTCACTAGTTAATTTGCATACAACTCAAAAATAACCCAGTGATTAGATTTTAAAAAATAAAGTCCTTGATAATCTCTGAATCTTTTCCCCAAACATGTTATCTCTTCTTTTAGTGTTTATTTTTCAGCTTGTTTATCCTTTCTCCTCATTTGTTTTTGTGAAGGCAAACAATATAAGGGCTCTTTAAAAAAAATACATTTTTTAAAAAGTTCTCTCTGAAAAAGAGCTGGGCTCTTGGTGCTTCTGACAATTTTCTTCCAACACAAGCAGCACCCAGATTGGAATTTTGATTTTTAAGTATTTCAGTTCTTGCTTGGAAAATTAAATTCACAAAACAATTGATTATCGGTTATAAATGGCAAAAACACCATCTGGTTCCCCAAAACGGCTAAATCCAAGTAGCAAGGGGAAAAAAAAGAATTGGAACTTCTAGTTGGCGTGGAGTTCTAGTCCATGAAGCAGAAAATGACGAGCTTTACTATGAAAAAGCCGGAGTAGTCATAACTTGTATTTAGCGGCTGTGGGAATTTGATGCGTTCTTCACATGTTCCATATGTTAAAGCAATTGGCGAGAACCTCAGTGTGAAGGAGTTGGGGGTGGGAGAGGAGGGTGGCTAGTGGAAAGAGAAGCTAAATCTTAATGCTGTCTGGTTTCTTCTCCATTCCTCTTCACAGAGAGGCAGTGCCCAAAGGCCTTAGTTTCTCCACCAGGGAAGTGGCTATGTTACCCTTACCCCACATTGATACAGGTAGAGGAAGTTGTGTGGTGTTTCTGAAGCCATCTGCATTCCTCAGTCACCAAGCATTAGCATTTCCCACAGTAATATCCACTGTTATTCTTTGCCAACTGGGGATTTGAGTAGGTGTCCATTTCATGTGCCAAGAGAATGAAGCGAGATGAAAACACCCCACGTATTCTACTGTCCCCATATTGTGTTCTTAGTGTGGGAGGATTTGGGTCCTGGCTATAGATTTCCATAGATCTTGTTTCATAAAATACGCTATACCTTGGATGTGTTGTGTTCTTGTTATAAAAAAGATTGTGAGGGCCTGGCTTAATGAAAAGAACCCCATGCTGTAATTTAAGTATCATTTTCACCTTTGTTTTTTTGCTCTATACCAGTGTATAGAATTCTTGGTGTGGGATACTCCTTCCTTTCAAGTAGTTTGTCCATAATTATAGCCTTAAGGGAGTTGGGGGAAGGGAGAAAGGGAGTCTAGGAGGTTAAGCATCTTCTCAATGGTCACTCCACTACTGACTTTCCCTCCATGCCAAGATGTCTCCACCATATTATCTCTTAATGCTAAATACACAAAAATTGTCCAACAACCCTTCTGGAGTTTCATAAGGTCATGTATCCAGAGCTAGGAGAGACCTGAGACCATTCTGGTCCAAACCCCTCACTTTTACAGATGAAAAAACTGAGGCCTAAGGAGTTTAATCGCTAAGATCACAATACGGTAAATAACAAAGGCAGGAATTGAAGACAGAAGGTCAGAGGTGGTATTTGAACTCCAAGGTCACAGACTTTGTGTCAAAGGCAGCATTTGAATTCCTTTCCTCTGACTTGTCAATGTTTCTTTCCATTGTCCCAAGCTGCCTTCTCTATGACCTGACACAGTCTCTGCTTTATCAGTTGGTGCCTAGTCTAGCCTATCCTATAGGAATAAGTGATTAGGTTCTGCCAATGTAAACCCAATCTCATCTGTAGCAGTGTTTACCACAAGTCTTCAGAGGCTGGGCAGTTTTCCCCCATGATGACACACGATTATTGCCAGCCAGTTTCCTCTGACCCTTCCCTCTCCCATTCCTTTCTGCTACAGCTAGTTCTGTCACCTGCTGGATGTTCGGGGGAGTCTTGGTAGATGGCCTTCCTTTCATAAAGCAAGAGCAAAAATCATGAAGTAGAGCGTCCAGGGTTCTGAGGCTAGAACAATCTTCGAATGACAGTTGTTGCCTAAGGAATGAAAGTAAGCTGTTTTGAAGGGCAACTGTTCAGGATGGCTAGCAGTATCTCAACTCCCTTTCTGATTTTTTTGTATTATGATTTTCATCAAGAGGAGGATAAGGGGTTAGGGAACTCATTTCTGGGTAGGCGTCCTAGAGCACCGTTCAGTCTTAAGCCATTTACATTCCATAATCTCCTGGTCATTTAGCCACAGATAATTTGTCATGGTTTGTTTTAGCTGTTGTGATATTGATATTTATTATGCAAATTGTATTTCCTACATCTTATTGTTCTGCATTCTATGAATACTTAAATTATTATAAACCTTTATACTTAATACAGCTCGTCCTTCAATTTGATGCTTGAGTAGCGGAGGGTCAGAGCACACACTATCTTCAGGAGGGAAAGAAAATAAGTAATTAAAAAGCAAACAAACAAGATCGCTGCCGCCTCGGTGAGGAGGGGGTCCAAGAGACCCGAGAAGCTGTCAGGGCAGGCTGGCGGAGCTCCTCCTGGAGGGAGCTGGAGGCCCGGGCTTTCCTCCCAGAGCTTGGGCCGGGGTCTGCTGGCGCTGGGGCTGGCGCTGGGGCTGGGGCTGGGGCTGGGGCTGGGGCTGGGGCTGGGGCTGGGGCCGGGGCTGGGGCTGGGGCTGGGGCCGGGGCCGGGGCCGGGGCTGGGGCTGGGGCCGGGGCCGGGGCTGGGGCTGGGGCCGGGGCTGGGGCTGGGAGCGGAGCAGCCTCCGTCCTCTCCTCATGCATGTACAGACGTACACACAGATCCAGTCAGGTTTATGTCGCTCTGCACGGAGGCGGCTGGGAGAGGGGCAGGAGGGCCGAGCTCCCGTCTTTGCTCCGCTGCTCCGGAGCCTGACCGCCGTCCAGAGGGGCCCGGGCGGGCTGGGCGGACGGGGAGGCAGGCGCCCGGCTTTCCCCTTCCTAACGCGAGCTACATCAACAGCTGCAAGACGGAGGCTCCCTCTCCCCTTCCCACTCCGGCTGCTGCCCGCACGTCTCCAGGATTGTTTGGTAAATCCGGGGACATGCATTTTCCCTCTCCACCCCTGAATCGTCCGTCTCAGCTGGGCAGGGCTTTCTCCCGGGGAAGGTGAGTGACGGAAATCGGTGGTCCCGCTCCCCCCAGGCCAGGTGCTCCAGGGAAGAAGGGGAGAATGATCTCCTAGGGCAGTGACCTAGCCTTCGCGGGTGGATTTGCAGATGGATATCAACATCCTTATTAAAGGTGGGCTCGCGGAGGGGTCGTCGCCACACGCCCGAAGCCGGAGAGGAGACTTTTACCTTGATCCCCGGGAAGCGAACCCGACCCTTATTAACATAAACATATTTGCATAAGCCCCTCCCCCTAGGTGGCGCGGGCGCGCCGCCGATCGGCTTGCGTGGGGCGGGGGGGTGGGGCGGGAGGGGTTGGTGAGGGAGGAGGGAGACCCCGGAGAGAAGGGAGCGGGAGGGGGCGCTGCGATTGGCCAGCGCGGGCTCCGCCCCCAACGCATCTCATTAACATCTAATTAGCGGGCCGGTCGGACGCCGGAGGAAGCGGCGGCCGCCAGTCTGAGGCAGGTGCCCGACATGGCGAGTGCGGTGCTGCCGAGCGGATCCCTGTGTGCGGCGGCGGCGGCGGCTGCGGCGGCGCCTCCCGGGCTCCGGCTCCGGCTCCGACTGCTGCTGTTGCTTCTCTCCGCCACGGCGCTGATCCCCACAGGTAGGTGCCAGCGCAGGGGTCCGATTCCCCGAATCTCCGCGTACCCCGGCGGTGGTTTCCAAGAGGGGGAGGCCGTTTCCATGACGACCACCCTCCCCAATTCATAAATCCGAAGGGGAAGGAGCGTGCAAGGGAACCTCGCCCGGGCGCGATGGTCGCGGGGTGAGGAGTGGCGGGTTTGCGGGGATCAGCGCTTCCCCCCATCCTCCTCCCAGCCCTGTCGGAATCCGGGGGACGGCTCCGGCCGGGCAGCAGCTCCGTCTCCCCGGCTTGGGCAGCCCGGAGCCACGGGGAGCTCTTGGCTTCCCGGGGGTCGGAGACTAGGGAGGAGGGGGAGAGCGTAGGCGCCCGGACCTCCCCGATGCCCCTCTCCCCCAACTCCCCACTGCCCGTCCGCCTCGCTCATCCCCCAGGGCTGCGGCTTGGCTTGGTCGGAGCCCCCTCCCCAGTCCAAGCCCCCTCGGATCTCTGGTGACCACGTCCTCCCCGTGCCGCCGTGTGCCCGTCACCCCCGGACTTCTCCGGATCTGCGTTCGCTGCCCCCGCACCCGCTTCCCCACACTGCACGCAGCCTCGGCTCGTGCTTCCCTCCGGGCTGCCTCCACCCTCGGGATTGCACCCCTCCTCTCCCCTCCCCTCGGCTGCGGATCTCCCTGGCTGGCCTCCAGGCGTGGAAAGTTCCCCCCAGCCCCTGTGCGCGGGGGGCGGCCGCTCCTGCCGCCTCTGCGGGAAGGAGGAGCTGGGAGCCCTCCGGTTGCCCGGAGGACGGAGTCCCCTTCCCGGAGAGGAGGGGAGAGGGGCTGCTCCTCACTCCCGGCCAGCCCTGGGAGCTGGTGCTGGGGTGGCGGCGGTGGAGGCGCCTCTCGTCCCACCCCCGCCCCCTTCCCGCAGCCTTTGTGTCAAGCGGAGAGCGGATGGGTCCTTGCCGAAGCCCCGCGGGTGGGGATCTCGGGTCTGGTTTGCCCGGGGACGGCCATGCCTACCCGCCCCCGCCCCGCTTAAAACGCCGCGGACTCGGCTGGAGCGGCGGGCGTGCGGCTGCCCCGGTGCTGGGCGCGTTGGCGCGTTTGGGAATGAAGAGGGCAGTGTTTGCTTTGGCTAACAAAAGGGAGCCGAGGCACTTCCCGGCGGGGAGGCCGGCCCGGCCCGCTGCACCCCCGCTTCCCCTCCCGCCACCCTCCCGTTCTCCTCTCCCCATGCCTTCGCTGCCCGGGCAGGGGTGCAGGACGGCTCCTTGCCGCCCGAGCCCGAGCAACAAGTGGCGGAGAGGATCCCGAGAGCACGTCCCCACCTCCCTCAGCCCCGCAGCGCTGCCCCCAGGGCCCGGGTGCTGATGTGCCCCCGGGCCCGGGTGCTGCTGTGCGGTGCCTGCTTCAGCCTTCGCCTCGGACGGGCTTTCCTCGTCCCTTTTGTTTACATAATAGAGGACCGGCAGTTATGTAAACACTGCCCCCGGCAGTGACTGGGGTGGAGGGGGTCGCTTGGGGGGGGCCACCTTGAGCGTTGTAGTGGCTGACTTGGGCTGGTTTTGGAAAGTCCTCGGTTTGCGAAAGCCGAGCTCCTGGGTCCTTCTGGGACCCAGTGAGAATCTGACGTGGGATTCCATCTCTCTTCCTTCCCTGTCTGTCTCCTGTGTTGTTTTTATGTGCTTTTCCTGTGTGAATTCTTAATTTATGAGTTACAAGGTAATTGGGTTTGGCCTCAGCCGATGCCGGTGTAGTTACAACTTCATTTCTGGCGATGTCTCAGCCTGGATGGGTTCAATAAAATGTTCCTGAAAGAGATCCCTCATGCTGCTGCATTGTAAAAAGCGCCAGTGTCAGTTAAACGTGAGTGTGTGTGTAAAGGCTCTGTAACTGGCGCATAATAGAAGCAACAATAGACTTGTATTGGCTGCAAAAAAAAGAGGGAAAAGCGCTGCTGGGGATATTTCCTTTCGACTAAAAATGGGAGATCTGTAATCACTGCAAAGTACTATTAGATTATACATACCCTGTCAAGCCTGCTCATTGAAGGAGTGGTGTTAGTAGTAACAGTACTATATTTGTAACTATCTTTCTGTAAGAAGTTGCCTTCCCTGAGTGGGATATATGCTGACTTGTAAAGGAGAGATCGGGAACTCAACCGTGCATGTCAAAGCGACATGAAAATTCTGTTACCAGTTACCATGGAAGCAGTTTCTTGCTCTTGTGTACATCACTGTTTGTATGCTGGTTATCAGATTGTGTTCAAATTAGAAAGTAATTGGGTTTGATTTGCAGCAGGGAGTAATATATTTTTGGATGACTCTTCCTTGAGATTATTTTTATATGTAGTAATGACCTGGTGCTGGCATTAAGGGGCTTTTTTGCTATAGCTACAGGTCTGAGACTCCAGATGAGAATTTTTTGAGGGAAGGGGTATAGGAGGGTGGGGCTCTTCTCCCTCAGCGCTTACAAAAGCTTGGAGTCTGCTCGGAGGCCTCCGGTTCTGAATCAAAGGAAACCTGTTGGTGCTGCCTCCTAACTTCGATTGGTCTAGTTCCATTTTTATCTATCTTGGAAAAGCTAACAAGGGCCACAGAAGGCCTTGGTACAGTGGTACTTGATTCCCTTTTTCCTTAGAGACAAATCCATCCATCTTTGAAAGAGAATTTCTCCCTGTTCATCTAGGGGTGGTGATTTGGATGTAATGGGTGTTAATGGCACGCAACTGAAATGGGGTTGCTCAGGCTTACCTAAAACTCACGGTCAGAGTAGGTGTGTTTCCTGTATTTTTCTTGCATGCCTGATAACATCCTTTTAAATCTGAGTGAAGTGAGGGTAGTTGACCTTCTTCCTTTGGTGGGTGTTAGAAAAGTGGGCCTTAGTGGTAGGTGGCAGTCCTTTGAGTGGGCAGCTTAAGGCTTTACTCCTTTCTGTAGTGGCTTGTCTGGCTTCATGTTCCCAGGAAAGGAGACTTTGCAAAGTGCCACCCTTGGTATTGTTATGTTTCCTTCTATCTAGTTGAATCCCCTGCAGGAGGGACTTGCTCTTGTCTGTGATGGCTTTGATAAAATATCCCTCATTAATGCCACTTTATATTTACAGTGTGTCACTGGAGACACACAAGGCTTCATTTAGTGACTTGTGTGTCGAGACAAGCTTGCATTATTTGCCTGGGACATTTTGGAAGAACAAGAGACCCATTGAGCAATCTTTTGAAATGAACAAATACGAAAAAGGGGGGAATAAAAGAGCAGGCAGTTCTCTGGAACAAAGAGCTTTATTCATATGTATGTTGTACATGCTCTATCCCGTTTTCCCCAATGGCCCTCTTGGTAAAGGGGAATGGGATAGGAAAGAAGTAAACTGATGTGACACTTTTACTTCCTCCCTTCCTGACTTCTCATCCTTTTGGAGTGGTTCCGAGAGAAGATGAATCCAGGACACGTTGACTGCTGGTCTTCCTGAGCTCCCCTCTGAGCCGAGAAAGGTGACTGGTTCCTCTGCTTAAGTGATACTCCTCAAGACTCACCTCCTACCTCTGCATTTCACGTGGAGAAGGTGCTACCTGTTGAGATGGATGATTGTAGCAGGAAGACATGACACCTTTGTATGACATCTGATAGCGAATGTCAGGCTAAGTTGTTTTGCAATTGCAATATTAGCTCTTTATTTGATTTTATTTTATTGCACTGTTAGACTTCCCACTTGAAAACTAGGTTCTTGTGTGTATCGCCTTTCTTATATATAGCATTACTCTTTTTGGAGTTTATAGCGACTTTTGCCCATACCTGGTAAATTTTAGCTTCATGCACGGTAAATTTTTAATGCTTCTTGGCCTGAAGTTTTGGCTCACTAAACGATATTCCGGCTTTAAAATTTTTTTCACAACATTGTTATGAATGTAAACCATCTCAGACTCTTTAGTTTTCTTTCTGTGTATGATAATCTTTAAATACTGTATCTGCCACATGGAACCCTCATTTCCACAAAAAGTAACTTGAAAATAAGGCTTATTTTAATGAGGACCCTGTTAAATTGAGTCAAGGTAATCAGTGTTATGATATTGAAAGAAAACTTCTTAGTATTAGAAGAGAGAACTAAAGGGAAATAAAACCATAAAATTCTATCTCTGTATAAATTCAGTTAAGAAGAATATTACTGACCGCTGCACTGGGCATTTATTAACCAAGAAATACCAGCATGAAAGGGAGAAATCACACAGCGACATCTGTTGCAGAATTGAAAATTTGCTGCTTTGGGTTGGGAGCTAATTAGTCCCATAAAAGCTTCTAATGGTACGTGTCAGAAGCATATATATTGTATGTATACACACAGACAGATGTACATGGTCATTTCTTTGTAAATAAAACACTTCAGGGATAAGGAGGTCTTTTCTTAATTTCACCTTTGAGGAGTTGGTGATATTCATAGACTCACAGAAATTTAACGATGGTAGAGATCATTTATTTCTATCTTCTCACTTGATAATTGGTGAAGAAATTTTGGCTCAGAGATTAAGTGACTTGCCTAAGGTTATACTATTAATGCATTAGTGACAGCTAGGGCTAGAACCCAAGTCTCCTTCCTCCTACCCAGTCAAGGGTTTTTCTCGTTAATTTCATGTCCTTCTCTATAGACCAGTGATGATCAGCAAGGACTGCAGGGTCATTCAAGGTGTATATCGGCTAAGGACGTTCTAGGGCTTGGAGGCTTCAGGAATAGTTATAGCTCCAGAAACCTTTGTTTGGAATTCTGGCGTAGTAAGGGGGCAGGACTCGTCATTATCGGGGTCCTATTTAATGTTAACAAGTAACCCTAAAATCTTTGGCCACGTATTGGAATTGAAGAGTATACTAAAAGCTGTCGCAGAAATCTTTGTCGGGGAGCATTGGGGACCGTGTCCATGGTCTAAGTGTTATGTTTGAGCAGAAATAGATTTATTTCAGCAAAATCCAAATTTGTCCTTTCTCTTCAGCGTAAACACAGAAGATTCTTCTGTGAAAGATACAAAACTGGCCTGAGAATGAGGGCGTTCTCAGGTAGGGATCACCAGCAGTTACGGGTTTTCCCAGCAGCAGTTTGACCTTTGGGGGGGGGTGGGTCGTAAGAATGATCATTAAGATTACTAATAATCACGTTACTAATGTGTAATAATTACTAATTAGTGATCCTAATAATCATCTCTAATAGTGATATTATTAGGATCCAATAATAACTGACATTGGACAACTTTCAAGTTTTGCACAGCGCTTTCTCTGCATTATCTCCTTGCCTGCATTCAGCGGCAAATCCAATGCTGCACTTATTTGGTTTAGATAAAGAAGAGAGGAGGGGAGAGAGGGATTGCTGAAGTATAAAGTCATTGGGTAGCAGATAGGCTGCTAGGGAAGCCAATCAAGCACAGAGGAGGAGATTGCAGTCCGGACTGGGCTTGTCTTGGAGTGTGGCTTAGACTTGGACTTGGATAGATTAGGGCTTTGGTTTGTTTGTGTGGTGGGGGATGATGCTTTATTGTAGTGCTTAAACCCTACAGATGAAGGAATGGAAGTTGATCATAGTATCATGGATCTAGAGCTAGATGTGACCAAGGGGCCTTACAGGCTCCAGAATTCAATTCCCCGGTTTCATAGAAAAGGAAACTGAAACTAGTGCCTTGTCTGAGGTTACAGGGGTAGGAAGTGTCCAAGGCAGAATTTGAATCCAAGTCCTCTAGAGTAAATGTCCTTTTCCATGCTGTCTCTTCAGTTTTAGTTGCTTTTTAAAAATTTGATCAATTTGGACATTTCCATTTATATGAAGTCCTCTTACCTGGAAAAATAATATTAAGGGTAGAAAAGTTTAATAATAATAAAGATGATACATTAATAGAGTGCTTTGTTGTTTAGAGAGTATTTTCCGTGCAATCTTATTTATTTACTCCGGTCCTGTGAAGTACGTAGTTGCCAATATTGTTATCCTTATTTTACAGATGTGGAAACTGAGGCTCAGAGAAGTTAAGTGACTAATCTAAGGTTGCTCAGCTGGCAAGCAACAGGAACTTACAGAAGAATGGTTCTAATGACCAGGTCTTTCTAGCTCTTTTAAGTCCAGAGTTCTTTCTGTATGCTCTTCTTGGCATAGTTTATCTTAGTTTAGGGGCTGGGAGACATTTTAATGATGTGTTAGTATTTTAAAATTTCAGTGGCATTTATTTGTCTTTATGTTTGTAAGTGTAATAAACAGTGAAAACAAAAGAAAAATGTGTTTGTTTCTTCCCCTTTTTGCCATTTTGGATTGGCCATCTTAAGTGTTTATGTTCCATATTTTATAACCACTGTAATTACGAAATACTTGGTACTTGAGGCCCATATGAAAAATGTATATTTTGTGGTTACCTTTTTTTTTTTGGAGGGCAGGAGAGGAGAGAAGAAAAGAGACTTAACTACATCTAACAGTACATTTCTGCATTTATTTAAAAAAAAAGTATAACTTTTAAATCTAGTCCAAAGTGTTGGAATGCTTTAGTGGTAATCCTCTGAGCTTTTATTTTTTTTTGCCCTCCTATTAAAAGTAGTTGGCTCCATTTTCAGAGAGGTTCATGGGATGTGAGTTTTTAGAAAAACAGGCTTTTTCTTGAGCATTGTATTTAATGTGGACCATAAATCTGAAGTATTTGATTTTCTGGTTTCCAGCCAAACAAGTAATTACACATATGATGGGTACGAATTGAGCTGGCCAGGTAAAAGCTTCCTGCGTCTCTCCTGGGGAACTGGACCCGGTACAAGAAAGCACAAAGGAATGCCTACAGTGAGTGTTTGGGGAGTGCCACCAAAATCAAATAAAAAGCTTTTGTTTGGAAACCATCAATGAAGGAAGGAATCCACTGGAATGTTTGTAATTACAAGTGGTACCTCCTTGTTTAAATTTCAGAAGCCACAGTTTCTTTTTTCAGAGGTTTAAATTGCATGCTCCAGCCAGCAGCTGCTTTGTGGTTAATGGGCAGTTTTCTTTGAAGATCTTCCAGTGCTGGCTCACAAAAGCTTTGGTGCAGTTGACTCCCAACTAGGGTTAGAGGAGAAAGGTGTGGATATTTACGTTTACATACAGCCAAGTGATGCGTGACCTGCACTGCTCAAAAAGAGACAGTGAGACAGAGGGAAGTCAGGTAACTTTTTTTTTTAAAAAAACTTATTAACAAAAGGATGCCTGAAACAGCCTTATGATGATCAACTGTCACTGGCCGAAGAAAGTCCTTGCAATTGAACAAAAAAAAATGCTGTGCACTTGTTTTGTTGGAATGTAATCAATTGACCTCAAATTTTGATTTAACCATTTCAGAAGTATTAAGTAGGCTTAAAATAGAATAATCTGAGAGAGAAGCTGCTTGTTACACTAATGGTAACAGTAACAACATGAAATGGACATTTACAAAGCATTACCTCATTTCAGTTTTCCTATGAACACTGTGAAGAGGTACTACACATATTATTCCCATTTTATAGATGAGGAAACTGAGGCTCAGAGAGGTTAAGTGACTTATTTATGGTTCTACTGCATTAGTAAGTGTCAGACATGGGATTTAAATCCAACTCCAATATGAGCTACTGTGGCAGGTCTGCTGACTTTTGAAAGGCCCTGGTACAAGCATCATTTTTCCAAGGCTAAGCAGGCCACAATTCATGGGAAAGTTAGAATGCTCATTCCATTTTTAGCAATGTGGTATCACAGTATGGAACTATGAAATGTCTATGAAGACTTTTTCTTTTTTTTTTTTTTAACAATTTCCATTTATTTACAAAATACCAAAAGTTAATCATCTACATATTACCTCTCCTTCTTGCCACTTTATGCATGCACTGATTTTGAAAAAAAAAATAAAACTTTTTAAAAAAAAGAAAAATGTTCACTGGGTGAGAATGAGCAATGTTTTATCCTTTGTCAAGATATCTGAAGAAACAAGAGGAGAGCAGAACCGGAATTCCTGGGTGCACATCAGCAAAGCTGAGCTGGGGTGACAGAGGAGAGTGAGTTGTCTGTCAGTCATTAAGCCATAGAATCTTAGTGGTTCAAAAAAGATGCTTTTTGGAACAGTGGCTTCCCTTGACATAACTCCTTACTAGTAATCGTACAAACCTATGCTTAAACATTTCAGTGATAGAAAGAAAACTTACTATTTTTTAAGGCTTCATTTAGAATAGTTTTCTTGTCTATTTTACATTGAGCCAAAATTTAATTCTTTGAAAATTAAAATAATTACTCTTAGGTCTACCCTCTGTGGTCAAACAAGAACAAATCTAATCTTTCTCCTCCTTGACATCCACCAAAGACTTAACTATAGTTTGTCTTGCTCTAAGTTTTCTATCCTTGAGGCTGAAAACATCCCAATTCCTTTCACTTGTTGTATGCTTATGTTTTCTTCTCATCTTGGCCACCCTACTTGACGGCTATGCTTAGAAAGTTTACATCATGTCTATTCCCAAATGTACACAAGCAGAATGTTTAACAACTATGTCACATGGTTCTGGTTCATGGTAACTTAGAGGCTATTTTGTGCAGTATGTTCTTTTTACCAAGACTCCTTCAGAGGTGGTATATACTTATTTTATGAGGAAAATTGAGTGATGGGAAAGAAGCTTTTCAATTCCAAATTTTATTTATAAATTAAGTTTTTGATGTTCCATACAGTTTACAAGTTTAATCTTTTCATCTACAATTAAGGAAACTGAGGTCCAGAGGGATTGTGGCTTAAATTGAAAACCAGAGCTTTTATTCTGTGTTACCTATAGTTTGTAATTCTGTCCATTTGGTTAGAAACCAAATTTAGTATGTCAGGAATCCAGTTCATCATTTCCCTTCAATAGCTGCTAACGATTCCCAATTTCTCTATTATTTTGAATGGTCCTATCTTCTTCAGAAGCCAGGGTCTCAGATTTGGGAGTTCTTGCTAATTACTGTCCTTTCCTTATTAACTGCTCTTCTTGTTTGTAATCTAATAGCAAATTGGATTGATCATTTCTTAACCACACCTCTTCCTTTCTTCATTTTTGTAGCCATTGTGATAGTCCAAAACCTTGCTGCTTCACCATGGATAATGTAGCGGTTTACGATCCAGCCTCCCTGCTGTCAGTCTCTGCTTTTTGACCACCCAGCCTGGACCTATCAGCAATAATTGTCTTTAAGTGTTGTTTTGACTGTGTCACTCTACAGTTTAGAAATGTATGCTGGTCCATAATTGTGTCGTATCAATTTCAGATGCCTCAAAATTTGCTTCAGGGCTCTCCAGCAATTGCTCTATCATGTCCTAAACACTCTCCCCAATCTTTCCTTCCATTTTCAGCCCAATCCAGTCCTGATCCAGACCTACTGTGATTGGAAGTAGTTCCATTCAAGTGACTGCAGTGAAACTGAGGAAGAAAGAGCAATCCCTTGCTGGTTTCCATTGGACAAAATTGTATCTTGGTCTATCTCTTTGCTTCATGATTCCCCCTGCTTTACAGATGGAGAATAACTGGGAAATCTCCTTGCCTACTTTGAGGAGTAACACCTTATCTTAAACCTATCATGCAAACAGATTTCACCCTCATTAACATGCAGTATTCACAATATACCCCAATCCTGGGACTTCCCATTCTGTTTTGCAGATTTATACATAAATGTTTTTTTTTTATGCCAGGCATTTCTTTGCCATAACATCTTGATATTTTGATTATATTTTTAATGAAGATTTTAAACTTTAAAATGTTGAGAATTTATTGTGCATGTGCAGTAGACAGTGTTTGAACATTGAGCTTTACTGCCACATTAAAACACTGTAATTGGCTTAAAAATTGCAAGTTGAAAAAGCAAGACCTGCAGGGAAAACCATTAAGGCCACCTGAAAATAGGGAAGATGCTATGGGTCAGAAATCTCAGGTACTTTGCTGGGAGCTACTGTTCTGGGCCCAAATTAGCAAAATGCATCTTGTGAAGAGAGGGCAGAATCCAAGGGAGACTGGTACCAGATTGAGTGTTAACTCTTCTCATATTTCTTGCCTTAAATGACTAAGAAACACATGTTTGGGGAACTGTGTCCTGATGGAAGGACAAGTCTCTGAAGTACTGGTCTGCATCACTAAATAAATATTTTCAACAAATTAGGTTTCAAAACAACCCTCCATAACGATCAACAGTCTGTAGCAGACTTCGGAGTCTCATGGCAGGGCTCTCACTTTGGCTGCTTTTTTTTTTTTTTCCTGCAGTGGGGTGATAGCCAAGAAAGTGAGTTCTGAGAGCCACCGAGGAAAACCGAAACGTTCATTACTGTGTCTGAGCACATGCTTTGGTTTGAAGGCTCTTTTCATAGGTGTTACCTGGAAGTAGTATTTGTCGCCATTCCTTCCCCATTTTTTTTTTTTTGCCTCCATAGTGAGATTGTTGTTCATTCGTTTCAATCATGTCCAACTCTTCGCGATGCTATTTGGGGTCTCCTTGGCAAAGATACTGGAGTGGTTTGCCTTTTCCTTCTCTAGCTCATTCTACAGCGATGAGGCAACTAAGGCAGGCAAGGTCAAGTAACTTGTCTAGAGTCACAGCTAGTAAGTGTCTGAGGCTGGATTTGAACTCATATCTTCCTGATTCCAAACCTGATGCTCTATCTACTTTGCCATCTAGCTTCCCTAGATACTTACATACAAAATACATCTTAAAAAAAGTTGAAATTTCATCTACGTAGGCATTCCCTCCAAGCCTTAGTAAATGGTTTCATGAGTCAGATCACATTTTTTAGACATATTTTTCAGATACTGTTTTCAGACCACAGTTGGGCGGTCAGCCATCTTCTGATGAACATCCTTTTTTCTTATTATCAGGTTGTTATTCAGCTTGTCCTTTGGAAGGAGCTTCTATGGCATAATTTTTTAAAATGTTGTGGAGGCACAGTTGAGCATTTGCAGAGAGTTAGAAAATATCTGTGCTGGTGATGTCTCAGAATGAAGATGTAGGTAACTCTAGCAGAAGGGTGTTTTGTTGTCCCTCAGCTATATCTGGCTGTGAACACTAAGCCAGGGACAATTACAGATCATCAACCTGATTGCCCCTTTCTGAAGAGAAAAGAACATTGCCTTATTTTTCTTGAAGAAACACCCAAACACTGGGAACTTGTGAAACAGAAACTCCCCAAATTAATTTTGTACTGAATCATTTGCCCCAGTGGTTTTATCTTTTAAAAGGTTCAAGTAGAAATTAAGTTAAATGACCCTGAACTATACCTTTCTCTGCCTATTTTGTGCTGGTGTTATCATTGCACAGTGATGTCTAAAAAAAATCATTTTTGTCGGTAATCAGATTGACTGTTAGCTAGTCCTTTTTTCCTAAAGCAAAACAATCACTGAACCAGACTAGGCAAGGAAGAGATCAAGTTTAGCTTATAGAACAGTAAGACTAAAATTTTGATTTGGGTGTTACACTGGAGCTGGAGTCAGGAAGACTTGAGTTCATATTGTAAGTTAAATGCTTATAAGCTGCGTGACCCTGGATAAGCCACTTAACCCTCAGTCTGCCTCAGTTTTCTCACTTATAAAATGGTGGTAACAGCATCTTCCTCACCTTTTTGCCTGGATGAAAAGAGATAATGTTTGTTAAGTTCTTTGCAAACCATAAATCACTATATAAGTATAACCACCACCACCACTAAAAGCAGTGTGAGATCTGATGTATATTTAGAAAGATGTTGGTTTGGTTGTATAAAATATATTTTTTATTAGAGCACAATGGTAATGAAGTATATTATTGGTTAGGAAGTTGCCATATATACTTAGCATCACTTCTTTGCATTAGTAGCAATTACCATGCATGTAATAAAATATCTCTAGATACTAAGAATTATCAGGGTTGGAAGAGTTCATGAAGGATGTACTCAACCAAGAGGTAACATCGAAAAGAAAAACAGCAGTTGGAATCACTCCTCTGGATGAGTTTTCTTTGGGAGTGAGTAGAATCACCTTGGCGAAGCTGATGGTAAGGATTAGATGCTGTACTGTTGAGCACATAATGATAGATGCTTTTTGGGAGGACTTAAGTATCGTTTATTGAAATTATAACATGGCTTTACCTAACTTGTAAATCTCACTGCAAAAACATGCCTTTAAATATATTTATCAGTAGGATTTGAGTGGAAGAACCTAAGCATGATCTGTTGATGGAAATTAGGTGGGGATCATTATCAAGTTGGCAGCAAGGTGATGAATTTTTTTGTCTCAAATATGATTCCCTAAGGCATTCAGGGATAATGAAATGTTCCTGGAAGGAGTTCTAACACTGAAAAAAATGGTGGATGCCTGAAGTATGTATTAAATGAAGTATATAGGTATTAGTACCACCTCTTCCATTATTTGTCAGGTGTGTTGAATTCTCAGTTGGGTTCTGTCATTTGACTTGGCTGTATAAAATGCTTTCATTTGGTTTTATTTTACTTTAGATGCCTTTCTCTTTCATGTCTGAGTCACCTTTCATCTTGGATGATAGTTCCAAACTACTATCTTTCACCAACATGGTAGGCTAATTTATATAAAAGTGGCTAATGAAATCCAAAAAAAGGTCTATGTAAGATTTGGGTCTTTCTTTTCATACAGACTGTTATATGACTATGGACTAGCTTCACAAATGTTGGTTTTGACCATCCACTCACTACCTTGCCTCTGACTAATAACCCTTATTCAATTGGAGGTAACCTTCATAAGAAAGAAAAGTTGCCTTTTGTCAGTTAATATCCTCACCAGTCCTGTTTACCAAGGAAGGCTTAACACAGCCTTTGGACTGGCAAACTTTTAGACTTATCAGATACCTTGTTCCTAACATATATAGCTTTATAGCAGTTAATGCAATTGACCTATTTTCATTTGGTACTGACAGAAAGTGTTAGGGCATGTAGCTTTTACTGGGGCTTGGAGAATGTGGGCTTAGCCATTGTCTTGTTCAAAGTTTATAGAAATAAAGATCCTTGGCTTATAACTGTGTGCTTCCTGTTTATATCATGCTGTGCTACTAAGCCTGGACCTTTAGGAGGGATGGGTATGTTTAGGTACTTTTAATTATTATGAAACTGCTAGGAGGAGGTAAATCCACCTTTCATTAAAGGACACATACTACTAAGGCAGTGGATAAGAGGGGACCAGTTTCTGTCCCTGAACATGATATGGGTTGAAGTCATTGTGGAAGTGGTATCAGCATGTTAGCAATGAGGTAACAAACTGAGAAACTTATCGACTCCTACCATCAGCCTCTCTCTACCTTAGCTTACAACAGAGGCTTGTCTCAAAACTGATAGATATTCTCAGAAGAGACATGTTGAAAATAGGGAAATTTAAACCCCAGGGTAACAGTTTTTCCTGCACCGTAATAAAGATATATGTTGAGTCCGTGGCTACAGGATCAAAACATAGATCCTAGTAATCGGATCAAGCGTGAGACACTGCTTGTTGCAGCGTCTCTGCTTTTTAAATGAGATGGTCAGCCAGCCTGTTTTGTGGAGATGTTTACACTCTTTGTACTTGTAATGCCCAATGTTTCTGCCAGATAATATGTTATTAAAATTAAACTTAAATGAGCAAAATGATCAAATTTTTAATTAAAAAAAAGGGTTTTTTTCCTTTGACTTTTTTTGGGTGTATATATGTACGTGTGTGTGTGTGTGTGTTCGTGTTCATTAGGAAGATGAGAGAGCATGAGAGTGTGCTTTCCAGCATATATTTTTAATTTAGGAGAAGTTTGGAGTTTGTTCTTCCCTGTGAATATAGAGGTGGAACCTTTTCTAACCGGAGTTTATTGCTGTAATATTTTTTTAAATGCATTTGTGACATTGATATATTTGTGACCTTGAAGAGACATTTTTTAAAAGCTATTTTTCTCACTACCACATGTGATAACTTTGGGGAAGCCGTCAATTTTGATCCCTAATCAGTAATTCCAACCCCCTGACGGTGTTGGTTGGGGAGGAGGACCTATCATAACTTGTTTTTTATGGCTTATTCCTGAAGAGCTCTCTTCAGCTCACATCCATCTATTTAACCTTGTGTTTTCCCTGCCTAAGGCAGGTAGGCAACCTGGTCCATGCCTTGGTTCTTCAAATGCCTTGAGTTATGGAGAATTAAGCGTACTTTATCGATGTTTTCCTTGCAGCTACATATATATTGTCTTAGGTTACACAGTTGTGTTTGCTTAGGCATTTTGTGTGGATTAGCTCAATTAGTTTAGGTTTTGGGAAGAATTATATGCCTTCCTTGCTTACCAAAACCTGTCATATTCTGTTTCTGGGTGGCCATTTTTCTAGGGATTACCTCCGTAGAGAAATACTGCACGTCGGAAGCACAAAGCCCATCCTCTTTCACCATCATTACCTCCAGTAAATAGATCAGTTGCAGTGTGGGCCAGCTGATGACAAGCAAAGTAGATTTGATGCTTATATGCTAGAAAAATTATATATCTGAAATAAAATTTTTGTCAGCATGTTAGTGTGTAGTATATGATTCAGTATTGTCCAAGGAGAGGAAAAGATGAGTCCAATAATTCCATCTACTGTAGAATTAGATGGTGAAGGCTTTGAAACACCCTGTTGGAAAAACAGTTGCATCTAGGGCCTGTTTTCTGGATTACTTGTTTTCTTCCTCTGAATGTTTTTGTAAAAACAAAATGGTAGTTACTTAAATAGCCTATCTCTTCTGCAGTGCTTTTACTCCTGAAATGTCCTGAAATTGTATAATCACTTTTTGCTGAAGAAGTATAAATCAGGTCAGCGTAAGGACTGTGACTTCAGACCAAGGCATGAACAGAATGTTCACCTTCTCTAACCAACAATGATCTCTGTTTCCACATTAATATCTCAGTGATTATATCTCTTTATCCTTATTTCATAAGGTGAGTAGGTGGAAAGTTGGGTTTTAATAGGATATATTTCAAAGTTTTAGGGTTTTTTTTTTTTAAATGATGTCAGTATCTCTTTAAGATGTTGACATGAACTCTTCCTCTGTACTTGGGGGGTGGGGAAGAGACAGATATGAAAAATAAATTTATAATCCAGTTATGGATTATATGGACAATGTATAAAAATGGAAAAGCTGATCAGTTATTCATTCAGTAAGTATTTGTGGAATTACCAGTGTATATAGCATTCAATTAGATGTGATAGATACAAATAAAGTACAGAACATGTATACTCACATTTTAGGACAGACCAGTTTGGTAAGTTAGAGTGCATGCCAAGAATGGTAACCAGAATGGTGTAAGGGAATTCAAGATCATGCCATTGGAGGATCAACTGGAGGTGGGAAGGGAGATAAAAGAAATTCTTGTTAATTGAAAAAAATTAATTAAAAAAAGACTATTAAGGGATTCCTATCTGAGTACTGGTTAGACTAGATATCCTCTTAGGGTCTCTTTCAACTCAGATTATATTATGCTAGGAGCTTTTAGTTTGAGGAGACAAGAAAACAGTGAAAACGTTAAGCAACAACAGTGCATAATGATGTAACTGCCGAGAAAGGGTAAAGAGAGAGAGGATGGTTAGGTAGATTGTGATTAGTAGAGAAGACTTCTTTTGTCGAAGGTGAGTCATGATGGAATAGTAATAAATAACATGTTAGGACCAGAAGGAACTTTGAGAGATCACCTTATTTTGCAGAAGGGAAAATTGAGTTGCTTGAGAAAGTTACATTCCCAAGGTCAAAAAAGAATTCCCTGGCAAGCCAGACCCCACCCCTTTGAGAAGTTTACAGGCATTTCAGACAGGGGAAACAATAGAAGTAGATTCAGGAGAAAGAGTTAGGTGCGCATTAAAGGTAAGGTTATGCTGCTCATGTCAGTTCACACACACATGCACGTGTGTGTGTATGTCATGTATAGATTTTGGAGGGATGCTGTAAGTGAATGAAATGTGAGAGAAACATTTCATTTTTAAATGACTTTGACTGCCAGGTTAATATAAACAGGGAACTTAAAGTGGGGAAAGATGAGAAGTGAGCTTGGATAGGTAAATGGGAGAGTAAATAATGGAGGACCTCAGATGGTCAAGTCAGGAGCTTCGATGTCATGAAATCATTTCTACCCAGTTCCTTATATCTGCAGTAGTTCTGGAGCTTCTGGCATTGAATCCAAAGCAATATTCAAATGAACCTTGTAGTTATCCATGTATTTGATCTAATGAAGGAAAAATAACCTTGTTTGCCTTGAGCTTGAAGATGGTTTTGGGTTGTTTGGAGAAAAGTACGCAGCTTTTAAAAAACAAATCCCAGCATAGGCTTGATGGCAGGAGGAATCTAGGTCAGCTTCACGGCAACTCCCATTCTTTTGGTAGATTAATTTTTGCCACCCTGGTTTTCAGCGTGCTGTGCAAAGTCCGGAAAAACTGTGCATGGTTCCTTAGTGAATATTAGTCAGCAGGGGGTAGGGAATTAAATTGATGTGTGGGAGCATTTTGATTTACAGTTGACTAGTGAGAGTGTAACTCAGTCCTAATATGGCAACATGCTGTGTTGTAGTCTGCATTTCTTTAACTCTTCAGTATAAAAGCAACAAATCTATATGAACTAATGCATATTACTTGTGGTTTAGGACTGGTCTGTTCTTGTAGGTACGATCATTGGCCTATAGAATTTAGACTTGGAAGGAATTATTGTTGATGATTGGCTCTTGGGCAATGATGGGCCATTGGACAAGCTTCACTTCCTGAGATGCCCTTGACTTAGGGAAAATTAAGTCACTTAACTTGTTTATTGATGGTACTGATTGCCAAGAGGAATTTGTGAGAATGGTCAGGTTAACATGTCAGTAGGGCTGTTGAGGGAATCAAATGAAATATTTAATATAGAATATGTTTTGCAAACCTTAAAGTGCTATATGAATGCTGGCTATTATTTTTATTTAGTAGATGTTTGTGGCTGTTAAGGTTGATTGAACTGTTTATTCTTTTATTTTTTCTGTAAAATTACACTTTTTAATTTCAATAATAAATTTAATGAAGTTTTAATTTTAATGGAAAGTTATAAAAAAATGCAAGAATTTCACAAATTCTTCAGTTTTCCCTTTTGTTTATTGTTTGAAGAATTATCTCTTTTGGCCTAAGTGGGAGGAGAGCTTATCCAGTATTCAGATGAACAGCTTCTTCTTTGTCCTTAGGGAGCTAAATATTGAAGGTTATGGTTACATGACTGTATTGCCTCATGCCATTTCCTATTGTTATCTTTTTTTTTTTTGATAATGCTAAAAGTGAGTGAAATGTGAAAGAAGCATTACTCATTTTAAATAGTTTTGACTGCCAGGTTAATGTGACTCTTAAGCAGAGCTTCATGAGCTCTGTCCATAGTAACTGCTTTTAACTTTGATTTAAAGTTCTTAAACATTCCGAATTGCTTCACCTAATCTTTTTATACTGAACGTACAAATTTCAGGCTTTTTTATTTTAAATCCCTAACTGACAGCTGCTCAACAGCATAGTTTTTTTCTTTTATTACTCGGATAGTTTTAAGAGTTTATGAGAGAAGTTTGGAGTGACTAGACATACTGACTGACATCAGCTATACTGAGGGTTTGGTTTGAAGATGGCTAAGCAAAAAATATGAAGGAATGATGACACGGTCATTATTTTGCCCCATGGAGATGATTGTGAAACCTAATGCTTAATTAAATAGCTTATAGAAGAACTGATAAAATATCTTCTAGACCGATCTCCATAAAGATTTTGAGTACTCCATTTAAAAAAGAATTTCTCATTTGTTGTCCCTTTTGTTGCCATTTTATTAAATTTTTAAAAATGTTAGCATAAGGGAAGACAGGAAAGTTGTAGTTTGACTCTAACATCATCCTGTCCATGTGAGTCCGTCATGCTGTTGCTGTCACACAACACCTTCTCTTGGGGGTGATGATGTTTTTTGAACTGTTTTCCACAAATTGTCCTCTTCATTCTTGTGCCTTGTAAAATTTGGATATGATGTTTTGGGCCTGAGGATGTCCATCCGTATTATTTACCTTTTATGGAAAAGTAGAGGATGTTTACAGTTTGCTAAAGGAACTGGAAAATATGAATGTTAAATTACTGACTGTGGCTTTTCATAGATTGTGGAAAACAGGAGAGGTTCAGTGGGACTGGAGAAAGGTAAGTGTTGGTCTGATTTTCAAAAAGGAAAAGTGAAAACTATAGGTATGTGAGCATGCTTCCATTCTTGACATGACTAGAATATGTTATTAGCTTTATAAGTAGAGGTAAGTCATTTAACTTATAGGACCTCAGACATCCCTTTATAACTGAATTACAAATGGGATGGTGACTTGCATTGGTGGAGAGGGAGTTTATGCGGTACAGGTCCAGACCACTCCCCTCCCTCCCCACTCTACTCCCACCCCATTTTTTATTAAAAGGATGCTTAGTGAAAGGGATCATAAAGAGCTAGCATGGCTTCATGGAGAACAGGTCATGTCAGAACATCACCTGATTTCCTTTTTTTTGTCAAAATGGTGGACAGAGTGGTGTTGTAGACAGAAAGCTGACCTCAAAGAAAGGAAGTTCTGGGTTCAGCTACCCAATCCTTCTGACACATATTGAGCCTGTGATCACCTTGTGTAAGTCATTTAACTTCTCAGTGCTCCAGACATATCTCTAAGACTAGGCCTTGAAAAGAAGGTACCCACCTGCATTGGTTGAGGGAGTTTCCTCACCTGGGAGTTTTCTATGCCAATAAAATTATAGATATAGTACTAGTCATGGAAATTCTACAGATAAGAGTTTGACTAGATTGTAGTGAAGCATTATGGTTGAGATGGAGAGATAGGGCAAATTAAGAGTAGAGTGTGGTGGATTTAGGACTGGTTGGAGTCAGAGTAAAGTAATTAATGGTTCCTTGAACACTTGAAAAGATGACTTTAGTGGAATTCTCCAAGGATATGTACTGTTTGACAATTTTATCAGTGATTTGGATGATGGTTTATTGAATTTGCAGATGATACAAAACCGGAAAGGACAGTTGACACATTGGATGAAGGAGTCAAGATACTTGATTCAGCCCAGGATTCTACCTGCTGAAATGTTGGGCTGAATCAAAGAAGATGAATTGTAGTAGAGATAAGAGTAAAGTCTTTGGTTCAGCAGTGAACTTCTTACGTACAAAATGGTTGATGCATAGCTAAAGAGAAAAATTGGAAAAAAAATGACTGGTGTTTTTAGTGGACTTCAGTACCAGTCAGCAGTGCTGTGGCAGCTAAGGGAATGAATGCGTTATTAGTCTGTGTTTAAGGGAAGACAAATATCGAGGATTAGGAAAATGATAGCCCTGTTGTACTTTGAGGGATGGATGGCATTTGTCTGTGAGGGCACATCATGATGGAATTTCATCTACTTTGTACCAGGCTCTGTGCTAAGTGTTGGGGTTATAAAGAAAGGCAGAAACAGTCTCTGCTGACATTTTAATGGGGAAACACATATGAGTTACTATGTACAATATAAGCTATTTGCTTAATAGTTGGAAGGTAATCTCAGGAAGGAACGCATGGACATCCCTTGGAACTGAGAAAAGTCTCCTGCAGAAGGTGGGATTTGGACTGAGCCTGGAAAAAAGCCAGTGAAATTTAAGGGGTAGAGGTGAGAAGAGATTGCATTCCAGGGATGGGGGATAGCCAGTTCAAAGGCATGGAGATGGGAGATGGAAGGCTGTGTTGTGCAAGGATTAGCAAGTAGTCCGTTGTGGTTAGATGGAGCGTATAGACAGGGAGAGTAAAGTGGAAGAAGATTGGAAAGGTCAAAAGGAGCTGGATTGGTGAATTTTGGTTGGTGAATTTTATATTTGATCCTAGTGGTAATAGGGAATCAATGACCTATGCTTTTAATTTTTTTTTATTTTTAGCTTTTAGTATTTACTTCTATAAGATTTTGCGTTCTACAGTTTTTCCCCTCCCCAAGATGGCATGCAATCAGATATAGGCTATACATGTACTGTTATTTTAGACATATTTCCACATTAGTCATGTTGTGAAAGAAGAATCAGAATAAGAGGGGAAAATGATGAGAAAGAAGAAACAGAAAGATAAGATAGTATGCTTTGATCTGCATTCAGACTCCACAGTACTTTTTCTGGAATTGGATCGCATTTTGCATCGTAAATCTTTGGCAGTCGTCTTAGATCACTGCATTGCTGGGAAGAGTTAAACCTATCCAAGTTTGATCGTCATACAGTGGTTACTGTTACTGTGTACAATGTTCTCCTGGTTCTACACACTTTACTCAGCTTCAGTTGATGTAAGTCTTTCCATATTTTTCTGAAGTCCGCCTGCTCATCATTTCTTATGGAACAGTAGTATTCCATTACACTCATGTACCACAGCTTGTTCAACTATTCCCCAGTTGATGGGCATTCCCTTAATTACCAATTCTTTGCTACCACAAAAAGAGGTGCTATAAATATTTTTGTACATATGGGTCCTTTTCTCTTTTCTTCGTGATCTCTTTGGGATACTGTCCTAGTAGTAGTATTACAGGATCAAAGGGTATGCACTAGCTCTTTGGACATAGTTTCAAATTGCTCTCTAGAGTGGTTGGATCAGTTCACAACTCCACCAACAATGCATTAGCGTTCCAGTTTTCCCATATCTTCTCCAACATTTATTGTTTTCCTATTTTGTCATGTTAGCCAGTCTGATGGGTGTGATAGGGTGCATCAGAATTGTTTTAACTTGCATTTCTCTAATCCATGCAGACCTATGCTTTTAATAAGATCACTTTGTCAGTGGAATGGAGCATGGAGTAGGGAGAGATGTGAGGCAGGGAGACCGATCAGAAGGCTGTTAATAGCAGTCTAAGAGGGGATGAGAAGGGAAAGGAAAGGAAATGAGCACTTATATACTTCCTGCTATGTGCCAGGCATCATGCTAAGGGATTTTTGCAAATATCTCATTTGACCTTCTTAACAATTTGCAAAGTAGATACTGCTGTTGTCCTCATTGTACAGTTGAGGAAACTGAGGAAAAGAGGTTTCAATGACTTTTCCAGAGTCATCCAGCTAATATCTGGGACTTGATAAGCTGGATAGTGAAGGGCCTGGAGGTAATGGCATGGCAGGATTGCTTTTCCATAGGTGGGTCGTGTCTTGATAGCTGTGTTCAAGTACATGGAGGGCTTTCACATGGAAGAGGGAGAATTATGCAGCTTGGTCTAAAAGGACAGTACTAGGAGCAATGGCTAGGAAGGCATAGCAGAGTGATAGATTGAGGTTTGATAGAAGGATTACAGGATCATAGGATCTTAGAGGCCGTCTAGCCCAGAGGTGTCAAGAGTCACAGCTTTCAAAACTCTAGTCCCTCCCTCGTTAAAATGTATTTGGGAAATATTTAACAAAATAAATAAAAATGCAACAGAACATGGATAATGCTCATTTTAGTTTTCCAAGTCAATATGATCCATTTCTACTCAAGTGGGGCACTGCTGATCTAGTCCAACTCTCCTTTGCCCATGGTCATACAAGATGAGTTGTAAACCTTGGATTGAAAGATGACCTCTGACCCCAAATCCAGTGTCATCCTCACTGCATCAGCCCCCAAATTAGATCTGTCCAAAGATGAGATGGGCTACCATCTGAGCTTCTCCTTCACTGGAAGTCTTCAGAGGCTGAGTGAACTTGTTATTTATTATAGTTTATTACATTTGTGCATATGTATGTATATTATTATAGAGAAGGGGAATCTTCTTCAGGTAGGAGTTGAACTAGCTGTCTTTTCAGGTCCCTTCTAGTTCTGTGACCATTTGAATACATTTTTCTTTATTGCTTTAAATTTGAACCTCAGATAAAAAAAACAGAACTGGGACTTAAAATTTTGAGGTGGAAGGGACCTTAGAGGTCATCTAGACAAATGCTTTCATTTTATTTATGAGGAAATTGAGGCACAGTGTGACTTCTCCCAGGTCAGAACAGCAGTTGGCTTAGGTAACATAGCAAGGACAAGAATCCTAGTCTCTTTATTCTTGGTCTAGTGCTCATTTTACTAAAAATGCTGCCTCCGTGCGTTTAGACTTACATGTGATTAAATATAAACGTCCTTCATTTTTCAAGGCTCCTTAAAGTGCTATTTCTTCAAATTCTTGTTAACCAGAGACATCTTTGCCACTTTCTCTATTTCTCTGTTTCTCTTCCTTCCCAGCTGGAATATGGATATAAATGGTGAATTACCCACACAAGACTACTAAAGTAAGTAATTAGGTTCAGGTTTTCAGAATTGAATTGGAATTTGGCCAGGCAACTGGACTAGTAGCCTTTAAAGGTTAAAAGGAGATTATCAATGATTCAGTTTCATGTGTTCTTTAAAAGTATGGTAGTGAACTACTAATAGTGAACCTCCAATTGGCATTGACTTAGGACATATAGCATCATCCATATTAGTAGATATTATTCCAAATCTTAAGAAGAGAATATAGGGAAAATATCTGTTGGGCAAACAGATTGGGCAGTGGTTATTAAATGTGGAACAGGGGACTCTTAATTAATTCTCATTGTTTATAATACATTTTTATCCTTTGTTTCCAAGAACAAGAGTAATTCAGCGATATGATTGATAAATAAAACATAAAAGGTCAGTTGTGGTTGCCCTGGTAACTATATTTCTTAGGATCCGATGTAGTATTTTGTTTGCCTTGAAATGTGTCCTGGGTGATTTACTGGAATTCAAACTCTGAATGTCATGACTTTTGTGTGTTTAAATTTCTAATGCATTCATTTAGGTGTGGCTACTTTGTAGTTTTTTGGGTTTTTTTGGTTTGCTTTTGTGTATGTGTGGGTGTTTTCATCCTTGAGTTTTCTTTTCTGGGACTGGGAATTTATTTCAGTCTAAGAGTTTTAAAGTCTAAGGCAAGGTGTGAGATATTGAAATGTTTTTGGAATTCACAAAATTTCTCAAAATGGGAATTAAAGAAAATTCTTAGTTAAATGTTATCATGTAAATTACAGCCAGTTCAACAAATGTTCATTTGGCACCTGCTTTGTGCTGAGAACTATACTAGATCTTGGATAGCAACATATAAAGGTCAGCCATAACTTGATATTGCCCCTTATGGAGTTTATAGCATAATAGGGACCTGGCTGTGGTAATATCACATAGAGTCCCAAGTGATACGTGAATGAATGAAAAGAGTTTATTATGTGTGCCAAGCACTGTGCTATGTTTTGGGGCTACAAATACAAAAACCCCAACAAACTCACCCTCCATCCCCCACAAAACACAGAAAGACCCTGCCTTCCAGGAGTTTGTAAAATGGGTGAGATTACACCAGGGAAGAGAATCATAGTCTGGGAAGTTGCAGTTATGCTGAGCAGAAGAAAAATAGCCTCCTTAATTAGTCTACTGCTTCAAGTCTCTCCCCACCCCAGTCCATCCTACACACTTTTGCCAAAGCAATTTCCTTAAGTGAAGGTCTGCTTCATTGGATTCCTGTTGCCTTTAGGATAAAATACAAATGCCCCTGTTTACTTTGAAAACCTTCTGCAGTATGCCTCCAACCTTTCTAGTTCATTGGACATTAGTTTTTGCAATTCAGCCTTACTGACCTCCTTGTGCTCCTCACATCTAACATCTGTCCTCTCAGTGCCTTTAGACTGGATTTTCTCATGCCAAGATAAATCAAGTGCTCACCCATCACTGGCAATGAAACCTTTCTAAGTTCTTCCCACCTGCTTAATGCCCTCTCCACTCACTACTACTACCTTGTATTTAACTGCTTTGTACATATTTGCGTTGTTCATTTTATGTTGTATATATTTATATATGTATTTTTCTCTTTAGATTAGATTACAGGCTTCTTATAAGTGGGGGTCTATATGCTTGTATTCCTAGGACCTAGCACACAGTAGGCACTTAATCAGTACTTGTTGATTGGTTAAATAGAGCAGTCAGTTAATATACCTTTTCCAAAGTCTAGGCAGTAGTATTTTGATCACAGTTTTCAGAACAAGTGGTAAAGAAGGCAGTGAGAAAGGGTATAGGTAGATGTGAAGTCCTCAGAGCCACTGGACCCCAGGGGGTTCCCCAGCTCCTCCAAGGCCTGGTCTCTAGAGGTTCCATTTGGAGGGTGAGAATGAAAGCAGGTTATGAAGGAAGAGGACAGGTGAAATAAGAGGAGGTCATCTTTAAAGAGGAAATTAGGAAAGGCTTCTGGGAGGAGGTGACAATTGAGCTTTTAAGTGTTTAGGAAAAGTTAAAGTTAATTCCTTTTGAATTCAGTCTATAAGAACAGTTATAGAAAGCAAATGCTTTCTTTTTAACAGCTTTGTGATTATATGAATTACAGTGTTATAAGCCTCTTACCTTTTAAAATAAAGCAAGTTTATTTAGGACAACTGTGCATGTGGAAAACGGATATGTCATGTACTGCAGGAGTTAGACACAGGGTAACATTGAACTGTACTAGAGTGTTCAGATACTTTTAAGTACCTCTTGGTTTTGTTTGTGTTTCGACCATTTTGAATGATTGCTTATGTCTTTTAGGTCTTTTGTACCCTTTTTTATGAATTGATTTTTAACTCTTTCCCAGATGTTTACCATCTGGTTTATTTACCATCCTGTATTTTATGGGTCTAGCCATTAATTGGTTTTCAAGCATTTATTTTTCTGTTAGTACGCAGAGGCAGCCTGTTTTATTTATATGATTTAGCTGCACATATGATATGTGCCTTTATTGATATTTTTTTGGGGCTAACTGGTAGTAGTGGCCTGAATACTGGATTTCTTATGTTTTGAAATATATGGTAAGTTGAATATACCAATAAGTTTCCAAGAAATCTTAGGAGTTGAACTTGTAGCTCATAATTTCATTTAGCTGTGTATTTCTAGATCTTAACCTTGTTGCACAGGATTTATCTGTACCTTTTTTGAGTCTACCTGGGTCTTATCAGTGACAGCAATTTTTTGAAGAGGAGGCCTGTATCTGGTGCAAATAGTCTGTTTGTCTTTGACTTTGATTTTTGGGGATGGTCTTTGATGTAAATGGGATTAGGCAAAAGATATGTAGCATTTGAAGCCTTGCTAGTTTAAATATGTAAGCACAATTTTGTATTAGCATGAATGGTACACGGAAGTGTGATTGATTCAAATATTTTAAGGTATGATATTTAATTTTACTGTGTATTGGTGGTTTCTGAGTGACAGGGACCCTTTATCAACTAGGTCTTAATGAAATCAGCTCATTGTTTTATGTGTGCCATCTGGACATCTGGTTCAGAGTTGAAGACGGTCTCAGGTTTTTGATTGCCCTCACTCTTTACTTTGGTTAAACTCTTTTCTCTCTGATCCAACAAGCATTTATTGAGTACCCATTATATGCAAGGCACTGGATTTAGATACTGGGGATACAAAACCAAAATGAAAACGGTCTCTACTTCCAGAGAGTTTACCTTCTACTGGAGCATTCAATATTTGGACAGATAAGTATACACGATTATTTGATGAGGAAGAAAGTACCATCAAGTAGGGGGTTGAAGAAAGACTTCCCATAGGAGGTGGCATATTAGCTGATTCTTGAAGGAAGCCAGTGATTCTAAGAGGTCCACAAAGAGGGAGGATGGAGTCCATCCTAGGCTTTAGGCACAGCTGCAGTTGCCGAGGTGGGAGACATGATGTTGAATTTGGGAAACATCTAGGAGGACAGTTTGGTTGGGGCATGAAGTATGAGGGGGATGGTATAAAATAAACTGGAAAGGTATTACATAGTGATAATGTGAAAGGCTTTAAATGTCATACTGAATAGTTTTGTATTTATCCTGATGATAACAGAGAGCTGTGGAATAAGTCTTTGAAGTCACATGGGAAATTTCCTAATTTAGGGATTCTTAATCTCTTCTGTGTCATGGACCTCAGTGGCAGTCTGACAAAGCCTAGGAATCTCTCCTAGAATGTTTTTAAATACGCAAAATAAAGCATATAGAATTACCAAAGGAACCAATAATATTGAAATATGGCTATCAAAATATTTTTTAAAAGGTTCAGGAACTCCAGGTTAAAGTAAGTCCTGCCCCATTTAGTTCTTGAAACCAATGGTTGGATTTTTTTTTTTTTGATTGTTGTTCTTTGAAATTCTTTCAGATCTACGGATAGGAAAAGAATTCATGACTAAACAAGGGGTAGAGGGGAATACAAAAGATAAAATTTTGATTTGATAATTTGGATTATATAAACTTAAGTTTTTGCACAGACAAATCTAATATAACTATAATTAGGAAGGAAAAACAGGTGAATGGGGAAAAATTTTGCAGCAAGTTTCTCTGATAAAGATCTCACATCCAGGAGAAAAAGATTCAAATTTATAAAACCAAGAGGCATCTCCCAATAGATAGTTGGGGATATGGATGGACAGGAAAGAAAAATCTAACATATCAACAATCATAAAAAAATGTCCTAAGTCATTAATAATCATAGAAATGAAAAACCAATTTTGAGGTGCTATCTTATTTGCCAACAGAGTAGCAATGATGATAAAAGAGAAAAATGGAAAATATTGATGAGACTGGAGGAAAAAAGGTATACTAATGGATTGTTGATAGAGATGTGAATTGGACCAGCTATTATGCAAAGCATTTTGGAACAATGCTCCAAAAGTTACAAAATTGTACATATATGTATACATATATATATATGTATACATATATGTACACTCTTTGACTTAATTATATTACTGTTAGCCTGTGTCCCAAAGAGGACAAAGAAATAGGAAAAAGACCTATGTCTACCAAAATATTTATAGCAATTTTTCCCCCATAGTAGTCAAAAATTAGAAAATGAGGGAATGTCCTATTGGATAATGGCTGAACAAATTGTATTTTTGAACTTAATGAAATAGTAGTGTGCCATAAGAAATGATAAAATGGATAATTTTATAGGGAACTGTACATTTCTGTATCAACTGAGGCAGAATGGAGTTAGCAGAACTAGGATGACTGACAACATTATGGAGAACAACAATTTTTAAAAGACTTGGAACTCACATCAGTGCAGTGATGAGCCCAGAATCCAGAATATTGAAGATGAAGAAGCCACTCACTTCCTGTCAAAGAGGTGATGAATTTATAACGCAGAAACATATATTTTTCTGGCATGGCCAGTATGGGAATTTGTTCTGCAGAGGTATTTATGTTTATGGTGAAGGCATTATTTATTTATTTTCCAATGGGGGATTAGGGGGAAGGACAGTTTGTAACTACATGTAAAATAAAAACATTTTTTGAGTCTTTAAAAAAAAATACACTATTTTATTTTTTCCTTCAATTAAATTTTTAACATATTCTATCGCTCCTTTTCTGCTTCCCTTTTCCCCTCCCTGAGACAGTAAGCAATTTGATATAGGTTTTTAATTTATATTGGTTTATATATAAGAAATTCTCATTATCAGACATGAGTAAGGAGACAGGCCATTTAACTATGTGAGTGTAGTGCATGGGCCATGTTTCCTGAGGGATACGTATTTATCTTGGATTCCAGGACTTTTGAGGAAAGAAGCTTCTGTAGGATTTGTGAGATCCAAAGACAAGTTTGTTGATGGAAAGAAATGGAATCTTCCCCTTTAACTGATGTGTGGGATTGCCTGCCATTTGACACTGGAAGGTGGTGCCAATATGACATCTTAGTTGTGAATCAGCTGTTAACTTCTGATCCATTTTCCTGTTAAGGTTTTACCAGGAAATCTTTATGGTCCATATTCACTTTCTAAATATTGGTTAGTACTAAGTAGCCTACCTATGATGGCAAAAAAATGTTAATTTTTTCTGTATTTGGAAAAAATGTCAATTGCAATGAGTTTTTTCCTAGACCATCATGCTGCTGGGCCATGCCTTGCTGCCATCGGGGAGGGTGCTGGCTCAGAACTGCAAACCGTTTCAGTCCTGGCTTGAGGTAAATCAGCATATTGGGGACAAGGGCGGGGTAAGAGAGAAAGGAAAGTCTGTAATGGGGAAAAACCTGAATCACAAAAGTGTAATTGTAAGTTAATGATTTTCGGTTAACTGTGTTACCTCATTCAATTTGCATGGATAATTGAGAGTTGACTTTATTCCCTGAGAATTTGTTCCAGTTGTATGATCATATTTTTTCAATATTTAAATGACCGGAGCCCCAAATTGTGTTTCTATTGAGTAGTCATGCAATGGTTGGATTGATTTAGTTGAAGGTGTCAAATATAGGCACTCCTGAATGCGCTTGAACCAGATTGAAATATAATTGGGAAATATATGACAAGAGAAATAAACTATGATAAAGCACATGTAATATTGCATTTTAAGACTTAAGTCAATACGCAACCTTCAGGGATACTTATGCACGAATGGGGTTTAGTAGCCTTCATTTTTATTTGAATTTGATACCATTGGATTAAATTATATCGAAAATTCATTTGGAGTGAAGGTAAGCACTGTCTTTCATTCTTTTGTATCCCCCACAGTCTTATCCATTGTGAACACTGATTTACTATGTTTTGATTTGATTTAAATGTAAGGAATAACAACAGATCCCATTTATATTGTATTTAAGGTTTACAAAGTACTTTCTTTACAATTCTGTGATGTAGATCAAATGAAAGTAGTTTTGGTGATGAGCAGGGGAGACCCAAGTAGGGTAAAAGAACTTGCTTATGAGTCAGAATTAGTGTTTGACTCCTAAAGACTAGCACTCTTTGTGCTATACCATCAGAGTCTGGTGATTTTAGAAGCTGTTTATCTTGGTTTTTTTTTTTTTTACCCTGTTAAAGCAGATGGAAAAAAAAAAGACAAGCAAGCATTTATTAGCATTGCAAGAGTAGATTGCAAGGAGACCTCATTGAATTGTCTGAAAAATATGGATGGGGATTTCCAGGCATACTGGCTCATCAATTAGTTCTCAGTATCTTGAATAAGGTACAGTATTTCTTATCTGAATCTAGTCTAGTTATTCCCTTTCCTTTTATTATATAAAGTAGAATGTTAGAAAATTCTGTATCTTGCATGGATGGATAGAATGACTGGGATTTGTGAATTTAAGAACACAGATGGACAAAATGAGATTTGTGTCCAGATGGTTTATACAAGGAACTTGGTAAGAGGTAAGAATATTAAGTTACTATAGCAATGAGTAATGAATAAAAATTTCAGTACTTGCAAATTGGGGGATTCTGAAAGTTATCTTCTAAGAATTATTAAAAGCCAAAGCTGTATGTGTTGTTCTATCAGTAAATGTACCTAAAATATTTTAGGTGGGTTTACCAAAGTACTCAGCTTTTAGCTGCTTTCTTCTCTATAATTTATAAATCCTCTAGAGGATTTCATCCATTTTACTAGTGCTTGACTCCTAAATCTGCATCTCTAGTTTTTAACCTCTCCTTTTCTATAATTTCTTATCTTCACTGTCCTGTATATATTATCTCCACCAGGATGGGTTGTTAATACTTTACTTGCTACTTCCCTGTGTGCCTCTCTACCCCCTTAGGGACCTAGTTTTCCTATTATTTTCTGGCGCACCTCCCTCTGCCCTTTCACTTCTGTATCCAGTTAGTCAATGTCTCTCACATCCAACTCCTTGTTTTACTCTTCATAGGCCTGTAAAGATTCTTATCATTCAAAATCTTGATCCAAATACTTGGATACCCAGAAGAGTGCTTTGTACCTTATAGGAGGTTAAGAGATATTTGTTCAGTGGAAGTTACAACAGTACACAGCTGCCAGAAGAGGCAGCAGAGGGTAGTAGGTAAACTCCTGGCCTGGAAGCTAACTTCCTGGCCTAATTTTGGGCAAGTCTTTATCTTCTAAGTGGCCCACCCTCCTCTGAATAAGACTAAGTTGCCTATAGTTACTGATTTAGCTATCTGATTAGTGTTCTAAGTCTCTGTCTTAGAAGGTGCTGTCCCACTGGGAGCTCCCTTGTTAAGTCTTTTGCAATCATATGCCTCTTTTCATGACCCCTTTTTCTGCAAAGATACTGATGTGGTTTGCTCTTTCCTTTTCCAATTCATTTTACAGATGAGGAAACTTGAGGCAGATGGGTTTTGTCCAGGATCACACAGCTAGCTAGTAAGTGTCCGAGGTCATATTTAGACTCAGAAAGATGACTCTTCCGGACTGCAGGCCTGACCTCTATGCACTCCCTGGCGGGGAGTTTCTTACCATGATACAGATTTATAGGTCTGGACCATGAGGACAAAACAACGCAGCACAATTGCTTGAAAGGAATCTTCCCTTTTTAATATCACTTCCTTCCTCAAGAACCTTTGGATGGCTACCTAATGCTTAACCATTTTGGGCTGGGAAAGACCTTTAAGTTCTTCAATTTTTAACAGAAATTTGATTTCATAGCCTTTTGTTGGGATTATTATATTTTCATTTGTATTGTACTTATATGTACATGCCTTATTATCCTCTTAGATTGTAGTCTTTCTGAGGGCAAGGAATGCCTTATATAGCTCTTCTTACCTTCTACAGGTCCTAACACAGTGAATCAATACGCATTTATTAAATGCTTTTTAGGTGACAGGCACTGGTGTGTACACAGTGTACATAATAGTAGGTGCTTAAGAAATACCGAGCATTGAATGGCTTGTTCGTTCTTAGTTCCATTTCTTAATATTGAAATCCTTTTCAGTCTGAATGCCCACTCCCATCCCTGTCATTTTACATTCCCTCACTGCCACTAAAATTCATTTTCTTTTATTAGCTTTGTTCTGGAATTCGCCCGTCAGCATTTATGCATTTATTTTGGCTTGTTTTAAATGGCACCTGTTAATGTTTCTTATATTTATATGTATCTCTGTTGTCATTCAGTCATTTCAGTTGTGTGACTCTCTGACCCCATTTGGAATTTTCTTGGCAAAGATACTGGAATGGTTTAACGTTTCCTTCTCCAGTTCGTATTACAGATGAGGAAACTAAGGCAAGCAGGGTTAAGGGACTTGCCCAGGGTCACACAGCTAGTCTGAGGCCAGATTTGAACTCAGGAAGGATAAGTCTTCCTGACTCCAGATCCAGCACTCTATCCAGTCTGCCACCTTCCTGCCCCATCTGTATAATAATCTATAAATATGTATATATACTCATGTATCTCTGTATTGTATATGTTAGTATGTCATCATGTAGAAACTGTTGCACATAGTAGGTATTCGATCCATCTTGGACATTCTACATGAAGTTTTATGGCTATTACATGAAATTTTCTATATTTGTACTGTCTTGACTTTTTAGCCCTTTATAATAGTTAATGAATGGTAAGAAATATCATTTGACTTTTTGACAAATCTATTGCATTCCTTGAAGTTTTTCTATTCAACTTTAGTTCTTAATGGATGATAGCTTACTTTCTAATAGTGTCTGAAAGGTTTTCATGGCTTTTTCCAATGGAATAAATTAGGCTAGCTAAATGGACTTTTTGACATGACATTCTAATATGGCTGTTGTTTCAGCGACAGTGGCTAGTTTAATCAGTATGATTTGAAGAAATTCTCAAACTACTGTAATATTTGGTGCATTACTTTGTCATTGCTCTTCTCCTATCACCTCAAATTCCTTCAGAGTCTAATACCCTAAAGTGTAAAAGAAGAGAAACTGACGTTGTAGATAAATGTTCTTAAGCTTCAAAGTATATAGTATTGCTGTGGCTAAAAGGGCTACTTGTCCATGAGGTAATATTAGAAATAAATCTTAATTTCATGTCTTCTAAAAAAGTACATATATCAGTAATGTTTACCACAGTATGAGTTTGAATATATCTTAGCATGGCTATTTTAAAGCTATTTTGGAATTCAAGATTGAAAAACTTTAATAATTGAATTTTCAGCATGTACCTACAAAATCAGAGAACAAGTGGACATCATCTGTATGGGACTGAGAGGGATTATTTGCATTCTACATCAATGGAAGCAAACCTCTTTGAGCCTTAAGATGCTCTCTACTCCCACACTTTTATGGAGCTATGATCTATCATCAATGTAGGCGCTCCCCTTGACCGTGAAATCTCAACTCATGTGCACCTCCTTCTTTGTCACTCTTTTTTTCATGTCTCTCATAATTCCTCTAAGTGGTTCTACCCAGTGTACTGTTTGTTCCTGTAATCTTCTTGGCCTCATGTCTCTTAGTGGAGCATGTGACTCCTCTATTGGTTATCTCTCTCTTGGTGTGTGATTGGCACACTCTAGTTTTCAGTCCTATCTATCCCTGACATCCTTTGGTACAATTATTCATTGTTAATGTGCTGTACCATAATGAAATCCACATGGTCCTTTTTTTCCTAGAACTTTAATTTGTGATATTTAATGATTTCTAGCTTCATAAAATCATGGGAAAAATACTGATTTTTAGAAAGGTGAGACTTTGGCTCAAGTTGAAGCTTGAGGTCATTTTAAGTATTGTATAGTTTCACCAAGACACTCTTCCTTTTCCTGTTCAGTTTTGGGCCCAGTTCATTTCCTTGTGCAGTGTTTGTCTATGATATACCAGTAGATCAGCTATATAGTTTGTTCATCAGCCTGTACATTGGTTTGGATTAGAGGCATTCTTTATCTCTTTATTTTTATCTATGTAACAAGACCAGTAGTTTATTATTTTTTTACTTTTAGGAATGATCGTGTATGTAACATAGGAGTCTCTGCTGGGTTCTGGAGGTCAATGGGGGCAGCAGAAATGTCATACACAAATGGGAGTATTTTGGATTACTTCTCCCTCTATAGGGATCCTGATCACTTGATACAGTAATCAGAAGATCTTTGAATAAATTTATCTTTTTTGTAAAATCCATCAGATAATTTTATATGACTTTTGACTTATGCATGGAGGGCACCTTATTGGAGGAGAGTAGAGAGCCTTTAAAGTGGCCTTTTGTTCTGCAGAATCCAGTGTGTTATTGTAGTCGCCAGTTAGTATGGGGACATTTTAGTATATTTTCCAGTCAGTCGTTGATTCTGAAGATGTGGTCTGCTGTTGGTTGTGCCCTTCTCAGTCTCATATCAGGAATATTCTCAGTGCCAGTATAGGTTATTCTTAGAACAGTTTTATAGAAATGGAAAGTTGACATCTAGGTTGATAATATTTTCTTAGTTGCTATTTTGGAGAATAATAAAGTTCATGATTTTTTCCAAGGCTTTTGTATTCCCCTGTATTCAGAAATGTTGAAAATTGACCACTCATTGACTTCAAACTTGTTCTCAAGTTGTGTGTTTACTTCTCATCATCTAACTGTTCTTCTCGTCTTTAAGTATCATGGATTTTTTCTTTTTAGCTTTTATACAGAAATACTTATTTCAGAAGGTATAATCACAAATATACAAGCTTATTCTCCCAACACATGGGAGGCACTTCTATCCCTCCTTCTCTCTATTGCACCATCTCAGTCTTTGGAGAGGGGAAGGGGGTTGAGTTTATAGCCTAAGTGGGTTCTGTAGAGCAAAGGATCCTTGTTCCAACCCCCTTCCCCTCCTCCTTCGGGCTTGAGTTCCAGGCCACCTGGCTTCTCCGGGCTTCCATGCTGTAGGCTATCTGGCAGTACCCTCTGTGGCCCCAAAACTCCAACTCCAGGTCCTGTGGGGATCACTTCTGGCATCTGAAACGGAGGGGGACAAACAGTATAGAATGGAAATAGACACTCCCCACTCAAGGTAGAAGAGGGAGAATGTGAGAAAGAAGACCTTTACCTCTCACCAGTTTAATTCATGATGCCCATGCTGTGGGTGAACTGTCTTCACCCTTTGGATGTAGCATCAAAGAGCAGAAGAAAAAAGTCTTAAAAGTGCTGTTGTTACGTATTTATGCAGTACATTGGAAACTGTGGTGTTAGAGCTCAACTACCACTGATGGAGAAAAGAGTTTTGTTTTTTTTAACACAAACTTTACTTTCACATCTTTTCTGTTTTTTATCTGTTCCTTGTATTTTCAGTTACATTCTTCAGTGCTGTCCTATGTGATTTGGCTCAATGCTTTATTTCTTTTTCCTAATCCTGCTTATGACTTTAATGTAGTATTCCTGCTCATAATCTATTTTCCTCCTTCTCTTCTAGGATTTTGATAAATGAGTTTATATTTTAAACTAGTGTTATCTTTGGCTTCCATATCTCTGTTTGGCAAGGAGATCAAATATTTGCTGGTTGACAGATTTCTTTGTTCTTTTATCCATTTCTAATTTTTGGTATGTTTAAATTTTATGCTAGTTTTAGTTGAACAGGTTGAAGTTAACCTTCATTTTATACCATATGTCCTCATTTTTATTCCTTATTCTCTTTTGGCATTAATTTTGATCTTTAAGGAGTTAGTGGTCATATTGTATATAAACCAGTTGTTTGGAACTATTTCCCACATTGGTAACCAGTAGTTTCCTGTCTCTTAAAAGTATAATCAGTTTCCTTTTTTTTTTTTTTTAAATATAATTTGGTACTTTCTTTGTAGTGCTTTCTGACCCTGTCTTATTGATGAGAGTATTAATGATATCTAGGTGTGAAGGCATCTTTCTAGTCAGGAAGCCTTTGATTTGTTTTGTTTCTTACTCAAATCATGATTTTCAGTATTTTTCATGATTGTAATCTTCTCATTGAAGTCACTGAGTATTGATGGGGAGTCTTACCAAATTCTTCCAAGAATTTCATCTTCTTAACATCTATCTGCAGCCTATGTTGGTGTATAAGTTACCATTTTCTTTATGGTGGTCTTTTGGAAAAGGTTTCTCATAAGTACGGTTGTGCAAGATGACCAAGTTCCTTGTGAAATCCTGTTACTTGTTGCCTTTGAACTTAATAAAACCAATTCTGTTAATTTATTTATTTCTCTTTGCAAGGAGAACTCGTGAGACATTTTTGCATTGAGTGATAACCTAGGTAAAGCATTTATTAAAATCCTACTTAATGTTCCAGGTACTGTACTAAGCTCAGCATACAAAATGTAAGTAAGAAAGATGGTTCGCCCTTAAGGAACTGACATTCAAATAGGGGAAGACTATGTAGCTGGAAAAGGGTGGTGAGGTGACTAGGTGTGGAGTTTGGCTGGAAGGGCAGTGGAATTTCCTTTTGAGCAAGGTGAAATGAAGGCTTACCTATCAGAACTTCCTCTTGTCTTCTCGTTCCCTTTACTTATCTATTTCTTCCCTTTAAATTATTTATTTATTTTAGTTTTCAGCATGCACTTCTATAAGATTTTGAGTTCCAAAATTTTTTTTCTGACTCCCTCCCCTGTCCAACAAAGCCTGCAATATGATATAGGCTATACATGCACAATCATATTAAACATATTTCCACATTAGTCTTGTTGTGAAGAGTTAAAACGAAAGAGAAAGTCTGGTTCCCTTTATATGAAAATATTAAGTCTAATATGGTTTATTTCCCCTAGTACTATGCCCAATTGTTATTTGCTGGACAAGGCTTTTTCATTTAGCTCACCCGGAGCAAAATTAATGTTTATACGTGGTCAAGAGACTTCTACTCTCAGTTGGCCCTTTCCTCATGTTTTTATACCTCTTTGCCCTATCACTGCGGGTGGGCTGCTCAGACTGAAAGGCCATTTTGCGTTTCTCTTTCCTTCATGGATTACCTTGGCCAAAGAATTTATCACTCAATTGTTGATTATGAGCCTCTGCACTCTTAGTAGTGCTGGTCATGATAGAATGTACCAGAAGTTTTCTGTCACTGGTATGACATTTGAGAACCTAGGGTTACTTTCATGCCATCCGTACTGGAGAAAAAGTTTTATATACAAATGGAAGAAAGTGCTACATGCAATATATATTAAAAAATAAAAATTATTATTGCAATAATAGAAGTGTATATCAAAAGAAACTGAATGGTACATTGACTCAGTGAAAGCTGTCTTAAAAATTTTTTTCTCTTTACTCATCCAACACTATTCTGCACTCAGTAGGTACTTACTACCTGCTTTTTCAATACTTTGTACTTATAATCATCTATCCCGAACAGCAGTAATACCTTTAAAAATTACTTTGATAGTAACTTGCCTTGTTCCAATGAAGTAAAAACAAATTTTCCCCCAAACCAAGTTAATTACCACTAAAAAACATTACCTTAATATTTAAATAGTAATTATTGATTTTTATATTGGCAATGTGCATCTGATAAAAGGCAGAATAGATAGAAAAGGAGCTAACCTCAAAACCAGGAAGGCTTGGGTTCAGAATCTCCCTATGACATATACAGACTCTGTATGACCATGGTGCTCTCAGGATGGTTAGTCACTGGTATCAAACTGATAGAAATAGTGGACACTAATCCAGACACAAAGATCCCTGCGGGCTGCCTATTGACTTAGTTTCAAAATGTAATACTATTAATTTTTTATTGCATTTTTATTTATTTTGTTAAATATATTCCAATTACATTTTAATTTGGTTCCAGCAGCCCTGGGGAGTGTTGTAGACTCACATTGCATTTGACAGGGCCACTGTAAGTAACCCTCATCCTAGTCTTTGCAGAGATGCTGATCTGCATAGGTGGGAGGAGTTTCCTCATTCAGGATTTAGTTCTTTGTACAGGGAAATCTTAGGTTCAGCACGGGCCTCTCTCACTAATTTGCAACTGGTAGCAAAGTCGTTAATTGCTTCCATTATCACTGGGTAGTCTTTCAGATTGAATTTTTAGAAGTGAATTAAAAAAAAGAAATCTAACTATTCATAAAGTTCTGCTTGTTCTGAGCTTGACAGATAACCTCTCCTGTGGGCAGGGGACTTAAGAGAAAGTATATTCACTAAATCTGATCTTCGGGCGTTAGCCAGTGACTATGGCTGAACTGAAACATTTTACATACACACACACACACACATACATACATGGTATATACATAGGTGTGTATGTACAGTGTGCATATACATGCAGTCTATATTCATATACCCCATTACATTATTCTATGGGGTAGATGTATTCCTAAAAAACTTATGTAACTCAAACTCAATCTTAAAAAGCTTTGGGACTACAGGGAGTGGGGGAAAGCCAGAAGAAAATATGCTATGAATCTATTGGTACTGATTAATTTTATAAAATGAATAGTCACTTCATAGTTGATTTCTCACACATACATTTATAGAGATGCAGCTGAGTATATAGAATATAATAAGCTTATTGGTAGAAGTGATTGTTCATTTTTAGTATTTGTATCAGAGCAGGGAAGGTGCTTAATAAACATTTGTTCATTTATTGATTAGTATGGTCCATAGAGAACTGGCCTTTGAACTCAGAAGATTTGAGTTCAAGTTCCAGCTCTGACTAATAGTTTCTGTGTGGCCTGGGCCTAGGCAGTTACTTCTCAGTAACTCTCCAAGGTTATTATCTAGGTTTTTGCCTTGATAGAAGGGGTTTGTAACACTGAAATCACAGATCCATTTTCCATCCTTGTGGTAGATTTTTCAGCAAAAGGAGGAATACCTAAAGTTCATTTTTATGAGTGCTTAAAATTTCTAAAAATTAAATATTTTTTCAGTGAAGTTTTTTCTCCTTTCCACCCCTCACCGCCCATCACTCCACAGATGAAAAACAAATAAACTCTTATAATAGATGCATATAACTTCTATAGCCCTTACAAACAGAGAGGCAGTTAGGTAGTACAGTGGATTGAGCAATAGGCCTGTGGTAAAGAGACCTCAGTTTAAGCTGTGTGATCCTAGGCAAATCACTTAACTTCCGTTTTCTCTACTGTAAAAGGGGTGTAATACTTTCTTGTAAGATAATGCAGAATGCTTGGCATATAATAGGCACTATATAAGTGCTTATTCCTTGCTCTTTCCTTCCCCTTGGCCTCGTCCCAAAAATGTTGATCTGAGTCCATCACCTCTGCATCAGGATGGGTAGGTAGGCAGCAGGTTCAGAGGATTTAGACCCAAAAGGTATTTGAGAAGCCCTCCAGTTAAAATTTCCTCATTTTATAATTGGGAAAGCCGAGACCTATTGAAGGGAGGTGACTTATTTAAGGTCATACAAGTAAAAGCCAGGAATTGAGTTGAAAACAAATGCTGTGTTTCATTTCTGCCTCACTGCCTCCCCTTGATGTGTGCGTGTGATGTAAACAGGTACGTCCGAGCTGAAAAAGCCAGTGCTTACTTTCTGATGCATGAAGAACGATTGGCAAAAGCTGTGAGTTATGTTTAAAGTTTATACTTTCCCCAAGAGAGTATTTTTATATTGATTGTTGCCATAGTGAAAATGTTGATTAAACCATGCCTTTCTTTGTGAAATGAAAAACTTATAGAAATTCAGACATTTCCCTGTATAGCCATTAATCTCGGCAAATGTGTTTTTTTTCTCAAAGGAATAATTACTACTGAAGAAAGGGATATAAACTTAAAACACATTGTGTAATTATAATTAACATAGCACTTCAAGGTTTCAAAGTGCTTTACAAATAAAAATCTTACTTCATCCTGACAATAACCCTGGGAGGTAGAAGATTATTAACCCTTCGTAGGAAACTGAGACAAACAAAGGTTAAATGATTTGCCCAAGGTCACACTGTTAGTAAATATCTTAGGCTGCATTTGAACTCAGGTCTTCCTGACTATAGACCCAACACTATCCAGTACTTGTGTTATTTTTCTGTTCTTTGGTAGACTATCTATCTATCTATCTATCTACCTATCTTATTTATCTAGATGTGGCTCTAATTAGTTTTAGAATCCTCAAATAATTTTGGGGAGGGGTTGGTTTTCAACCAAAACAGTATAATTTTTATCTTGTTTTATTGACAAGTATGATAGAAGGTAAACTACGATGTAGCTGGAACTTGTTTACCTTTCAAAAATGATTTCTTAGTGATCTGTCCTTTTTGGAAGATGGATTAAGTTCCTTGTTCTTAGGCTGATCCCAGTAAAGACCCTTTTTTCTCCTCATCCTCACCCCCCACCCTGTTTGCAAGTTTAATTCAGCTTCTGATGGAGGCTTGGTGACAGGCTGTCTGTCTTTTAGTGTGTTTATGTCTTTATGTCTTGACATGCCCAGCAAATCTCAAAATAGAAAAGTGGTTGAAATTGAGCCACTTCATCATTGGGTGGCCCCATGAGCATTCAGGGAATTGTGAAGGAAGGCTGTTTGTCGGCTTCTTTTGTACTAGCTTTGGGTACTGCTGCCCATCATTTTGGGATCATGGCTCTTCTAAAGAGAGAGCAAACTTGTACCCTGGAGCCTTTCCACCTTCAATCAGCAATGTTTGAGTAGATGTGCATATTCTAGTCCATGATTGGCAGCCTTTATGTTGGGTACCTACTCTGAAGTGTTCCATATCGTTTAGAAGGTCGAAGTAGTCATCAGTGACTGAAGCCTAATTTAGATTCTTAAATCGAAATCATTGTTGAAGAATACTGTTCTCCCACTACAGACGTCTTCTGCATATCATGAGTGTGTTCATCAGAGAACAAGCTCTCACCCGGTCTCTCATAATATAAAAGCATTTTTTAATCCCTCTTAACAGGTGCTGCCGCAGTTTATTTATAACCAATGCATTAAAATGAAAAATACTGAAAGGGGCCTAAGTGGAAGGCGACTATTGAAATATTACTGTATTTAAATTATGGAATTTTGTCAGGCTGATTTGTGGAAGGGACGAGTCAACGTTGGTTGGTAAGTGATGCACTTGCAAGTCTTCCTTGTAAGTGTTTTGAGGGACGTTGTGCTGTGCCTGGAAGGAAGTGTGTCACACGTGTCACACAAAAGCTGGGGTCATGCGCCTCAGCCAGTTAGGCCCTTGCATATTCATATTGGTCAGCGTCTGTGTTCTTTGCCATTTCTGTTCTTCATGAGGCATGACATTTTAGAAGCTTATTGCAGCACAGAGAGTCCAGTGAGATTCTCATTGGCAGCATTATCACACTGTGCCATTTAACTCCTTCTTAATTGGAGTTAGGCTTGGGAAAACAACTCCAAATCTACAAACTTGAAATTGTCATATGTGTTTTGGTGAGATGATGTGAAGGCATAGGAAGCTCCTGTTGGTGTAAATTACTATTGCTTTTTCTGTTCCCTGAAAAACCCTCACTAGAGACTGAAGTAGTTGGGCTTGTATTAATGGATGTTTATGTTGTCCTGTGACAGCTGGTTTTGCTAATTTGTTTTTACAGGGCAGTTTATAGTAAATGAATGGCATGCTGAATATTTTACTGAGATTTCAGATTATCTAAAGAATATTTTCCGGTTTACTAATTGGTAGATAATGCTGAGTACATTGATGTTGACATGAGCAAATGGATATAAAATGATTTGAAGTGAGCTTCATTAAAAGATGCTCTAATCACAGTCAGCAGGAAATGTCAAACTAGTTCTGCCTGCATTCACTGGGGTGGACCAAGGACTCTAGCATCTTTGGGGACTGTAGGTAAACCACAGTTCTCTTCTTGTGTGCTGTGTGTCTATCAGGGGCAGGGGGTAAGGGAGGTTGCTGAGCAGCTTTGACCCTGTGGACGCAGCTTCTGGCGACCATGTCTTAGTCATAGCAAAATAAATAAGGGATGATTGAAATACTACTTGGGCCTTTCATTGTCTGTCTTTTGAAAATTCTGGTGGTTTTGAAGGGGTTTCATCTGTACTACAAGTAGAATGGGTAGATATCATTGCTCACAACTCTAATATGGAAGGCAGTACAGAAGTTTATTCTAGAAATGGTATTAATGTGCCCATTGAAATGTCCTGGAAAAACTAGGTAATACAAATACACACATTAGAGTTTAAAAAATGTGCCAGGTTCTAATTCTTACACCTGTTAGAAGCAGTGAGAACTCTTTAACCAACTGGAGAAGGGATTCTCCAGTATATAGAAAACTGCTCTTCCTTCATCCTTCTTTAGGTTCTTCTCATTCTTTACTTAAGGAATGTGGCATAGGGATTAGAAGCGTGTGTGTGTGAGTGTGTGTGTGTGTGTGTGTGTGTGTGTGTGTGTATGTGTGAAGGCACATGTTAAATGAAAATCACATGCACTGTGTTGAGTATTTTGTTCCACTCATCATAAAGTTCTTTACAATATAATGTGTGTGTGTGTGTGTGTGTGTGTGTGTAGGCACATGTTAAATGAAAATCACATGTACTGTGTTGAGTATTTTGTTCACTCATCTTAAAGTTCTTTACAATATAGTGGAGAGAGTACTTGGATTGGATCCAAAAGATTTGGATTCCCATTACTGTTTTGCCACTTAACTCACTAGCTCTATGAAGCTCCCCGAACTTGTCTTCCTCTGTAAAATGGGAGTGATAGTACTGACACTATACCTACCCTACAAAGTTCTTGTAGTATTCAAATGAGACCGAGCTTGGAAATTGGGCTTTAGTACTATGTAAATGAAGACTATTAAGTCTTCCCCCTCCCTCCATAAGAGAAAAGAAGCTAGTACAAAAATTATCATAGCATTCTAGAAGTGATTATAGGGAACCAGTTTTTTAAATTGGAAAAAAATAACTTGATGAGGATACATCCTTGAGTGAAGTGATGAGGCTTTCTGTACAGTAAGATTTTTATGAAATAGGCATGCATTCTTATTCTTTTTATTTGACTGAGACCAGAAGGCCTTGTCCCTTAAAGTACTGAAACCACACAGATAGCAGATCTCCCAGGCAGAGATCAAGGACTGTAATTATTTCCCAGATAAAAAAAATATGATGCAGGAGTTTGTAAAATGCTAATGAAACCTAGGTATATGTAAAGCAACCTGGTTGTTCTTCTTTCAGGTTCCTCATTAGCATCAGATTTGCCTAGATGCCCTGATAAGCAGAGACTGTACTTTGTGTGTATCTTTTTAAATAGCATTCATGTGGGGTCATCTTGACATTGTAAACTCAGTAGACAGGAGAGCTTCCTAGTAATTGCTGTTGAAGCACTATACCAGTCAAGGAGATAAGCATTCTAGGCTGACATTGACTTTGAATGTTCAGAACCACAAGTAAGCGGTATCCTAGCCTCACCCAATGGTTGTTGGGCCTGGGCTTTCTCAGGAATTAGGAGTTCAGTGTGCATACATGATTAGATATTAACTGTATCCTGATGATAATCAGAGAATCCTGAGATGTAGAGCAGCAGAGGACTGTGGCAGACCATCCCACTTCCTTAATTTTGTAGGTGAGGAAATAGGCCCAGAGAAATGATCTCTATACCACAGCATCCACAGGAAGGTGCGGAGATGGCCCTTCCCAGTGTGCCTTGTACAGTCGGGTTGCTCCAAGGCAGATGTTTTTGGTAATATAACGAATAATAATAAAACAAAAGTACATTTTGAAGAAGGAAAGGGAATCCTTCCCACTTGAAAGACCCCTATTACCTTTTCACTCTTTGTAGTAAATTGTACTATAAATGTAATGCTCTATAGCTGTAAATATGGCTATCACCTCTGTTTACAACGATGCGCGTCAGAAGTGGCGCACCAGACTGCAGATGTGGTTTGTGGTTTGGTGTGGCCTTCCCTCTTCAATGGGGAAATGGGGCTTAGGTCAGGTTTAAAAATGAGAGAAATGCTTAAGGGACATGACTAATGCCTCGCATGTGCACTACGCTACATAAACCCATTATGCGCTTTAATTTAATGTTCTCTATAAAGATTCAAGACCTGTCAGTGGAGGGAAGGAAACAAGCAATCCATCTTCAGTGAATTGTGAATAGATTTATATATTTTTTTAAATACACATTCACCTAAAACATACTTTTTTCTTCATTCAATTTTCTACACTTCTGGTCCATTTCCTATCTTGCTTTGCCACTACCTAGGCTGCTTACGAATTGTTTTGTTCACTGAAATAAGACTAATGTGTTAAATATTTAACACTGCTAATTGATTCAATGTAAAGGAAAAGTGGAACAGACGCAGATTGCCTGGAGCCTTGGTCAGCAGACTTTAGCAAACAACAGTCGGAAAGCACTGTACTGAAGATGATTCATCAGAAGCTTGTAAGAGTAATAGATTAAGATGGAGGTGCTGAGTGGTTTGCTTTTTTTTTTTTTTTTTTTTTTTTTGGTAGGAGGGGAGGAAGAATTACTGAGTACCTGGAAGCTTGTTTTGAATGTGCTTTTTTTTTTTAACTTTAGGATCTTTATTGTTTTCAGTCTTTCATGTCACTGATTGGGAAGAGTCTTGTCTCATCGGCTGTCTCAGCTAGGGAGGAAAGCTCCCTATCTTGAAGCTAGGAATTGAAATGCTTAAACACATTTTTATATTCTTCAGGAAGAGCAAGCTGAAGTATATATTGATGCTTTTAATTTCGGAGCAGGTAAGTATGTCCTTGAGTACGGGTATTGAAGAAAACCCAATGGACCTGTGAAAAGACTTCTGTCCTGAAATCCATTTCAGAATATTACAGTACCCACTGGCTCTAAACTGTCATACGTTTTCTTCGTCATAAAGGAATAGAAGAAAAGTCTATATTAATATTAGGATTTTCCTGTAAGGCAGGAAAGAGGTACACATACAGGTCTGTTAAACCTCTTAAACTCGTTTAAAACTCTCTTAGAAGCTGTAGGCGGAGAACAATTCTGATGGTAACATCATTTTGTACTTTGAATTGCTTTTCTGCTGTCAAAGGCTGCTGGTATATTAAGGAATTATTTAAGCCAGAAAGTATACATGTTTTATCAAGTGCGGGGTTGGGGAAATTGAGATTGTTTTTTGGGGGGGAGAGAATCAAAAGGTGCAAGGGGCTGATTTATTACATTCAGTGTGGTGAAGTTGGCTATTGTCGTGGACTGCTAAGTGTGAGGTTTGATAAACATAGCTTTGTTTCTGCTCTCTGCAAATTTCTTTTTTATAGGTTGGCAGGATCTTTGTGCCCTCTGTGGTCTTCCGCTATAGGAGTACTCTTCTCATACTTACCAGTGTGTATTCTGTTAAATTGCCACCCATACTAGAAGTTTTTTCCCCCTTCAACCTTGTGCCTTTTTCTGGAAAAATAGTCATTCTGCTTTCTCACCCTTTCTCCCCCACCTCCATGGCAGAATAATTAGGTCTTCTGGTGGTTATAACCCTTAACCTTGTTGGCACTCAGATACTTTTCAACATAATGATGTTTTTCTTTCCTTCCCTCCCTTTCCCTCCTCCACATCAAAAACAAATTACTTTTAGAATATTTAATAGGCTCATGGGGTTTTGCTATAGTATTATCTAGTATTAATTCTGTGTGAGATGAGATGTAGCATTTGTCAGCAGAGGTCACTGATGATGTCAGTATACCTTGCTGAGCACAGGTCACAGTGACCTGCAAACCTAAATTTGGTGCTTCAGCAGAGAATGTGTCATGCTGGTGAGTAGGAGGATAGATAACCTGAGGTACTCACTTGTAGCTGTGGGGTATTCGAAAGATAATAGGTAAAACTATTTCCATTTTAACTACTGTCCTCCCTTGTTTTATAGACATTAATTATCTTAATCCAATCCAACAAGCATTTATTGAGCATCTTCCAAGTACCAGGACAGATGAAGCATGACATATTAGATAAAAAGTTGGCCTTGAAGTCAGAACTTGGATTCAAGTCCTACTTGTGACATATACTTGGCTGTGTGATCCTGGTCGAGTTACTTAACTCTTGGTTCTCTAGGCTAGAGATATTCATATTTGCCACCTGAGGGCAAGCCTTGGTCCACAAAACTCCCCAATGAGGCTGGAACTGTTAATAGGATAAATGAAAATGCAATGCAACACAGATAATGTTAATTTGTGATTTTCTAAGCCAATATGCCACCCACCGGAATCTGCTTCTAGTTGACTCTGATACCACTGCTCTAAGCATCTCTCTCAGGTCATAAGTCTCAGAACACTTGCCTTGGTAGATGGAGTCTCCTCACCAGGAATTTCCTACACCAGTGAAATCACAGGTCTGGACCAAACAAAACAAAACAAAAATGCCCAAGTCCAACTACAGATAAACAGTTTCAGCCCTTCTAAAGAGTGCCGAGGTTCCAAAGACAAAAATGAAATTGTTTCTGTACTCACAGAATTTACCTTCTGCTGTGGGTTAGGGAGAGATACATGGACATAATGAAGATAGAGTAATTGGAGGAATCCTTAACAAGGGGGGACATCTAGAAAGGTCTCTTGCACATGAGACTTTGAAGTGAGGTAAAAGAAAGATTCTGGGCATGGATAGTAGTCAGAGATACAATGCTTTGTACAGTGAATTGCAGATAGACTTGTTTGGCTGGCATGTGGAGTGCATGAGGGGGAATAACATACAGTCAGTTTAGAGAAATAGGTTGGAGTCAGATGGTGAAAGGCTTTAAATGCCCAAGAAATATAGGGTGGCTATAGGGATCCTCTGATGCCCCTTGCGTAGGGGAGTGCCATGGTCAGACCTTGACTTTAAGAAAACAAATTTGGCAGCTATGTGGAGAGGGGAGAAACTCTCTTTTAGGGAGACCTGTTAGGAGGTTATTGCAATAGTTTAGGCAAGAGGGCCTGATCTAGAAGAGGATGTATATGACATATATAGGGAGAGTAGGTAAGACTTGGAAACGTTGGGCATGGGGGTTGGTTGAGTGAGAGGGAAGAATTGAGGATGACTTGTAAGAATGATGTGTGAATGGTGAATGGTGTGCTGAGTAGAAATTAGGGATATAAGGAAGAAAAATGGGTTTTGGGGAAAAGATAGTGGTTCTCTTTGGGACATGTTGATTTTAAGATGCCTATAGGACACTGAGGTAGACGTCCAGCAGGTATTTGGAGGAATAGGACTAGAGATGAGGACTGGATTTAAAGACTTGGTAATCTTTAGCACAGAAATGATAGTTAAATTTATGACGTCTAATGCAATTTCTATGAGAGAGGAGAGGGCCCAAAACAGAGTCCCCTAGGATGTCTGTGCATAGGGTGTGGGACAAGGCTTCATTCAGCATGCATTCAGTGAATGATTGAGTGCCTCCTTGGTCTTGCTTTGGCCCTTTGGAGAGTCAGGGGGATCAAGACCTTACACCACCTTTGAAAGCTTAGATTTATGAAGCAAAGGAATATTTAAGAACTCTGTCTCCCAAATAGCTATAATGTGCCATGAAAGAGGTACAAATAGAGGCCTTTGGAAGTTCAGAGGAGAGAGAACAGGTAGCATTTGAACTGGATCTTGAAGAATGGAAAGGGTTGTAACAGGCAAAGAGTAGCATGGGTTTTCCACGTAATGAATGGCAGGAATAAAGGTATGGAAGCATCAAAGCAAAAGATATATCTGGGGAAACAATGTGTAGTCTCATTTTTGGAGCAAATACTGTTTGAAAAGTAGTAGCAGATAAATTCGCTGCAAAGGAACTTAGGGCCAGAGAATTGAGGAAGTCAAGGCTAAGATGTTCTTATTTCATTCTATAGGCAGTATTCGGTGCAGCGCACAGCCCATAGTAGGTTCCTCATAAGTATTTATTGATTTCTTGCTTTATTGGAAGTCATTGAAGATTTTTGAAGAACTGGACTTCAGAAATAATAACATGGCAGAAGTTGTATAAGATTGGAAGTGTGAATTGGGAGGTTATTAGTCAGCTAGTGGCAAGGAGGTGTTATATTGGTTCACAACATAGGCTACAATAATCTCATTGAAGGGAAATTAAGCCATTTTTGTCTGTTTCACGGGACAGTATGGCCAAAATATTGTCACTTAGTAACCAACCTCTGTATTTAGTTAAACTGATCTTGTGACAGTAGACTCAGTCTGTTGATAACTGGTATATCCCCGTTGAAGGCCAGTTTTGTAGAAATAAGAACCTCAGAGTGACAAGATACCATATTGAAGTCATTCAGGTAAGAGTATTTATACACATTGAAAAATATTCACATGAAATTACTGCCTTTTTGGGGGGGAGGGGGAGCTCTTTTAGGAAAAAGGAAGAGGTTAGATTATACTATACAAAAATGGAAGGCATTACAGCAAATTAAGAGACATATAGAATGCAAACAAAACTTGGGAAGTTAAGAACCTGTGGCCCTTGCCACAAAAAGCTCAAAAGATGGCTTAGTTTAATTTGCATCGCCCTAAACCTCTTCCTTCACCCTCACCTCATTCCTGAGCCCCTAACTCCATTGGAAAGCTTTATATTATTTTAGGTCTGCTTAACCTTAACTCCTTCCCTTCTCTTTTTTTTTTTGTTTAAGTATCATGACTGAGCTTCATGGAGTTGCCTGTTAGTACAGCTGCAACTTTGGGGTATTCTGTCTACAGATGAGGAGCAGAGATTTAGGACAAAGAGTCTCTGGACATCTCCAGAGGATTTCCTCGCACAGACCACTGTTAGAAATCTTCAACACATTTTGCCTGCAAAGGCAGGAGATGCTGATCTATACTGAGCTATGAAAGTCCTTTGGAACATTCAGGCAATAAGACTCAGTCTTCCTTGCCTTGTGGCAGCAGGGACAGTGATTGCAGCATAGCATCCTTCAGGACAATGAATTTCTTGCTTCTGAAGAGGACACCAATGAGCTGTATATAGTTCTTACAGTATAATTATAGATTCTAGGCAGGTTGGATAGAATCCGATTTTGGTGAGGGAGGGTAAGTGTGGCATATTCTAACTAATAAGTTACTATTCCAGGCTGAAAGTTATGAGCATCTCACCTGGGGTTGTGGCAATAAGAAGGGAAAGAAGGAAAATGATTTGGGAGAACAAATCCTTAGTACCACCAGCTAATGGGGGGAAGTGAAAGGAGGCCATGATGGCTGAGCTTGGCTGAATCTAGCCTTTATTAAGCGCTTACTGTGTTATCAAGTACTGTGCCAAGAATTAGGGATATAAAGACAAACTCAAATAGCCTTTGCTTTCAGGGAGCTTCCATTCTGTGGGGACAGATAGAGGAGAATAGTGATGCGAAATGCGCACAATAAGAAATTTGGGACTGGGGCTTGGAGACAGATATATTGGATATATTTTGTTTTCCATGCAGGGAGCTCCCAGTAGGGGAGATTTCCTTCCTCCATGTAAAGCAGCCATTGTTCCTCAATTTAAAGTTTTAGAAAGTTGTTGAAAACACTGAGAGGTTAACAACTTGAGTAAGGCCACGTAGCTAGTACTGTCTCAGAGGCTTGCTCTCTAGATGTTAAGCCAGGGTGCCATTCATAATGCAGGTATAGTATATGGATAGTACACGTAACTGTATTATTGTGATTATATTGTACATAGCATAGTGACTTTTAATTGAGGACCATGCCGACAGTGTTATTAGTAATACTCCCAGATGAGAATTGAGAACTAAAGAGGGCAAGCACAGCTCCTTACACTTTAACCCCTTTCTCCCCATGCTCAGCGATTTGTTCAGAGCACTTTTCACAGTTGTTTTGTTTTTGTTTTAAGGCTGGTTAAACAGTGCTTGGAGATCTCTAGTGGCAGGGAACCATCTGAATCTAATAAATCAGTATTCCCGTAGTTTATGTTACCACTTCCCAGAGCCTTTAGATGTAGCTTTATTAGTCCTGGGCTAAGTGGAGAAGAGGGTTTTGTCAAACTTTGGGGAGTTAGTCTAGTTGTAGCTGGCTTTTGTTGTTGGAGGCTGTTGTTTATACTGTGTTGTCTGACACATCTCTAACCCCCTAGAAAACCTGGCCTTTAGGTTTCGTCTCAGAAGCTTGGTGTTATGACAAACCAATACCTATAGCAAAAGGAAAAATGTTGAAATTGTGTCAGTTTAAAATGAAAAGTGTGAGCGTATGACCTCCTTAACCCTTGTGTAGACTGACTGTGCTGTAGCTTTTGCTTCTGAGAGATAAGATTGCAGAGCCCAGGTAAAGCCCATAATCTGGATTTAGGTGAGAGGCTTTTTCTACCCTGTGGGTTTTTTTTTTTTTGGTCACAGATCCACTTGCTTCCCAGGGGAGAAAAGGTTTTGGGGAAGGGGGGGTTGGTCAGGGGGAGGAAGATAGAATGGCCAAGTGTCCAGGTGTTGCTTTGCAGGTCTTTAAAATACCTAACTACTTGTGTTCTAAAATTTAAATCCTATTTGTGGGAAGTCAGTAGAGGGTTTAATAGAAACTCGGGCAAAAAAAAAAAATGTACTGAAATCATCTGGCCTAAGTATGGAGAGCCTGGGAAGGCTGAAATGTTATGGTGAAGTACTAGGAGGTAATTTATTTTTAAAATTTATTGAAGCCACTGAAGCATAAGTGTGAGGATAAGAGAAATCATATGCGCATATGGCCCAGAATGAAATCCTTCAGATTTCTGCGATGGCTGTAACTAGTCACTAAACCATCTTGAATTAACTTTTTGTGTGTGAGTCTTTCCAATTTAATTTCTTCAGGTTCACCAGTTGTGGAGAAACAGCTGGCCAATGCTACTATTGAACTGTCAGGAGCAAAATAAGGGCCAAGTTTTCCTTGATGTAATCCATCTCCCGTCAAGGAAAAGGGAAAAACTGTGAGATGCTTTCCTAGAGAGACAGGTCTGCATTAAACTTTATTCATAGTTTCATCTTCTCCAAGGTAAATAAATATAATTGTCTGAGACACTTGGAATGTTTACATTTAAAAAAAAAGAAAATCCAACCCAACACATTTATGTCTTTGGCTCCTAAGTGTGCATTTTTCTTAAAATTATTTAAGTTGTATGTAAGTGCTTTCTTTTGGGAAAAGGGAAATGTCTATATTTATAGTAGTAGGAAGCAATCTACAGCAAGATCTAATCTGAAGAAGAAACTAAAGGTTACTTGGAAGCGGACGAGACAAATCACTGAATGGAATACAGAACTGCATTGTGCAGCAATCACACTCCTTTCCATTCATTATTGCAGTCATAATTATGGAACCTAACGTATTTAATTGGCACAGCATACTCTTCTCTACTGAATAGATTGCATTGTTTCCATGAAGAAAACTCCTTATGCATTGCAAATCCACGCACATGTTGCTCTTTGGCTCTCAAGAGGTTTCTTTGTTTACATGATGAGTGATTAAGTGAATTGAGGATCCTTGCTATGCAGCGTCATAAGCTAAAATGATGCAAAAAAGGCTCTAACTCTGAAACCCTCTGATGAATTTTAAAAACCTAATAGATCTTTATTAGATACATGTCAGCAAGGCTAGAAATAAGTAAGGAAAATCCATTTGAGTTGAGCGTCTAGATCAGTCTAGTAGCCAAAGAAACCTTTTCAAAATAAATCTTGTTAGGCTAGGCATCTAGATTTTAGATATCTGAAATTGGGAACCCATGAAGTTTAGCTCTGAACGCATTGTTTCTGGACCTCTTTAAAAGGGGGCTACAGTTAATTTGGGTAGAAAAAACACATTAGTTTGGTTTTATTGGTACGGTACTATTGAGGCTTTTGGTTGGGTATATTGATAAGACAGATTTAAAGGAAGGTTGAAATACATGGATTGTTCCAATTGTTAAATGCAGGACGGAGAGGAAACTTAAGGACTGTTTTGTTTTCAATTACTTGCTGCTTTGACTGTGCTGTTTGGTGATACATAAACTCCTCAGAACCGGAGCGGTCATGGCACAACTCCTGCATTCTACAGATGAAGAAACTGAGACCCAAGGAATTCAGTCACTTAGTTGAGGTCACAAATAGACCTCAGGTCTCTTGCTCCCCAATTTCATGATCTATAATGAATATACTGCCCCAATGATAGACTGTTTGATCACAAAGTGTATTAACCAAATCTCCAAAGGTAGCATCAGGAAGACGACTGGTTGTCTGAACGTAGAGCCTTTTTGGCAGTCAAGTTCCAAACCAAATTGGATATTGATAGGATCAATTAATATATCACGCCTGAATTTTGAGTCTACCTTGTATGAATGTTGACCATAGTGTACAGGTATATTTCTATAGTTGGGTCACTTAATCTTGGAACTTGGCTTCCTCATATGTAAAATAAAGGAACTGACCAAAAGATGAAGGTCCTTTCTGACCCTTAAATCCTATTATGTTAAAAATAAATGCTAATGACTTACTTCAGCTCCCGACAAAGTTGCAGTCTTATAGTGACTCTTCCCAGTGTTAAACAAGATTCATCAGCTGCCTAACCATAAATGGGGACAGCTAGGTGGCTCTATGAGAGCTAGGCCTGAAGTCAGGAAGACCCAAGTTCAAATCTGGTCTCAGACACTTACAAGCCGTGGGATTCTGGGCAAGTCACTTAACCCAGTTTGCCTCAGTTTCCTCATCTGTAAAATGAGCTGGAGAAGGAAATGCAAACCACTCTAGTCTCTTTGCCAGGAAAGCCTCAGATGGGGTCATGAAGGGTTGGACATGATTGAAAATGAATGAACATAAAAAGCCATAAATGAATCAGTATAGGTTGTCCATTTTGGTTTCAAAGCAGTCCTGACTGGGCTTGGTCATGAAGGACTTCTTCTGAGGAGACTTACTCCTTGGTACCTCAGTTTGTTGCCTATGCAGCTGAAACTTACAAGGGGAACAAAATAACTAAACTGGAAATATTTTTCATGAGCTCTACAGGTAGGTCCCTTTGCTCTTGGATATAGACAGTCCCTAGTTCAATTTCTTGCTGGACTGGATTCTTCATAAATCAGGATAATCCTTCATTTGATGTTTACTCACTTGAATTCTTTTCTGTATGCTGCACTGTCCATATCAGGCTTTGCAATTTTTATTTATTCTTGCCAGAATGCACTTATTCATTAGCTGTTTTTATTAGAGTTATGGTTGAGATGATACTTTCCATTCTCAACTCCAATTTTCAGTGGCTTATAATTTTACAAAGCTTTACCTTCCAGACTGAAATTTCTTAGTCTGGCTTTCCTCTCAGAGGCCAGATTTGGAGGATGCTTTTAAGTATGCTTTACTTTTCTTGGCAGCTTACTTCTTTCTTTTAGATTCATGTAAGAGCTTTTCCAATGAACTTGCAGTTGCTTAATTATTTAAATAAAAAGGAATGGAATTATTTAAATATTGTCTGACAAGACAAAAGATACCAGATTTTCCCTCCCTCCCATCACTCAGAATTACTAGTTCCAATCAACTTGGGAAGAATTAATGAACTGCAACTTGATATGTCCACAAAAGTAGGAACAATTTTTGAAATCTTATCTAACCTGAAACCTGGGAATTTTTTAAATGCAAAAAACTGTTTGGGGTTTATGCCATGTGTCATTTAAGGGTTTACATGTGTCATTTAAAAATGTTTACTTGATATTATGAAGAATGTTGCCATCTGTACTCAGGAAACCAGTAGAAATTCTGGTAAGTTGACAGTTAATTTGCTGAAGGTATGAGCCTTTCTCTTTCCCTGGGGGTTGCTTGTGTCCAGCCTATGTAAAACAGGTTAATAAGTTTAGTAGTTAGGCCTGAATTTTATAAACTGACTGGGGGGAGAGGGAGGAAGAGAGGGATGAGATGAGATCTCCGTGAAAGACTCAGCAGGGTGTCTCTGGGGAGTCTGGTTGCCTGGGTGGCTTTTCCTGTCCAGGTTTACTTTTCCTTTATTGTGTCTCTGGGGAGAGCCTTGAGTAGTGGGCTATATAAGGCGCACATCAAAAAGCTTAAGGCAGTGGTGAAGACATTCTGGGACTTGTATATTCTTCTGATGCCTTCCATCTTCTGTTAATATACCTTTGTCAGAGGTTTCAGGACCCTGATTTTGTCTTTATGGCAAAATAATTAGTAAGCTATGTTCCAGACCCTGTGTTGGAATCTGAGGATAGAAATACAAAATTCCTGACCTCAAGGAGCTTATATACCAATAGGGAATATTATACCTGGAGAGGAGTGGTGGCCAGGGAGAGGAGTTGGACCTAGGCTACACAGTGAATGAGCCATAGGACAATTGATTGTCACACCTTTTCCGATAGTAATGTTAGCATTGATTTAATTATTAACCCCAAAGGAAGAGCACCAGATGGAAGAGGGGGACAGAATATAAATGTGCTACCAGATGACAAGATGCCTACCCTGAGAGTCACTGGTATAAGAGTGGATGGGATGTAAAAGAGGTCCGAGGGCCGTTTCGATGTGGTGAGTGTTTACTCAGTCCTAAAGCTGAGGGACATGGTCTTTAAAAGTCTTGTCTAGATGGTTGCTGAACTTCAAAGGGAATAGGGCCTTGAGAAGGTAAAACCTGATAGCAAGTTGTCCATGTTGGATAGGCTCTAGACCCATCCTGTGTCCTTCTGAATGGGTAGATGAGATTTTAAATACATACTACATGGAGAGAATTTTGGACTAGTCAGTCTAGGACTTCATATATGACTGCCCCAACTGGATTTGTAATCTTAAATAAGTTTCCTAGCCTTCCTTGATCTCCTGTTACTCACTCACCTGTAATTGAGAGAACTGGATTGGATGATCACTAAGGGCCCTTCTTGTTCTTCAGTGGTATGATTTCATACAAGTTAAGTCCAAATTACTCTTAATTTGAGTATGAGCTAGAACAACGAAATAGAAATTTTGTTATTTAGTTGGATTTAGGGAGGCCTCAGCTGTACACTTAAAGTGCTAATAATTGCTAGGCTTTCATAAACAATGTTCAAACAATGTCACTGCAGACTTCTCTTTGTTTTAGGTGTTAACATCAGTCAGATAGATCCAGGTACTGTTGAGTTTGAAAACTTTAGCCATTATTTCTACCTGACTAGTACCATGAAGTTGACCTGTAATGAGAGAGAGGTTCCTTTGAACCATCCCTTAACATGCTACTGTAGGTCAGAGCTCTGACTATTTTATAACTCATGGGCACTTTGTTGGTCTTGATTATGGAATGGAAAACTCAAACGCAGAGAGTAGTGTAATGGGAATAGTGCTGGATTTAGAATGACAGAACCCAGGTTTCAATCTGCTTTCCTTTTATATGACTTGGGGCAAATCAGTTCACATTTTTGGTCTCCAAACTGTAAAATGAGAAGTTTGTAGCAGGTGACCAGAAAGCTCCTTTTCATCTCAAATTCTGTGGTCCTGTGAACATGACTTGGACTTAAAAGTAGAATTTGCTGAATGCAATAAAGCCCCACCTAAGCTTGTCATATTAGCCTTGTTAATAATACTTAGTGGCATACCATTATAGCCTTTTGGGATGTCTTTTTAAAGAATGCTTGATGAGCTCTTTGGGTTTGTGTGTATGACCATACCGACTTTTCCTCCACAGATTTGAATACCAACTCCCCACTCTGCCTTCTACATATCCTCACAAACAACCTAGCCATCTGGGAAATCAAAGCAAAAAACTTTAGTCATTATTAAGAATACTACTGTGCCACTTGCAGGATGTTAAACATGAAAGGCAGAAGCACATGATACCTTTCTTCTTACAGGGTGCTTACTTGAGCTGTGGAGTTGCTTTTGGATGCTACCAATTATTGGCACTTCCACATAAAAATGCAGAGCGTGTATGCACTGTCAACTTGATCCTTGAATACAAACTTCTGTGAATGGTTAGAAATGTTAATGTTCTTAGGAATCTATGAAACACTTCACTATGGTATGCACAAAATGAATTAGCAGGTTTCTTCCTCTAACAAGGAGGAACATTTCAATTGTCACCTTCTATTTTTTGCCAGAGAAAGACTTAAGGGTGGTGTTTTTCCATTGTGGAAGAGGCTACTAAGTTGTAGAAACATTTTGCTATAAGACTTTTTCAGCTTTCCTGTAATTTTTGTCACTGAGGAAGTTGGATTAATTAATTTTCATGTTAGAGAGCTTTTACTCCAAAGAAACTTATGTATATAGTTAAAAATGAACCTTCTTCTGGCTTTTTAATTCAATAATAGTAAAAATTAGCATTCTTAAAGCACCATCTCTGCGCTAGACAATGTGCTTTGCCTTTTGCCAATCTCTCAGTTGATCTGATAGCCACCCTGGGAGGTAGATACTAGCTGTTACTATCATCCCCATTTTACTGATGAGGAAACTGAAGCAAACGGGGCTTAACTTAAACCTTAAGTGACTTGCCCAAGGTCACACTAATAAGTTTCTGAGGTCCTATTTAAATTCAGGTCTTCCTGATTCCAGGTCCAACATTCTAGTGTTACTTTTGTCGGTTTTCCTGGACACTTTTTGTCATGAGTTCACTTGAAGCAATTTTTGTCTTACTTATAGAGCATGTTAACGGTTAGTGTACTTAATGCTCATTTTTTGTTCAGTGACCAGTTTGACATATTCTAGGAGGAATGGTAACACTGGGCACATAATAGGTGCTTAATAAATCCTTGTTGGTTGATGAGGGAATTCTTGCTATTAATAAAACCAGAAGGACTTCAATATTTCTTTCTCTGAGTGTGAAAGGCATTTTGCCTTAGAAAACCACCCTTGGGGATTTTTTTAATTATTATTTTTTTTTAGTAAGTTCTTGAGTTATTATGAAGTTCGAAGTCTACCAGAAAAAACTCTCGCACACTGTGGTCGTTGCTGTGCACAAAGTTCTCCTGGTTCTGTTCCTTTTGCTCAGCATCAGATCATATAAGGCCTTTCAGGCTTCCCTGAAGTCTTCTTGTTCATCATTTCTTATGGCGCAATAGTACTCCATTACATTCATATACCATAATTTATTCAGCCATTCCCCAATTGATGGGCATCCCCTTGATTTTCAGTTTTGGCAAAAAAAAAAAATCCCCAGTGGTGGTTTTCTAAGGCAAAATGCCTTCCACACTCAAGAAAGAAATATGGAAGTCATTCGCAGAATGTGGCAGATCATGTTGGTGTGTGGGGGGTTTTAGTGTGTTTTGATTTGTTATATGATTTCTTCCATTTATTGTAGTGCAGCTACATAGCATGATTATAGTGAAAATGTACTCAATAGGAAAGTATATATAGAACCTATACAGAATTGTATGCTGTTGTGGGGAGGGAGGGGGGCAGTGGGGGGAAGAAGGGCGAGGATAAAATCTTAATTTTAAGGAAGTGATTGTAGAACGTTAAAAAAAAATAAAATAAATTAAAAAAAAAGAAGACAGGGAGCTTACAAAGAACTGAGAAGTAACTGCTGGCCAAAAAGCATCTATAGAAGTGAATTATATTAAAATCATGGAACAAGTATGAAGGTAAGGAAATTTTCCTGAATTCAATTTAAATTTTACTGTTTTATGTATAACAGATTAGTGCTTAATTTACCTCTTATTTTAAGAATGTTCATGATTTAGTAAACTCAGATTAAAGGAAAAAAAAGGAAGAATAAAAGTTACCAAAACATTAAAAAAAAACAACACAAAAACCAGAAGGGAGGAAGCAAGCATTTATTAAGCCCCGCTATAGGTCAGGCGTTGTCCTAAGCCCTTTAAAAACATTATCTTACTCGATCCTCGCAACCACCGTAGGAGGTAGGTGCTGTTATTATCTATTTTACAGTTGAAGAAACTGAGGCAGACAGACATTATAAGTGACTTGCTCTGAGGTCAAACTTGGAAACACAATTTCCTGGGATACTTGGTCATGTTCCCTTTGTTGCTTAAAGGGAGTGTAAGCAAATAGATCTCTTAAGATTAAAACAGAAATGGGAGGCCTGTGGATTTTAAAACAGATAAAAGAGTTAAAGGACAGGGATTGCTAATTTGAAATGAGTATTTTCCAAATTAGTGCCATTATTCACAAGTGAGGCAGAGAGAGGGGTCAGAGGAATCCAAGGAGAGAAGTAAAAGATAATAACAGGAAAGGTTAGTTTGGGTACATCTTAGCATAAAGGCAGCAGTGTATCCCAAGGTAAAGAAAATCACCCAAATGTAGTGTAGAATAGAAACTTTTGATTTGAATGGAAAAAAGTCTATCTTCAAAGTCTTGGTCAAATCGTTTAGTAGATATTACAGGTGTAGGCACTGGAGTTAGGTTTTTTCTTGGCATCTATTACAAATATGTCCTGGAGGATGTGCTATAACATTCCTTATAGAGTATAAGAAGTATAATAATTCTACAAAATCCTCTAGATTAGCTCAATGTATATTTTGAAACTTCAGTGCATAAGGCTGATGCTAAAACGCTATGTTGGAAAATAAGATTTGCAATCAAGAAATAAAAGAGGCCAAAGCTTGTTGGTTAATCAAGATGCCTCTTATCTGTATATCAGAAATAGTTTCTCAGAGAAGAGAATTAGAATGTGCCAGTCGTGGCAAGACTTCAAATAGCATCATAAAAATTTAATTGACTATGTCTTTGACAGAAAGACGACTGATTCCAGTCATTTCAGAATCAGCTGTCTGTGTGCAGTCAGGTATTTTACTGATTAGAATAAAGGTCAAAGTAAATAACAAATTAGAAGAAAGAATAAATGTGAAAAGATCTTTTATAAGTTTATCAATTCCAACCCCACATGTTTAAGCAGTCTGTTACACCTTTGTTTAAGCAAACTTTTAGACTCAAACCAAAAAGAAACAGATAGAAGTAAAGATATTGATTCTGACTATCACCACTTGGAGAAAAGCTTAACCACTACAACGTCATCCTTAAAATGAGGCGGACAGAAGTCACCTCAGTCAGTCAATATATAATCTCTATGCTAAACAAATTGACTTGGCTACTAAGGGTCATACCAAGATAATTTGCAGAATATTACAGAACAGAATATGGAAGGACTACTGCCTCATAAAATCGTGAAATGCAGCTAACAGGGAAAATCAGCCAGTTGAGGGGGTGTTACAAAATTAAGCTTTAGCAGACTGTTCTCAGAACATTTGAAAATGGAATAAGATAGTGCAACAAAATAAATGAGAAATGGAAGTGATGTGCCCAATTTTTATAGTCATCTTTTTTCATCAGTGATAACAGAAACACCATATTTGGCTTCTCCTGCCTCAGAGCTTGGGGTACCTCATGAAGTGAGGATCCCTAGGAGGGTAAAGTCAGGATAAATGGTTTAACCTGTCCAAATATATATCACAAAATAGCTTAGAGGTGATAAATTTAAAAGGCAAGAAGGAATTTTCAAGTTACTTCAGAGGACTGAAATTCCAAAAGCTTGGAAAAGATCACAGATGGTTCTTTTATTTAAAAAGATGACTGAAAAGACATCAGTAACTACCAACTCATATTCCTACTTTTCTCATCCTTAAAATACTGGAGAATGGTCTATGCATTTATTTAGGGTAACCTTGATAAAAATGTAAGAAGCAAACAAGGCAAGCATTTGCAGATGATTTCCTGAAGCAGATTACATCTTTATAATCACACAATTGAATGATAAATGTAGAGAATGAGATCTCACTTTTCTTGCTGTTCAATTAAAAAAAATCAAAAAATATTTGATAAAACTACAGCCTAAAAGGCTTTTTTTTTTTAAGTGTCTCTCATATATACCTTAAAATGGAACCAAATTCTGACAGATGCAAGTATGGAGATAACTTAGGTCAATGATCTGTCAAGAATTAACATCAGCTAAGATGTCATACAGGGAGACATATCCACCTAAGGTGTTTGCTAGTGTTAGAAGATGTTCCTTGCAGAGGCCAAATCAAAGGGGAGGATTCCCTATTCCCTAATAAAATGCTTCTATTCATAGATGACATTGCACTAATTGCAGAGTCCTAGAACATTGCAAAGCTTCTTCTGTGAAATCCATAGTAAGGTAAAAGAGATTGATCTTGCCTTCTGCCCCCAGAAATAAAGAGGAAAAAAACCACACTTACATATTACCCGGGCAATGACAAGTAGCCAGATAGTTCACATGAATATGTATGTAGCAGTCAGGCACTGCATTTGGTTTGTGAGCTGAGCCTAAAATTGAGTAGTAGTAGTTTTGGCTGAATTGCATATAGGAAATTGTACATTATTTTTTCAGTGATTCCAAACTGCCTGCTATTCCATCTCTCCCACATTGGTGTTTTTCCAGTGAAGTTTTATGATTGGACAAAGGAATCTAAATCATTTAGTAACCTTGTGGACATTGTAAAGGTGGTAGAGCAAGTCAACTGAAGCATGTATCTCATGTGATGACTTGCTTTCCAGAAATGACATAAAAGATATTACTAAGGATATATTTAAGTAGAAAATTCTTGCCTCTGACACACTGGATGTGGGACTTTGGGAAAGTATCTTAACTTTCAGTATCGCAGGTAACACTTCCAGGCTATGAGTTGCAGGATAGGTAACTAACTTGCTTTTGGAAGATTTCCTTACTGGGAGCTCCCTCCACTGCTCACATCACCAATCAAGACCAAAAAACCACAAGTTAGAAAAGGACATGGGCTGGTTGTGTAGTGAGAATTGAGGTGCCAGCATAGGGTACTGCTTTGGTATCCCCAAGATGTTAAAGGACTGAAGCAGTCTTCTAGTGCATACAGAGTAGATTGCCTTTGATTCTTAGGGAAAGACATAGATAATACTCAACTATCTTGAGAAGTTATGAAACAGCTTCATTTTCCTTGGTGGAAAGATTATCCATGTTCTTGAAAGCATTAGAGATCCATCAGTGTCAAAATATAGATACTCTCCATCTGGTAAAACTTTCAGGATTTTAAAAATATGTATTAAAATGATACAAACTGTGTAATGAAGCCTGTTCGATGACTCACAACTTAATTTTTTTTTTTTAGTCTTCTTAAGTTGCTGTTAATTTTTGTGTTGACAGAAGAAGGTGAAACCTGAGCCTTCTTGTTGACAAAAGTCCAAGATAGATTTGAAGTATGCTCAGAATTTCAGGAATCTGTTCCCCAGCTGCTGTCTTAGTTGACTTTATCTCCCTCTCCTTGTTACTAGTCTTTGTTGAGAACCAAAGAACAAGCATGGCCTCCTGAAACTATTTCATGCCTCTTGGATAGCCGGGCTCACTTACTCCCCCTAGTGCTAGGGAACTCACCAAGACTCTACTACTTTGGGATATAGGAGATGATGGAAGTTACACTCAGCAGATGACTTGACCTTTTAGGATAGATTCCTGCTTTGGTTAACTGGAAGATGGAGTGAGAGCAACAGAGGTTCTTCCCTAGGACCCAGCTCAGGTGGAGAGAGCTGGATGGTAGGGAGACATCTTTCTTATTAATTGGAGGAAGGGATAGTTGAAAATTATGATGAAATTGCTTCTCCCTTGAAGGTCTGGGAAAAGCAAGTGGTCGTCTATATTGGGCTTCAGTTCCTCATGTAAAAAACTTGGGGAATATCTGCTGCTACATTTCTTCTGCATGACACAGATAGCCAGGCTACACTTAACCAAGAGTGAAAATAATTGTGTCTGTGATTCTAACCTTTGACTGATTAGCTTATATTGGTAGAGAGAGTTCAGGAAAGCAGCTCCTCTGTTTATGAAATGAGGAGGGTGGCCTCACTTTTAAGGTTTAGTCATTACTGACAGATTTGTCTGAGGCTTGAGGGGAGGAGGGCAGGTACCTGTGCTTTATTTTATAATGGCAGTGATGTTAGAAGATCATGATGTGAACCCTTACTCTACCACTGTGCCTAGACTCAAAGAATCTGACTTGAAAGAAGGGACCTTTCAGGTCCCCTGGTCCAAACAATTTCTGAAGCAATTCCTAATGTCCTTGGGAAGTGATCACCCAGCCTCCACTTGAAGAATTCTGAAGGTGGAGGACTCACTACTTCCTGAGGCATATCTCGTTATATTTTTAGACACTTTAATTGTTAGAAAGTTTGTCATCATATGAATCTGAAATCTGCCATTCTAAGCACATTGCTCAGCGCTATTCATTGCTCTCTCATAGCTCTGCCCTTCAGTAAAACATGTCCAGTTTCCTCATCTCCATGACAGCCCTTCAGGTATTTGAAAATGATTGTTGCCTCTTTCTCTCACTCCCTGTTCTTTATCTGACATCCTTCAGCTGATTTTCATATGCCTGATTTTGATTACTTTCACTTTCCTAGTTAGCCCTCATCAGTATGCACCCTTAATTTGTCAATGGATAGGGAAAAGGACTCTACCTGTGATTTCATTGGTATAGTAAACTCCCACTACTAATGCATGTCGGCATCTTTTCTACAATTTACAATCTTAAGAGGGTTGCCTGGAGCATTAGGAGGTTAAGTTCCTTGTTCAGGATCACATTGCTGGCATGTGTCAGAAATAAGACTCAAAACCAGGGCTTTATGACTAATAGGCCAGTTCACTATCCATCTCACTTAAACAAGCTGCCTCTCTCACTTGTCAATATACTTCCTAAAATGTGATACCTACAGCTGGACACAGTAATCCAGATGTTGTCTGACTAAATTAGTTCTTGATGTTAAGCTTTTCTTAATGAAGACTTAAGTTGACATTTTAATTCTACTGAAATCTTATTTTTCCATGATCTGACACCATAGAGCATCCCTGAGAAAGTATTAGTACTAGAGATAGACTTTTGCTGGAGTCAGCAGTTTGGAATCATTGAAGACATTGGCTCACTTTCCCCAATGCAGTCTAGCTTGTGTTCTTTTTGATACTCAGGTTTTGACCCAACTTATCTACCTGTAACACCTGTCCAAAATAAACTTTAATGAAATGCTTGAGTGGGTTCATTGGCCTAGAGTCTGAAGAAAGCACTTTATTCTCCTTTCTGAAATTTTGTACATCTATTTAATTTTAGTTCTGAGGCATCTCCTTTGTGTGTGATTTATTTTTTTTTTTTTGCAGATCACCTGCAGTGTTCAGTAGTCACACCTCCCAAGTTCTTCCAGTAAGTCATATCTGGAAGCTTTTTCAGCAAAGAATTATTCCAGTAAGTGTTTATTCACTTAGCCTCTCCATTTATAAAACTTGGGATAAAGAGTACAGTGCCTGAAGTCCGAAGTCTGGGTTTAAGCTCTGGCTTAGCTACTGGCCCTGGGACCTTGGGGAAATCCCTTAACCTCAACTGGGCCTCATGACCCTCCTCATCTGTAAATTGAAGGGATTTGGAGAAGAGGGATTTTGATTGTGTCTAAGGTCTCTTTTAGTTCAAATGGTCTGTGACTATCTATTGTCCAGGGTTGTTGTGGGACTCATGGTGCCACTTCCTCCAGTAAAGCTTGCCTGATTTTTTTCCCCCGATTTCCCCCCACCCTCCTACCCCAGCGATATCTCCCTCCTTATAACACTGTTTTAGACTTAACTGTTTCGTATTGTAATGTAGGCAGGTCCCTTCTCAGAACCTAGAAGAGATCATTATTGAAAGAAATACTAGATTTTACTTAGAGCTTGGTTAAAATAAAGGTGTAATTTCAATCCACGGACCCCTTGGATCCAACCTAAGAGTCCGTTGAAAATAAAGATGTAATTTTAATCCACGGACCCCTTGGATCCAAGCTGAGTCCGTTGCCTAGACTTCTTACCCCTACCCCCCCTTTTTTACATTATCCCTTGTTTTCTGTATAACTAAGAAGCATTTATGAAGCATCTGTTACATACCATACATTGTGCTATGTCTTCTGGAGACACAAAGATAAAATGAAAGAGTTGTTCCCATTCAGGAGCTTTTACTCTTTTGGAGAAGATAGTACATATGTAAATAAGAATATACAAAAGAGATACAAGGCAGTTTTTTTGGGAGACGTAAGCAGGTGGGGGAATCTGGAATCACTTCCTGTAGAGGCTGGTGCTTGAACTGAGCTTTGAAGGGGGATTGGGATTCTCAGGAGGAGAAATGTGCTCCGGGCATGGGGGAGGAGAAGGGGATGGAGCCCAGGAGATTGGGAGAGAACAGCAAGAAGTCCATTTGTTTGGACTGTAGAGAACAAAGGTGAGTAAGAATAGATTTTGTCCATTCTGTCTCAATATTCACAATACCTTGTGTGTATAGTAGGTGCTTAATAAGTGTTTAGTTCAGTTGAATGAATAAATAAAACATTTATTATGTGCAGAGTGCTAGAGATACAAATAGAGAAATGAGTCCCTGTTCCCCAGGAGCTCACATTCTAATGGGGACATATTACGTGGAAGGTTTCAGCTGCAAGTCGCATGGGAAAGTCCTATGGTTCTTAGGGTGCAGAAGCAAAGCCTTAACATCATTTCTTCCGATAAAATGATAGTGGTTTCTGATGTTGAACCATTTGGCAGTGCCAAGGACTTTGGTGGCAAGATGTTTCTTTTCTGAGTCTTCACTAGCTGTGACTGCAGCCCCTGCAGGGGCAGTGGCTGCTTCCCAGGGTTATGGCTGATGGTGCTGGCTGGGAAGCATTCTCATTCCCAAGATTCTTGGGTTTGGGGTCCGGATCTGCAAGAGAGACTGGTAGGGTGGGTATGGTGATCAAGGTTGTGGTGGTTTGACTTAGCTGGCATATATTGCCTCCTTTCTCTCCCTCAGTCTATCTTACTGCTTACAAATGCTCAATGAATAGCAATCAGTAAGCATTTGTTAAGGGCTTACGATGCTCCAGGTATTTATGATAGGGTCTGGGGAGTCAAAGACACAAAGCAAACAGTTCCTGCTCTCAAGGAGCTTCTGTAACTATAAAATCTTTTATTGCTATATATGCCATTGATACCATGAACCATAAGCCCATAAGCTATAAACATTTTGCATGCTTTTAAGTTTATCCTTTTTCCAGATACTTTAAAGGGATTTTACAACTAGAAACCAGAATCGTATATAGAAACTGTGTTGGTTCCTTATCCTTGTGAAAATAGTCTCTTAGTTTCTGCAGACTGATACTCAGAATGGAGGTCAGAACCTAGGTTCTTTGGGTATGAAAAACTTTAAAATGTTTAGTCAAGGAGTTTGTAGAGGGCATGGGTAGAGAAATGGATCAAAATTGGCAGGGACCTTAAAGATCACCTAGTCTAGTCCCTAGTGATTAGCAACCTTTGGGGCCCTGATGAGTTTTTACGGGGAGTCTATATGTCCCAAAGATCATCATGGTGATCTTTAACTCCAATAAAATATAACTTGTAGTGGGACTCAGCAAAATGAACAACATGCAAACATGTGGGTAGTGGGTAGTTTCATACACACATAACTATTTTTAAAATTAAATTTTATTGATCCCTTTTCATATCACTCTTTTCCTGATGTATTTCTCTACCCTCCTGTTCCTAGAGAACCATCTCTTACAACCAAGAATAAAAAAGGGAAAAAAGACAGTTTGAGAAAAATTAATATATCAAAAAAATTGGACATTGTGTGTAGTGTTTTATAATCCCATTTGCTTCTCTCCCCACTTCTGCAGAGGCAGGTCAAGTGACCTCTTGTGTCTCTTCTTTGGGGCCACGCTTGATCTTCATAATTTTGCAGCATTAAGTTTTGATTATCTTGTTCCTTCTATGTGCAGTGTTATAGTTATTGTGTGTCGTTCTCCCAGTTCTGCTGGCTTCACTTTGTATCCGTTTATGTAACTTTTCTTGTGCTTCTTTGCATTCATCAGTTGTTTCTTATAGCATAAGAAACAACTGATGAATGCAAAAACACATTAGATGTGTTGCTATTTAAATACTGCCGTGATTATAAAATACAGATTCCTTTAAAAGCATTGCAGAGACTTCATAGTAGCTTTTCTGCCATCATATATTTTCTCAGTTATCAGATACTAACAGTAAAATAGAGAATCCCTTAATTCAAACAACCCTTTTTTCCAGATGAGGAAGTTTGAAGGCTGAGGAATTTAGGTGGCTTGTCCAGTGTCACGCAGATAAATAAGTCAGGGAGTCAAACCCACATCTCCTGATCTCAATTCAATGTTCCTTTCGTTAATCTATGGTTGCTTTTGCAGCAGCCTTTGCAAACTTTGGTTCTGTACTAGGAGTAGTTTTCCTTCTACCTGTCTTGGCCTCAAAAACAAAATACTACAGTCTACTAAATTTCAAGGCTTTGGATAGTGTCTCTGGAAACATTCATCTCTGTCACCTGCTTCTACTTGGGCTATTTTTAGCCAGGTGCCAAAGACTTTACAGCTTTCTCCTGTGAAGGATAAGGAATTAAGATCTATTGTAAACAAAGGCTTATCACAGCATTGTTTTCTAGTGTGAGAATTTTATTCTGGGCCCTGGCCTTGGCTATGTTTGAGCCAACTTTAACTACCAGGAACCTGGAAGGACAAGTTTCTGGGTTCCAAATACATATTGGCAGTTTTGCTTTTAAAACCTGCGGAAAGAATTAGGTAAACTTTTTAGGAGAAAATTTTAGAAACTTCCCTACTCAAGGGAAGTTTCCACATTTCTGTGCTGTCACTTGCTAAAATATAACAATATCCCCACCAAAGCTCTCCTCTGATGCCCTTTCACCTTGGCTTGATGGTTGCTGTTTAGTTCTCCCAGCTTGTGTGGAGGGTGCATAAACCCTATCCTCCTGGTTGGAAAGACTTTGAGCACAGGCATGGTGATGAACTGTCTATCATCTGAGGCCTGGTTTAGCTAAATTTGGAGAGGCTCATTACCAGAACTCTGGTCACCAGCTGAGGAATATTTTTGGCCACAAAAACTCATTAAGACTGTTCACCGAGGCGTGGAAGGGTTTCAGATCTGCAGCAATGAAGGGAATAACCCTACACTGATGAAACCACAGATTTTTTTTGAAGAAGTGAAAAACTACTCCAGAAATGAAGCAAATAGTAAAATGGGGTGGAGGGGGAAATGATTCTATAAAATTAAAAGCCTTGATTAGATGCAAGTAGGAATTGATAATGAGCAATATCTGGGTAATTTGATTGGATCATGGACTGGGTTGGAACAAGTGATACATTGGGCACAGTTGTGTTCATTTGCCCCCAGTCAGCCCCTACTTGGTTCTGGGTTTTAAGAGAGATTATTTTTTTAAGAGTCTACTAACTCTTCTAGCAATCTGGAGGAGTGTGAGGGTAGCTCACTCAGAGGGAACAATTTGTAGTTGGTGGCCCATTGGTGACGTTTATTTTTCTGTGAGGACACTACATTTATGAGGCTATTGGAATAACCAGATGAGTTCAACGACTCATGCCAGATGGCATTCACTGTCTTGTAGCCTGTTTAATAGCAATCTATTCAAGGTTTTGCTTTTGAGAAAACAACATTCTGAACCATCGCTTCCTTTTCTTTGTCAATAACTATCCTTATCACCAAATTATTTTGGAAGTAGAAGGCATCTGTGGAATTCTCAGAGCTGCTTTTTTTTCAGCATGTAAAGTCCTATTTAACAAACATTTATTATGTACCCACTCTCTGTGTAAGATCCTTAGTGACTTGCTGGAGGTGAGAGAGTTGACACAGAGCTTGCCCTTAAGTGTTTACAGCCTTAGTAAGGAAAAAACTACTAACTCGTCGATTTGTACTCAGTACAAGGAAGGTCGACATGACACAGGTTTCCAGAAAAGAGAATTGGACTGTATCACTTCCCTGTTGTTACTGGAGCTTTCCAAGTGAGTAGATGACCACTGATGGCCAATGTAGAGGGAATTCAAGCTTTAGGGAAAAGGAAGGTAGGTCTCTTCCAACTTAAATTCAGGAAAGAGATATGGACACAAATAGCTGTGATACCAAAGAGAATGTTCTAAGTGATGGAGTGAGTGTGTGTACCTTAGAGAAAGATGACTTCTGTTTCGGATGAAATGTACAAAAATAACTATAGCGTACAATAGAAAATGATTAAGTGTGTATGAAGGCAAAAATGACATTTGCAATTTAAGGATAGATGATCACTTTTGGTTTGGAGAATGAAGTAGCCATCACTCAGGAGGTAAAAGTTGAATTGCTTCTTATAGGTTTGTCAATAGGTAGATGTGGGAGGGTTTTTTGGGGAGGAGGGCGGGACACAGGGGTAAGGGTGATATGAGGAACACAGGTTATCAATTCTGTCCATTCCATCTGAGACAGCGTTGGCAAAGACACAGAAGGCTTAGAAAGTAGAATACAATTAGAGAATAGTGCACAATTTGGTTCAGCTGGAACACTGAGTGAAGAGAAGGGAATACAATGAAATTAGATGAACAGGATAAGATGGAGCCAGATTGTGGAAGACTTTAAATGCCAACCCAAGGAGTTTGTATCTGATTTGGTAGGGAATCACTCCTGAAGGTTGTTGAGCAGATGAAGGGAGAATGGTACCCCCGAATCTTTTAAGTGAATTTATATGTAGTCTGTCTTGTGAATTAATAATTAAAATAAGAAGCACAGTAGTGAAATGTTGTCTGTACCCAGAAACCAGAAATTTATTATGTACTATTATTCTGCCAAGTTGAGTTCCGTGCTGATCTTATTTTTATCTCTCCATCTATGTTTGCAGGGTTGACTGTTTCCCCCAAGTGTTAATGTAAACACATTTTATTTTGAGACAGATCAGTTCACTTCCCTCTGGAAATCCATCCCTATAATGTGGTAAACCTCAATATAGCTCTCTGGTCCGAATGACATTTCATAGCTGTGTACAAATCAAACACACTGTTGATATTAAATGACAACATTTAATGCCTGAGTCAACAATTCACTTAAGTCTCATTTCATTAAAATACTCCTGGTGTGGGGAGAACCAGCTTGTCTGGACAGATAAAGCACTTGACTTGCACCTCTAGTTACAGGGTTAAAGTGCAGCATGTAAGTTTTAATTCAGGTAGATTTTAATGGATTCTGGCTATTGGTCTTAGAGCAAAGATCCATTTAATGCAAGCCTTGGAAACTTGAGTCACCTGACCAGCAAGAACTCCAAATCATTGACCTCCATTTCATTCCCTGGACACTCTGACTTGACCATTTAATCTTTTGAGGGCTATTTGTCTGAACTCCTGAAACCTTTGAAGGACTGCATAGTAGATTAATGTGACTCATTCTTGTTACACACCTTGAATATATTCTTCACTTCCTCTCAATCTCTTCCAGCCTTAGGTTCTCAGGTTTAGTTCCTAGGCAGTCTGGTTATTCCTCTTTTGTCTTGATACTGTGTGGCCTTATCCTCACTGAACTCTTTTTATGTGCGTGTGTTTACTTCTCTCATTTTCGGTCTTGTCTGTTCTGATGCTTAGAAAGACCCTTGATTTCACTAGTGTGCCAATCACAATCCCTCTTTAAATCTGATGAATTTTTGTGGCTGAAAAATTCATAGTTTGGTGGCTAAGCTTCTGATAATGGATCTTTTCTATTTAACTAGGTTGGTCCTTAGAAGATGTACCATTTTGCAGGGACCCCACTCAAAGTTCATCCCATTTTTAAGACCCAAGAACCATGCCCTTACAACGCACCAGAGAACGACTTCCATAGATTTTTCTTATGTATCTTCCTTAGAAGTATGTGAACAGGAAGGGAAATTTCCTCCATCTGATTGTGGTATCTCTTTTTCAAGAAAATTATTTTTGTTGGGATATATAGGATAGAGACACTTATTTTAAGTCATTGTAAAGATAGTGTAACCATTTTTGTTTTTTTAATCAAATTAATGCAACAGTAAATCTGGCAAGGAATGTCTTTTCTGTTATCAGCTCACTAATTGGGAGGAACTGGGTTCATATCAGAACCCCTCTGTGTTGTAAGTGTTCAGTACTCCTTTGGAGTCATCCACCTGACAGGAAGCTGTAATGTTCTGTGTCTGTAGTAGGATTCCAGGTACCTCTGTAAGTAGAAGAAGGTGCTGAAGTCAGTTACAGTCATACTGTGTAGTAGAACAAATGTAATGTGAAATGAGTTGCTGTTAGGCCCCTTTCTATCCTTGATAACTTAGCTAATGCAGATAATTAATACAACTAAGATGACAGTAGGCTATAATTGGCTGGGTATTACAAAGTTTAGTATGTTTTTTCCTTCTCTCTCTGGGAGAAAGAAATTGCTCTAGCATCTGTGTATGGAAGACATAAAACTTGCTGTAACAATATTCTTCATTTCCATATTATTCCTAAAGCTATTTAAAAGTCACCACAGAACGTGCTTGACAGAGGCAATTTCATGGTTCTTTTAGGTTTTTGTGTAAATCCAGGTAACTGAAATGTTAGTCCTGATTCATTATTGAAGAGGAGAGGAACACACCAGTGCTGCTGATGGGGATGCCTGGGCTCAATCTAAAAGAACTGGGGGGAAGATCCCATTGTACTGTGTTTTTCATTCAATGAGGCTCTATTAAGTTTGGAAAGCTGAGGGACATTTGAAAGATGATCATGATTTGAGAAATATTTTTGAACTGGAAATGTACTAGGTTTGAGGCCTGTTAACACTCCCTGGCAATGATCGTCATGTTTCCATTCCATGAGATCAATTCTGAACTTGAGCGTAATTTTATTTCTGCTTCACAGTTCTTAAAATCCTGTTTGGAAATGTCATTAGGAGGATAAGGGATGTAATGAAAAATACGTTTTCTCATGTACCAAATCAAAGTGTATAGTTATGGAGCCGGATATCTCTACTGAACAACAGTTAACAAAATGAATCGCCTGCTTTCTGCATTTGAAGTTGTATGGTGTAAAATTCAATGAAACATTCAATAACTGGAAAGATCACATCAGCATCAAGGATGCGCTTAGCAGGTTTCCTCCTACCATATTATAAGGGTAGGCATCTAGTTCAAGATGACTAGAATAGCTGGGAATCTGTTTAGAATTGAGGGGAGGACTTCGTGGTAGGAAGCTGGAGGTGTGAGGGTGTCTGAAATGGATTCTTGGATGGTGGCAGAAGAGAATTAGGTAAGTATGGTACTGCTTTGGGGATCAATGAGTTTAGAAGAAAGATGTTTTCAACATCTTCCAGTGAGAGATGAGAGCCGCCCACTGAAGAGGGTTTCCATCATTGTAGCCAAAGAGATACCTATTTTTAGGGATGTCTTGGTTGAAATAACACAGGTCAAACAAAATTACTTTTGCTTAGTTCCCATGCTGTCATAGAAAGAAATACTATGGCAAAGAGGATCCTACTTTCTATAAATCTTTTTAAAGCTTCTCGAGTGGAGGAGCTGTGCAACTCCCCCAAATAAATAATAGTGAATCCTTATGGGAGAAACCATTTCAGAAGGGATGTTTTAACCTCCTAGAAATGTATGTGGTTATAAAAGCCAACAAAATGCATATTTTGAGTGTGTTCTTGTGGTTTTAAAAATATTTTACACAATGAGGTTATTGAATGTTCAGATCTATAAAGTTAAGACATTTTGAAATATTGCTGTGTTTCACATTGGCTTAGAGAAATACATGTTTTTGCATAAAATGCCAAAAACCATTAACTGATGGCATTGCTAGGAAACACACTGTGCAATTTTAAACAGTGGATATAACTTTTAAGAATGCAAATGTGAGAAGCTAACAATGGAAAATTATCAGAAGTTCAGACATCCTCACATTTTCATCTCCATCCGGGGCTCCTATAGGCTGCTGCTGGTGAGGGCTAGCCTCTGATTATGACTGTGCCAGAAAAAGCAGTCTTGCAGGACCGACCTTAAGTGCAGAATGGATAGGAATTCAAAGCCCTGTGGGGGCTTAAGAAATGAAGGTAGCTTATTGGTTTTGGCAGGGAAAAAAGTTGGTTCATAAGACCATTGAGCCCCTTGACTGAAAATGCTGACAGGCTGAACAGGAAGCATATGTGCAGGACCAAGCAAAAACATTATTTTCATTGGCAAAACGTATTGCTCACTGTTTTGGATAGTCTGTCCATTTGCCTGTAATTTAATCTAGGTCAAAAACGGCGGGAGGTATAAATTCTGATTGCCAAACATTCCTGCAGCTCTACCTGGCAGGTTCTATTCCAGCATTTAATGAGGAACTGACTATGCTGGGTCCTACTAGCAAGTTTAAATCCCCATTTGGGGCTGTCTTTTGAATTTGGATGAAGCTGCCTGCCTGTAACATGATGTTAGAATCCTTTTTTCCTTGGCCTCCTGTTCCCTATTAAATGAATAATTAGGTGATTGCCTCTTGATGCTGAAGTAAAAAATACAGATGACATGGAATTACATTTCAGGTGATGGATTTCAGTGCAGAAAAAAGAATCCTAAGAATTGAAATGAAGAATTTGTAGAGGGAAACTAAATAAATTTGAGGTCTTCTCTGGATTATCTTATAGTATATGCCAACCCATTGTGACATCTTGCATAATGTATTTTCATACTCCTTTACCAGAGAATTAAGGTAGGAGAGATGTAAAATCAGGAAATGTGTGTTGCCTCTGCTATATTGCTTCAGAAATCATTCTTTTCTTTTTTTCCCTGGGTTTTTTTTTTCTTCTTTCTCTTGCCCTATTCTTGTTCAGTTGATTCTTGGATATGTAAATGACTAGTCTATGTCCTGATAAGACTTTTTTTTTTTATTGTTGTTGTGATTTATGAACTTGAGTCTCAGATGATGAGAAAGTAAAAGGATTACTGACTTTCTTTAAATAAAAAGTTTCATCTTTTAATGAGTCTGGCTCCTTAGAGCACTCTGGGAATATCCTTGGCAAGGAGAAGAATAGAATCTTCACACTCTGTGGCATTGTCTTTAGGTCAATTAAAGAACTTGCAGAAGGAATTTTCTAAACTGCATGCTAAATAAGGGGACGATTGTGAAACAGCGCACCATTTTTACTAATGAGATTTTGGCAAGGGCCGATGGAAATCAGCTGTTCAAGTTATTCACATTAACCTCCTTTCACACTATGAGGAGGTCTGTTGTGGAAATGAGTGAGGTCCATGTGTTGGTCAAAGGGCAGGAGAGAGAGGTGAGGGATGGAGAGGGGTTCCCTGGCTACTCTTTCCTTTGCAGTATAGTGCAAACACTTTGTAGGGTAAGGAGTTGGGTACTAATAGTCAAGTCTAAAAAAATGATATTAACTGCTGACTAACACTTAAAAGTTGTTATACTCTGGTCTGGAGACAAGTTTGGAGTATGAGAAGCTGATAAAAACAATTTGCCTCAGTGACATCAGATTAAATTTGGATGTTGTGCAGAGAGCCATTTCTTTCTATTTTGCAATAAAATACGGCATCTTAAGGATTAAAGGCATGCTCTGTACCCATTTTTTTTTTTTGGCCACTCCAAATCCCAGATGGCATCACTCTGATGGTCCTTATCAACTTAGACCTAGTTCTTCTGTTCCACCTCCTTAGACACTCAGAGTAGGGCTCAGGCTAGGCTTTTCATTTGAGGAAGCAACTCTTCTTTCTAACCCAACTTTTCTGGGCCTGGCTTCCTAGAACATAAATAAATATAGCACCAGTGCCTAAGAAATAAGTGTATTGCCCAGCCTTCCTAGAATCTTGGTAATTTGATTTGATTATACTTGTATATTTTGAACAATAAATATTCCTGAAAGATAATGAAAATTCAGTTGATGTAATAAAATCAAATTTTCTGATTTATTTACATGATAATTTCAGAAATTCTTAATTTTTATTTTGAATCTTCAATTTGCAGTGACTTTTAGTACTTTAGATTTCATTCCTTAGTTCAACACGTAGGTAAAAATCTGGGGGTTAAATAATCAAGATTCTCCTAGACATACTGTGTTCTGATATGGGTTCAACACATTTCACAGGATGGTTTTTGAAAACTCAATTAAGCCCTAAATCCAAAATGAAAGAAAAACATGATAATCTAAGATGCTTTAACTTAATTCTGTTTTCAAAACTCAAAACACATTTTGAGGGCTGCCTTCTTTCCCATTACGAAATATTTCTGAAATATTCTTTGATAATGCCAAAGGGCAAGTAGATATGACTTTTTGTTCTTTTTATGTCTTTGTTAAGCTCTGAAAATATTTTTATGAGTGCTCTGGCTCTCCTGTTGTCATTGTCGCCATGGATGGAGAAGCAGTATGTTTGGTAGAAAGTGCTTTGAGCCAAAAGACCTGGGTTTAAATCCACGTTAATAGTCATTCTTCCCCTGTAAAATGGGATTGATCATACTTGTATAGCTTCATAAGGTTGTTTTCAGAAAAGTTGTGTGGAAGTTGAATTATTCTTCTCTTCCCCATCTCAAAAGTGGGGCTTCTTCCGCTGAAATGGGATTGTTGATTTAGAACTAGAAAAGAACCTTACTGTTTAACTCTTTAGTTTTATAGATGAGGAAGCTTGAGTGATACAGGGAAGACTGATTTGTTCAGGATTCACACAGGAGAATAGCGAAGCCAGGTTTGGAACCCAAGTCTTAGGACTCCATCCATTTTCTTTCTGTTACAATATAATGTATGATAAGAGGATAGGTAATGGAACAATTTTAAAAAAAGGAACAGGATTTGCAGTCAGGGCCTAGGTTGGAGTCCTGGCTCTGACATTTAATAGCTATTTTAACTGTTGCTTTGAAACCATTGCTTATGAGGCTACTTGAGTCCTGGTTTTCTCATCAGTAAAAAGGAGAAAATGAGCAATTAACAAGCACTTACTAGTGTCTTATGTGTGGTAGGGCCCTCAAGGATTACTCTGAATTTGACCACAGGGTTGTTGTGTGATGGGGGCAACAAACACTTGATAAACCTGAAAGTGTTATGTAAATGCAAATTATTATTGTGAATACTGCTACTACTACCACCACTACAACTATTACCGCCACCACCACCACCACCACCACCACCATCATCACTACCGCTGCCATTGCCACTGCCACTTCTACAAAACACCTGAACACATGTCCTAAATCCACTCCTCAGATCCAGTGGTGTGTTACCATGGAAGAGCAGAGTGGAGAAGCATCTATTTCCTATTGCTACTTGAAACTTCAGTTATTTCCTTTTCTACATCTGACTGCTAAGAAATGGTGGTTTGAGATGGTGATGACTTTAAATATCTGAGAACTAGAGCTTCATGGGAAAGTTCATGTCCCAATGCCAAGGGCTTGTTACTTTTTACCTTTACTTTGGTAACAACATCATTTTCTCTGTTAAGAGAAAGCATGTCTTGGTAAACTTTAGGAACCACTTTTAGAAGCATGGATAAATGAAAAAACAGAAGTAATCAGCTTTCATCATGACAAATGGAAACTGTCATTTAATTTTTATCCCCAATTATATAGCTCCGGGACCAATTTTTCAGGTGGAATGTTGGAGCCATTAAAAAGAAATAAGTAAACTATACCATATTCCATCATTTTTCTGGCAGTTAACCAATGATCTGTAGCCTTATTACATGTACATTTTTATAGAGATATTTTTCCCTAGGTTTGCAGAACATTCCCATTAACTCTTTACAGATTTTTTTTCAGAGATGGGGAGAAATCTGTTTCATAAATTAAATTTTGTACCACCCAGTGGTAGTGACATCTTCTCTTTGGACTTTGGTTTGGTAGCTGACATATCATTTTTATTCATCAATTCTTGGATTATTAGAATAGCAGATAATGATGTAACTTCATTTCCAACTGAAGTTCTGTTGACTGACTGTATTTCTGCTCTGTGTATATTTTTGGATAACTTAATATGATTTAGTAAGAATCACGTATAAGTGTGTAAAAACCAGTTCTTTTCCTTGCCAGGATACCAAAGTAAGTTTCCACTCCCTTTTCATTTTTATGTATAGATTTGGAAGATAATCTTCTGAGGACAAAGATGTATTTCAGTTAGGATTTTATTAGTTGTTGCACTATTGAGTTTGAAGCATTTTCTATGCTGGAGAAATTGTGATGACATATTAGTGTTGGTTTGAGCAAACCTTTTTACCCTTTTTTGTGTCATAGACTTCTTTTACAGCTTAGTGAAGGCTATGGAACTCTTCTCTAAATAATGTGTTTAAGTACATACAATAAAACACACAGGATTACAAAAGAAACGAAAGGTGAGTGAAAATAAAAGTGTAATTTTTTTGGGGGGGCATCTTGTAAGTCCTCGGACCTCCAATGAAATCTATCCACAGAACCTAGGATGAGAACCCTTACTCTACAAGGGGTCACTGGGGATTAGATCGTTTTCTTGACTTTAAATTTATCTTTTCCCACTGAGCTTTAAGACTTTGTGTCAGATTCTACCTTCTACCTTTTGTCATAGATTAGCAAAAATAAATATTTCATCTTAAATACATAATAACTATGTAAAATTGGAGAGGGATGGGATGACTAGAGGACCAGGATATTTAAGAGTTGGAGTATACTAGATGAGATCTATTCTATAGGTTATACTTGTTTTTCAAAACCTTGTCCTTATTCCCTTACTTACTTATTCCCTTAAATCTTGCCTACCCTTGGCTCAAGAGAAAACTGCAAAAATCCTTGCTTTATTCTGCAGTCATAACAGTTAAGTCTCAAGGTAGGCTTTTAGTGTAAAGGAGGTATGTTTGTAGTATATTATTAAAATAAAGTGATGATTGCTTCAGATTGCATCCTTTATAGCTATTTGTAAGACTTGTCCTCTGGAACTCATCAAGGAATATGCAAGGAAGTGCTTACGAAATAATAACAAGAACAGTAGCTAATGTTTATGTGGAGCTCTTATGTATGTGTCAGGCACTATACTAAGTGTTTAGAAATACTATTTCATTTGCTGCTCATGGTGACCCTGGCAGGTAAGTACTCTTATTGATCTCCATTTTACAGACTAGGAAACTGAGGCAAACAGATGTTAAATTATTTAACCAGGTCACACAGCCATTAAGTGTCTAAGGACAGATTTGAACTCAAGTTTTCCTGATTCTAGACTGGGTGCTCTATTCACTGCCCCACATAGAGAACCTCCTTAAAAGGTATTAAATCATGTATTTTATGTTTAGGAATGGTGGATTAAATAGCAGTGAAACATTCTCTGCTTATCCCTATTAATGCCTGTAGGTTATTAGGTCTGAAGAAGCAAATGACCTTTTGCAGTAGTTTCTGTTAGATAAGAAATTACATTACTTTTAAACATGGCCTTTGTCAAAGATACTAAGATATCATTAGTCTAGCATTACCAACAGTTTACCATTCCACCAGTGTTGTTACTGGTTTTCCCATGCCACTAAGATGGCACCTAGGGAGTAACTAAATGAGATCGATATTCCTCTTTGCTGGTCTGTCATATGTCATTACTTGTTTTAGGTGAGTAGCTATTTGTAAAGCTACATTAATCCATCCAATGGGAGGAAGAGCTGCCTGGGAATTGAACTAATGTACCTTCACTAATGGAGAGTTACCCATCTCCATCTACTTGCTGTCCTAGATGAGATCCATTAGTTTTGGCTTTATATAGGTATAAGAAGTTGGGATTGGTCTGTCCACTTAAGGTTGGGCATATAGGAGTATTGAGTCTCAAGTTAAGTAATGTTCCCATCAGCTTGTAAAGTACTGCCCATACCTCCTCTCATCTATAGGAAATACCTTACAGGAACATTTAGTCCCAGATTTATTATGGTAAATTCATTAAGGCCTAGCCACAAGAGTCTGATCAGTTTTACTCTTTTTGGAAAAAGGCAACAAAAAACATGCTGAAACTTTGGATTTAAACTTGATTCTCAAAATTGTGTTAAACGAGCAAAAAGACGTAGGGTCTTTTTCACTAAACAACCACCAAACACTACACTATGTCAAACCTCACAATTCACAGCCATTTGAATCAGCATCACAAATATATATTGGAGGTGCTTACTGCCACTCTATGGAAAAAGCTGGGAGACAACCAAGCCCACCTGGGTGCCTCTCTCAGGATTACAGCAGCACTGTTTATGGTAAGGAAGTAGTAATGTGATGGAATTAATTTTTCTACTTCTATTTTCCCAAGGTTTTTGAATTTTGTTTTTACAGGTGCTTGCAAGGTGATGTTTTCCAAACCAAAACTTTTGTATGTTTGGGAAATACCTTTCTTTCTACTCTTTTTGATAACAGAATGAGGTCCAGGAGAGGCAGAAAACCTTTTATTGGGAGAGGACATTTCTTCTTAGTGACATCTTAAAAATTTCAGAGCTATCCAACAATGAAATGGGCTACTTAGAGGTAGTAGATTCCTTCTCATTGGAGGCTTTCAGGCAGAGGTTGGATGACCACTAGCAAGTATGTTTTAGTGAGTATTACTTAGGGGGATGGGTTGGAATAGATGCCACCAAGGTGTCTTCCCATTCTTGAATTCCGAGATTTTAGTGTATGCCTTAATAATAATTGCAGCCTCTTGCATTTGTTGGATTGCTGATATTATGACTGGATTTATGAATAATTTACAGTTAACATATAGTAGAAATTAGTTCCTTATTTGCTACCATGGTTATATTGTTATTAATAAGTGCCTGATTTGAGAAATTCTCTAATCTCATCAAATGTTTGGAAAGAGAAAAAGCCCCCACCTCAAACGAGCAGAGGCTCACGTTCCTAGTGCAGTCATTGTTACAAAGCCTTCTGTGCTACAGGCGTGTTATATGGATTTTATCTCTCTGAAAGCCACTTGGCTGTGCTTTGTCACCAAAGTTGATTTGACAATTTCCCATAGTTAGCTGTGAAATCGGTGTAAATTCATGACTTTGCATAATCATTGTATGGCTTTAGAATTGCTGAGGTTTGCATGTGTGGATTCCTGTAAGACATTAGTTAAGTAGTTGGTCCCTTTAAACTGCAGTCTGTCAGCAGATCATGTCCTTTGAGGCCTGCTACAGAAATGTGCAGTTACTTGTTTCGCGTATTAATCTATGCAAACAAGTGATTCCCAGGGCTAGCAGGCTGCATTCTAGAGGAAGCAGAAATGGTCACTCATAAAGTGCTAGAGATTCCTAGAGCTGAAAGAGGTATGTAGTCCAGGCTTCTCCAGATAAGGGGGACTCTGTCTTTGCTATGCTGAAAAGTTCTTTGGTATTTATATTTACCCACCAGTTGTTATGGTAGTTCTACTAGTCTGTGTTTATATATTGCAAGTTCTTCATTATAACTGCCTTAATTTTGAGGTGTGGTGGAGGGGGGGGACCCTTCTCTTCCAACACCCCCTCCCCCAATTGACTATTTAAGTTTATTTTCTCTTGTTTTCTCTTTGGAGATAAAAAGCAGTAGCCAGTCATTTTATTTAGAGTCTGTTCTCCAAAAAGAACTTTGTGGGCCCCCAACACTGCCTTTTATAAAAGTCCTATTTTTCTCCAGTTAAAGTTTTTCAACTGCTGTGTGTGGCAGGGGAAAGACCTGCTGAGTCCGCCTCACTGCCCTCCTCCCAAAGTAGGTGCTCTGAAGATAATGCTTCAATGTTAAAACTGCTTGACAGGGATTTAACCACACATGCAACAAATCAATGAGGTCTAGAGCACAGATGCACTTGATCTATATTGTCTGTCTTCTTTGTCCTGACTGATTCAGGCAAAAGAAATCAGCAGATAGCCTCTCAGTTCTGAAAAGGAAACGATATACTTTTAAGGTGCGTTTGGCCAAGGTCTGAAATTATCTGGGTAGTTCATGAGCCTTGACAACAAAGTCTTTCTGTAGTTCATCCCTCCAGTAAAAGCACGTTAGTAGGATCCCCTAATCTTGTATCAATAGATTGAAAAACAAGCACTCCATCTGCCCCTTTCTTCCCCCAACACCTTGCAATGGAACTTTCGTGGCACTCACCTATACGTTTTTTCCTAACTCTATGAGAATAAGTCAGACATCAGGCTGCAGAATTGTTTTTTTTTTTAAATCCTTCCCAAACCTCGGCGAACAGTTTCTGACTGTCTGTCTGATTTGTTTCACTGTTTCCTTCCACTGCCTGTAGAACATCTGTTGAAAATAACGCTTGTCCTGTCAGTTTACAGAACCAGTGGCAAGCTGAAGTGTGTGCTCAAGGTAGATGTCAGCATTATGCTGCCACCAAGACCACTGAGAGACAGCATTAATCCTGTACTGGTAAAATAAATACATAAATAAATAAGTAGGAAATGACTGAGGCACTCCTGTTCAGGAATTGGAAGCAAACCCCCAAATTGACTAGGCAAAGTACCAGGAAAGAGGTGGTTTTAAGGCAAAAGCTACAAACAATACAGGATGCTTATTGCCCCTTATTTAGTGGATGATTCTTTGTTCTGAGAATAGGTTATACTGTTTTGCTGGAAGCTCACAACAGATCAATAGTAATTTTGTTATGGGCCAGATGTCAAAACAGAAATGTGCTCTCCAATCCTACTGACTTGCTATGACAACTAGTATGCTAAATAAAAAATATTTGCCCAGCAGTTGGACATTTCATAATGTTTCTGTAGCCTTCTCATTCACATAGAGGTTTAAAAATCATTTTTGGATTGATAGCCATGATTTAATCTGTTTTCAATTCTTTTCTCTCCCCTCTTTCTCTAATAAATGCATTTTTGAATGAAAAAGTTGAATTTTCTTCTTTCCCTCTTGATGATGAGGTATGTATGGTCTATAATGTGGCTTGTAGTTGCATGTTTTATGTTTCCACTAAAAAGCAGAATTAAAGGTGCCAGGCTGGTTCTGAGGGAAAGCATGAGATCTAATTTTAGTTATTCTGCAATCTGCTTTTGGGCATTTTATTTTGTATTAATAAAGAATTGATACCTTAAATGTTCTTGAGTAAAAGGGAATTAAGAGACTTTGATGACTTATCTGTTAGTTTATTTTGTATGTGTGATGCTGGTAAGTATCTGTGGATATTTTAGTACTTTCCAATAGATAAGAACTCCTCCCTTGGCTGTTTTGGTTTTTAGCAAAATCCAAAATTAATCAGATGACAGCAGGAGGCACTTTTTGGCAGATTCAGCTTGGAAGTTTAAATTAAAGTAGTGTGTGATTTTTCAGCCCCCAGAGGATCTAGTATTTTTTATTTTACCTCCTTCATGGACATATGGATGGGTCAGAGACTTTCAGAACTGTCTGTTCCATAATAAGTGGGTGGAGCTGTCATACTACTTGTAGGGGGCAGGCCTTCAGCTTCTACCCTATCTTTGTATTTTCTTAAAGGAGGAATATCTTTGGAATTTAGAGGACTGCCAGGAAAGGAGCTATTTCAGGTCCAAAATGTGCTGTGGGAGTCCATAAAGAATAATAAAATTATAAATTTGGAAAATCCTAAGTTTTTGAAAATGTGGCAAATTCTCCTTTGTCAATATTCTCAATATTTTTACAACCTGTGATGATGCAGTTCACCAAGCTTTTTCTAGTACCAGCCATGTTTTAATTTATTTGTAACGATTGTGAATTGGACTATGCTATATCCATTCTAGACTAACATCTGTATTGTTCTATGAGCAAGCCTCCCTTCATCATAACCTTCCTGTTTTCCTTCTTTCTCTTATAAGTAAAGGAAGAACTGTATGAGACATGGGAAGGTTAAGGATTGGAATGGAATTGTTACAGCAAGATAAAGTAAATGAAATTATGGTACATTATATATGGGGGTCTTGAGAGTGCTGGGCCTGGAGGGAGGAAGGCTGGAGTTCAAATGTGGCTTCAGACACTTACCAGCTGGGTGATCCTGGGCAATTCATTTAAGTGCTGTTGTCAGCCTCCGTTTGCTTAACAGCAGAATGGGGACAATGCTAGCACCTACTTCCCAGGGTGGTTGTGAGAATCAAATAAGATAACATTTGTAAAATACTTAGCACAGTACCTGGCACATTGTTGATGATGAAAAAAGGTTTATTTATTTCCTTCTTTCCATGACTTACAGCTGGTGCTATGTCAACATATATATGCATATGCATACATATTTTAAATTTCATTTGATGCATGAAAAAGAATAGGTGATGTCAAAAAGGGGCAAGGGGACAAAAGAACAGTGATGCCCTCCTTGATGATTTTGAATCTTGCAGTCAACCTGTGTCTTATCCAGAATATGCCATTGGAGCCCAGGGAAGAGTAATAAAAATGAAAGTTCAGAGAAATCCATGTATTTAAAAACGTGGTGAACTGTAGACATGGAAAACCCTGTGCTAAGGGCTTTATTACCAAGTTCATGAACTTCCATTTGATAGTTATAGTGTCATGTTTTAGAAAGCCAGAGGAAAAAAAAATTGACTCACTGCCAGTCATTTACTTAAACTTAAAAGATCCTAGCATTAAAATTACTTATCTGAAGTGCTGGCAGGCTAATAAATTCTGGGGACTATTTTAAACATTGTCAATCTAAAATGTAATCCTATTAAAATAATTGAGTATTTTCAGGGTAGAGAATTCCCTTGTCCTCCTGTCCACAGCTCACAGGAGAACAACATAAAAGGCATCCTCGATTGTCCTTTGAACAACATTGAACTCAGCAGTGTGTTTGTGCTGTCTAATTCCCTCCAGTAAAGAACTTTGTAGCTGCAAAACTTTTTGGAGGCAGAAAGCTTATCCAGATGGGCAGGTTGATTTCCAGTGATGAGAAATGTGGATCATATTGGAAATAATACCAGACAGGTCCAGAAAACCTTGTTCTGTTCATTTGTGCGCATTTTTGTCTGTGATTGAACATCCTCAGCAAGTTGAAACATTTGAGACCTTCCTCCTCCCCCTTTTAAAAACATTCTCTCTTTTTGAGTTTCTTTTCATAAAGCAGCTTGTGTTACCTTGAATTAAATTGGCGAATAGCAAACTGTTTTCGGTAAAACTCCGCAAAAGAAATGGTCACATAATTCAGAAAGGTTTGCCCTTGGAGTGATTTAGTCGTGCTGGATGATAGCTGAGGAGGCTTATTGACTTTGAGTTCCCTTTGGAACCAGATTCAGAAAACTGTGCACTTCTGTGGTACCTGTGAGACACCCACTTGAATAGAGCTACTGAGAAAAGCATTTCAGTTATTGGCATTTTTCCTAATGCATTTTGTATGTGTCTATACCACAGGGAGGAATGTGTGGTTATTGTTGAAATATTATCTACATGGCTTTTCAGAAGGAGAAGAAAAGCCACTTTACAGCAGTAAACAGAGAGCATCATATTGTGGTAATGGTGTGTGTGTCTGCGTATGTCTTCACGCATGCGCGTGAATTTCCCCCCACATACTGAAAACACACAGATGTGACTGAATTAATTTGATGATGCTGCTGTATTTTGTATAAGTTTGTGGGTACTCGGTGTGATTGGAAATCCTTATTTCATGATGGCTTCTGTTCCTCTTGTTAGGTCCCAGCTGCTGAAGTATGTGCCTCACCTGTGTAGATAGCCAGGCCCTGTTAGTCCGGGGCTATCAACTCAGACGCTTTGGAACATAGAGGAATAAATTAATTTTTCGGTTCCACTGACCAGATAGATTTTTGTTTAAACACAAATTTATATGGACAGCTTTCAGTTCATTGTGTATGAGCTGTGATGGGAACAGTTTGAAGTAGGTGGATGTTTACTAGCCTTAGGCTACCATTTCTACCTTCATCATTTCAGCAAATCCCTCCTAAGATTACAGCCTTGCCAGAAGTTGACTTAATTGATACTCCGGAGCAATACTCATGCTGTTATTCGTGATCATTCTGAAAGATGATCTGACCAGCAAACCACTGCTTTTGTATATAAAAATGACCTGCTTATTGTTTGAAACTGGGTAAATGACAATTCAAATAACAGTCTAACACATTCTTTTGTGTTACTTCTTTCCTCTCCTCCACCCCTGCCCCCACATTAGTGTATATATCTGTTGTGATAATTGTCAGAAATTTATTCAGCTTTTTCTTTCCCTGGTACTTTTCTTTGTGCCTCTGAAAATAAGATAGAGTTCTTTCCTTTTATGTGCCCAACCTTTTAAAATAAGACCAATTTAGACTTTTGTTGAATTAGTCCTAATTCCAAAAAAAAAGTATATGGGAAGTATTTTTTTTTAAAAGCAGGAATTGAGCCTGAAGATTATATCAAAAGAAAATATTTACAAGAGCCTCAGCAATATGTCAAAGCATCTCCTAAATTGATACAAACATTTATTCCTACCTTTCCCAAAGATTTTAATTCAGCAAATTTAAATGATTTTTCTCATATCAAAAATGAGCTAAAATATTAGAGAGTCTTTTATTCTTCATAAACTGAAGTCAGAGTAATTTATTTTATCTGGAGGAGAGTATTAAATTAGCTGTCAGCTGTGCTACAGAGGTGGATGGTGACTTTTGAATGAAATGACCAAATCTCAGTACCTGAGGCATTTATTTTAATCTCTGCTCCATTGAAGAAGGTAAAACGTGAAATGTGGAGATAATAGCACTAAAATTTGAAGTAATTGCTTTTGTTAGCTCAACTCATGTTTACTCGTATTAATTACTGAAATTTGATAACCCTTTTGTTTTCTGCTAAGCCTGACTCTGAATGCAGTGGACGGAACTATAAATCAGGCAGGTGGTTCTCAGGAACGCAAACACTTATGAGCTCTGCTGGCGGCAGCTCTGGGCAAATTTCTTAAACCTGATGGGTTTATAATTCAACAAGATGTAATTTAATGTTGATAGAATTTATTTGTGAAATACATTAAACAAACAGAGCCCTTTAGAGTAACAGAATAAAATTTTGACTTATAGCTGGAGAAAACCAAAGCTGTCAAAATCTCTAGACATCTAGGCATGAAAAATCTCTTTAGAAGAATCATGTCTCTAATGTTTGAAGTCATTAACTGGAAGCTGAGTAAGATGCGTCTGCGGAGGGGAAACTTCTAGTTTTGTCACTATGCCATGCAGGTAAATAGTCATAGCCTGTAGTTTCCATTTCCCTTCTTCAGTGTCAATGACCATGCTTTTAAACTTAGCACAGGGGAACATCATTTTTTGGTCAGTGTTGGGGAGTGCAGTTATCCACAATGTGAAATTTCCAGATAATTGAAATTTGCCACTCAAAACATCAACAGTGACAATTTTCTTAATGAAAATCTTTGTAAAAATGTGCCACACATTTACCAGCCATGGTAAAAAAGAGTATATGGAGTACCATCTTACATTTTCTTGGGCTTCTAATTTTGAATATCTATGATTGTAACATGCTGTAGATTAGGGTGTGTGTGTGTCTGTGTGTGTGTGTGTGTGTGTGTGTGTGTGTGTGTGTGTGTGTGTATCTGTGTGTTTGGCCCTTGGAATTGGTGTTTCTAGGTTTTGATAATTAATTTTATAAGTCTTTATTAAGCACCTCCAATTTATGAAGCATTGTGCTAGGTCTAAGTATCCAAAGACAAAATGGAAGTGGTTCTTGATTTTATGAAGGACTTTGTAGTGTAAGATTTATTTTTTATACTCTTCTCATCTCTTCCCTTGATATCAAAATCATAGAATTTCAGAGTTGAAAAGGGACCTCTATTGAGTCCAACACCTAATTTGAAAAGAAATCTCCCTTACAATGTACCAGATGAGTGGTCTTCCACCCTCTATTTGAAGGCTGCCACTGAGGATAAAACCACTGTCTCTCAAGGCAGCCCATTCGATTTTTGGACAGCTCTCATTGTTAGGAGGGATTTCCTGACATTAAACCCCAAACTACCACTTTGTGACTCTCACCCATTGCTTTTTATTCTGTCATCTGGGGCCAAACATAAGTATAATTGTTCTTCCACATGTCAGCCCTTCAGATATTTGGATAAAATTATCATGCTTCATTCACGTGAGTCTTCCCCAGCTTTCATATGCCCAGTCCTATGAACTGTTCTTTATATGAGCCTTGCAAGACTAAAGGCTGCCCTTTCTGGACACTCCAGATTCATATTCTCAAAACGATGTAGACAGAAGGGAACGCCAGATGACATCTGATTAGGGCCTATCACTCCTTTATCTCCTGGAAGTTATTCTTCTCTTAATGCAACCCTGTGTTACATTGCATTTTTAACCTCTCAGATCCTTCTTTTTTTCATACTGCCTCCTTTTAATGACCACAGTTGATCTTTCATGAATTGGGAATTAATTAAACTTGTGTGTAAATTAAGAGTACATAGGTTCTGAATTAGGGCCTAGGAAGAACTCTTCAGTGGAGCACATGAGATTGAACTTGATGACTTTGTGAAGTTTTTTTTTGGCTTTTTTCAAGGTTTCTGGCCGTTTTCCTGCTAATTGAAACTGCCAGACAGATAAGGTGTCTATAATTATAACATCACAAAGATGGTGACTTCTTTGAGATGGTGATTTTTTTTTATTACAATAAAGAATTTTGGTGACTTTGCCTTTTGGGTTTTTGTTAGCAGAGGGGTGCTGATGACTAACACATAGGGCTTTTGTTCTCTCCTTTTTTGTGGTGCGTACCTATACATTAAGAATTTGAACAAAGCAAGGAATAGTGAGAAACAAAACTAGGGCTTGTAGACAATTGCCAGGCCTCAAGATTGTAGTCTACATTACTTGAAAAAAACAATTTATTAATTTGGGAAATTGTATATATTTATTTGAATTCAAGTTATGACAGATGGGGGTTCACTGCTAACAAATCTGATGTCTTCTAGGCACAGTTCCAAACTCTTAAAAAATTCACCAGATGCAAGGGGCACTTTCGGTTTTTAATGGACGCCCTTTAACATAAATGAGTCACTTTTACAAATTTCCTCCTATGGCCAAGTATACTAAAAGTGCTATCAGAACTATTATTTTATTATTATTTTTCCATTTAAAAGATGTACTGCGGTATTATAATTGGTCACTTATATTGGCACAGTTACCCTTTCTAAAAGGAATTCATAAGTGCCTGGGGCTTTTAATTTTTTTCCCATTTAAAGATTATGCTTTGAAGGAGGAGGGATGGGACCTGGAGGTCAATCTAATTAAAGCCTACCTCTGACACTTAATTTTGTGACCATGCACAAGCCACCTAAATTCTGTGGAATTCAGTTTCTTCATCTGTCAAAGGTACAAATGGCTAATGACATTTGTGATACCTATCTGTTAGGGTTGTGGTGAGAAGAATGTGATGTGATCCTTAAAGTAGTATTTAGAAGTGAGTTAGATTTATAAATTGCATTTGTGCTTGTGCAAAAATTATAAATGGCAGCAATTTCTAGTTTGTTCCAAGATGATGAATCTAATAAGAAATATGAATTACGTGCTCAGCCTTACTGAATCTCTTGTGATCTTTTTCTGACCACTGTCAATTTAGAATATTTCATTCAATTGGATCAATAGAGTGACCTAGCTTGAGAGCCAAAACTGGGTGATTCTTTTCAGTGCATTTTTTGGGGTCCCCAGAGATGAACAGAATAGAAATTCATCCACCTGATAGAAAGTGAGTAAGTTTATAGAATTTAAAGGGAGATCACAGGAGTTACATGAGGGGTTGTATTTAGGTCATGAGAATCAAGACTTCCCAAGTCTGCTGGGTCTTTCTGACCCCCATGGTGTCTGTCGGTATCGATTCTCCTGCTGTTCTGTATAGCCACTGCAATTATATTTATAATTATATCTCTAGCAGAGTAGGGCTTAGCCCATCTGAAACTATCCACACTGAAGAAAGAGAAAGAAGCATCAGTGCTATGGGGAGATCTGGGGGAATGAGGTGAAATGTGGTGGATGGAAGGGAAGGAACCAGACCTGATGTGGAGCCAGTAACAAAGGCCTTGTCTTGACTGAAATGGATGGCTGCTGTAATACTGCTGCTACAGATACTTCAGGACCAAACGCACTCCAGGGAGGGCCTGGAGGCAGAATTCTTTGAAGTTTTACTTCTGTCACCGCTAGGAAAAAAAAAGGAGAGAGAAAGCAGAGGGAAAAAGGCACCACTGAAGGCAGGGTTGCTTAGCCAACGTTTAGCTGATGAGCAGGCCTCTGACTCTTCACCCATGTTGGGGAAATGGGTACCCGTACCAAGGCGGGCTATAAAGCCATCCTAAGTTGGTTTATAAAATTGCCACCACTGGAGGGGTTTGGGCCATCAGAGAGGCCCTGTCTGTGGTGTATGTAACTTTTCTGTATATTAAATGAGCTTTGAGCCACTGTGGTTCAAAATCAGAGATAAGCTCAGCAGACAGTTAAATACAATTTGGCTAAAAGAAATATACAGTTTTCGGAAAAGAACTTACAACGAAATGAGGAGACAGAGGCAAGGTAGAGTGAGTGACCAGATGCTTTTCAAATGAATAATGCTTAGAGACCGTCAGTCAAACGTGTGGTGCCTGCAGATGTGATTTAGTCATAACTTGTATTGAACATCATCTCTGAGTAAGAATGTTTGAGCCTCACTGACAGTGTCATTGAATATTTAACTTAGGTAAACATTTCAGTTTAGCACCCACATATCGTTTAAAGTGAGATTTTCTTGAATCTGAAAAAAGCAGTTTGTGGTGGGAGAAGGAGGTTGTCTAGCACTGCCTGTTAGGATTTATTTTCTTTTTCAAATGTCAGTGTCTGTTGCCTTTCCTGCAGGTAGCCCTCCTGCTTCCTTGTCACACGAGTCCTTCCATATCTTAGGTCGGGTTGCATCTGTTCCTGCAGAGCGTTCCCTTTCTCCTGCAGAAAGCTGGTTTGTTTGGATAGCAGATGGGGTTCCTGCTTTGGCCTAGATGCGCCTAGTTAAAAGATTTCTGTTTGAAGCCTGCAGGTGAAGCCCAACTTCACACAGATCCCTGCTTACACAGTTCCCTTCATGCCTAGGTAAAGCAGTAAGGAAGTTTTTAATTGACATTGTCTACTGTTAGGAGGATGTACAGTGGACATCTTTCAAGAGAGTTTACTTTATCTTTATGGGAAGTGTCAGTATTAAGGCCCTGGATGATATAGTAGGTTTGCTTTGGGGGGAGATAGTGATTCATGCAAGTTATCTTTTAGTGATTCATACAAGTTATCTTTCAAAATCTCTCAATCTTCCTCCTCCCCATGTCCCCCCACCCCCAACCCAATTGCCCCAAAGCACCCTGCCAACCCACATGCTAGCCCAAAGCTTAAACTGTCTGAATGATGTGTATTGTTAAAATAACAGTATTTAATGCCCAGAGTACATCAGATTTGGGTGAAGAGGCTGCATTCTGCATAATGTCTAGAGATGTCTCGTTATGGCGTGGTTACCTAGCAACAAGTGGAAACTGTATGAAAATGAGGTGCTTATCTGTTGTTGAAGTGGGTGCAATGAAACTTATTACGCTAGCTTGTTTTGCTTGGCATGTTATTAAAAATACAACGAATGTGGAGAAGACTTGAGCCTGTTCTCATTTGATACAGAGGTAGTGTTCAGGGCAATTATTGTAAAATATCCATGCCTTGGATAGGAAAGTGAGAATCACTGGTCTCCCTCCTCCATATCCAACTTTGGGGCACTATGAGAATTTGACTGATGGTCTCTAAGCATTATTCATTTGAGAAGCATCTGGTCACTCACTCTACCTTGCCTCTGTCTCCTCATTTCATTTATAAGTTCTTTTCTAAAAACTGTTTATTTCTTTTAGCCAAATTGTATTTAACTGTCTGCTGAGCTTATCTCTGATTTTGAACCACAGTGGCTCAAAGCTCATTTAATATACAGAAATGTACTGTCAGCCCTCAGGCTCAATTTTGATTTGGCCACTTAAAAAACAAATTTTAAAAATCTCCTAGTGAATTAATTGCTTTACATTTTGGTGCAGCAGGATGGATCTTGAGTTTTCCTTTTTTCTTTTTCCCTTGCTACATGCATCTTACTTGCATGTGTAGGATCAGGTAACCTCTTGAAGTCTTGTTTTGTAGCAGTCTGAAGACTCCAAATGGAGATTTCCTACCACCACATTCTCAACTCTGTGGCCTCTGATCCAGGCATGTTATCACACAGGTTATGCCAGAGATGAAGGAAGGTTCCAGTGCTTTTCATGTTCATCAAACATCAGTGTTGACAAACAGAAATCTGGCACATGAGAACCAACTCTGTTCAGAGCATTCTGACATGACTTCTGGGGCTTTGGAATGTGTTTATGTGAAGCAGATGGAGCTATTAGTTAGCTGTGCTCTCTTGAAGAATTGCTTTCCCAGGTAATCAGCTCTGCTCATTTAGGATGTCGTTTCCCCACCTCGATATGTCAACCTAAGAAGCAGGAATGATTAATCGCCACGACTGGACACTGCACTAGAATAACTCTGTAAGGGGAACCATCCCCTGGTGCTCCAAGACAGCAGGGATTTTGGAGTGCTGTGATGCAGAGCAAACAAGATAGAAAAGATGACCAGGATGCATCCTGATGCTTACCTATCAGTTTATAGAGTTGCTGTGGCAACCTGAAGATTTGTAATTCATAGGCAGAGTAGAGCGAGACAAAACCTTAAGTCATGGCTGTCATTACAGTGGAATGGGTGCCACCAACACCTGGCAACCTCTATTACTTCAACTTGTTTCCTTTCACGCTTGAAAGAATAAAATGCATAAAAGATTAATATGCATAGTAAACCTTTTGGTAAAATATGTATGTGCTCTGCATTTCACATGAGTTAGAACTTCAGAAATTTTTTTCCCCTTTAAATCAATATTAGTTAATAATCTTCCATATTACTTTTGAACAGTAAAGCTGTGTTCTCTTTGGCAGACTGTTTAGATCAGGCCAAGAATTATGGTGAATAAACGGTGCATTCCCATCTCAAAGAGGAGTTCTAAATCTTGGTGTCTCTTCTCCCCCCAGCCTCTTCCTCCTACCTTTTTTTAGTCATTGGGAATCCCTACTCTGATGAGGTCACAGATCCTTTTACAAATGATGTGCATGTTCACATGTTTTAAGGAGTGGTACACTAATACCTAGGGGACATACTGTCCTCTATCAACAACAGAAAAAAACTATTGGGACAGAGCAAAGAACGCTGAAGTTTTTAAGACCTAAAATCAAGAGATTGGCACTGGCAGCTCCCAGGTGCAAGAGCTTTCTTTCCAGATGTAAAAGATGAGGTGTTGAAATAGGTGATTGAGGATTTTCTTTCTGAAAAGAGACCAACCACAGCTTCTAAATATGATCGTATAATTTATGCATATTCTGTAATTTAGTATTTTAATGGATATGCAGGATTCCTGGTGTCTAACCATCATTAAAGTTGCTCTCCCTGGGCCCTTCGCTCTGATTTTAGTTGGTTGGTGGTTTCAGAAATCCATAAGTAACTGAAGAGTTACCCAACTATAACATCGTGGCTTACCATTTTTGTCACTGCTGAGTTAAATTGAAAGTGTAAGCTTGTTGTTGTTGTTAATAAGTAGGCTTTCAGCATTATTCTGGTTCCCATTGCAGTACATCCTATATAAGATAGATACTTGTTAATTTGCTTCTGTTGTTGAAAGTGAAACTTGTCAGTAAAAGACATGATTTTTTTTTCAAGCGTTTGTTTCCAACAGAGTTTAGCTGAACTTAGATGGGGATATTCAGTTATGCACGAGTCTTTTGAAATTCAGCTCACTCTGAATGTCAGAAAAATGTGTAGCTGCAATAAAACCAAAGCAGTCAGTTTCATGACAGGTGCATTAAGTCTGGAATTAAATCTAAAGGGGTGATATGTTAAAACACATTAAATATTTAATATTAAAGATCAGACTACAGGTTTTTCCCTCATCCTTCCAAAGGCTGAAGTGAACTATCAGTGCTGTTTCTAAGAATCTTGCTTGTAAAAGGGGTCAATAAATTCATGCCTATTGGGTTTAAACTGGAATCCAGAAATCTAGGTTATTGCTAAGAGAACTGTTGGTGCATGAGAAAACAAATAGCTGTGTTCAAGCTCATAGGACTAGCTGAATAGCTTAGCTGCCATGTTGTCCCCATTGAGATGGGAAAACCTTTTGATTGGTAAGTTGCTGCTTACTGCTGCATTGGGCATTACTTCAAACCAGTACAGTGTTGTAATTGGAGATCATCTTCTTGAAGATGGAGGCTTTTATTTTTGTGGCTTTCCGGGGAGTCGTAATGCCTGCTGCTTTTCCTTTTAATCAGATGTTGGAGAGCTTGAGGCTTCAGGTCAAACAGCCATATTCACACCTGATTTTTTCGGCTATTTTCAGTAGCTTGAGTATTATGTTTAAATGGAAAACCTCTCTGAATGGTGCCCTTTCAGGAAATAGTCTGAGCAGGAACAGTGCTTTTTTCAGAATTTGCTGGATTTAAGAGAAGGCTTTGACACCTATAATTTTGTAACCTTGCTACACTTGTTTACTTTGACTGGACATACTTGTGAACCAGCAGAAACCTGCTTATTTTAAGTTTAGTAGTATGATTTTACTTATGTGTGTTTAAATGTCCTTTAATTTGTTTTCCAGGCAAGTAATGCCAGTAACAAGATTTTGAAGTTAATTGCCCAGCCATATACTGCCGGTAAGCTGAAGGTGGTACAAAAGAGACAACTGCCATCAGTGAATTGCCTGGAAGGATAAATTTAGGACCCCAAGCCTTTATGGAAATGCCAAATAAAGCATTAATTTTGATTTTAAAAATCCCGTATGGAAATATTTAGGATAGAGAGCTATCAAGTTTTATCTGTTGAGACGTGATCCCTTTTGTGTCTGGCAGGACTTGTGCATCAAATTTTCTTTCTCTTAAGTGATCTCCGAAGCTGTCAAGTTCATTTGAGTGAACAGTGCTTGAGGGAAACATGTACGATTTTCTCTGGCAATAGCACACTGATGACATATTTTTAGAATTAGCTTCTTTTCCCCCGCCCTATAGAAACTGAACTTTTATTTAAACTCCCTGCTGTTAACATTGGGAAGAAAGTTTAGCGTGCCAATGTTTGCCCAAATGGAAGAAAATGTTTGCATTTTATATGCAGTGTTCATAAACTTGATGAGTGTAACAGTTTGGCACCGCTGGCGATAACGTCTGCTTCGTGTACTGAGGGGCAGGCAGGGATGGTTTAGTGAAAGCACCCAGCTACTATAATAGGGTGTGGCAGACTTCCTCCATTAGGGGAAATGAGCTCAGGAATTTAAATTTAATTCCTCTAAATGCTTTTACATCAGCACACATGACAAAATTTCCCTTTTTCAAGTTTTCCTATTTAATTGTCCTATTTAATTAAAGGCATTGAGTTATGAGTTAGCCTTGGGGCCAGGAAAATCTGAGTTCAAATACTGTCACTTGTCACATACTGGCTGTGAGACCACGGTCAAGTTATTAACCTCTCTGTGTCCCAAGTAAAAAGTAAGAGACTAGTCAGTAGGCAGTATATATAAAGAAAGCTTTCTAGGTTTGGATTCAAATGCTGGCCTTTCTTTGTACTTTTTAACTGCCGAGCATCTTTGGGCTTCAGTTTCCTAGCCTGTAAAGTGTGAAGGTTAAACTAAATCAGGGATTTTTAACCGAGGGTCCATATACTAAGAGGTTCTTGGATAGAGTTCAGGGGGTCTTTGAACTTGTCTGGGAAATTCAAATGAAATTTATTTCAATATAATTGGTTTCCTTTGTAGTCTTATATATGTTTTGTTTTGAGCATTTAAAAACATCATCGTCTGAGGAGTCCATGTTCTGGGGAAGGGCAGACTTCCCCAGACTGTCAAAGAGTCCACAGTAAAAAAAAGATTAAGAACTTTTGGACTAATTGACTTCTAAGGTCTAAAGTTGTGTTGTCCCACGTGCACCGTTCCTTTGGCAAGGGCAGTTGTTCCTTACATTGGGAGTTTCTTTCCCTCTACCCCCACAAATGACTGTGATTAATACTATGTTTGGAATTCCCCACATTTCTATAAGCTGTTCTGTTCAGTGAAAATAAAATACTACCTTTACTTCCCTGGTTACTAGATTTGTTTTGTCATGATGCCCTCACCAGAAATTATTATAGAAATATTTAATGTTAAATGTTTGCATTCAAAACTAAAGTTAACAATGATAGGTTGAGAATGTGTGTATGTGTGTGCATATGAATAGGTCATGTGAAATGGAGATGAAATCATTGTTCAAGAAGAGGATGTTTTTGTCAGATCTAGAAGACAAGCAGTGTAGAATAATGATAAAAAAAAAGAAAACCCCTTCATAAATGAGTCATTTGACTAGAAAATGCTTCACTGACTGTTGAAGAATATGCACCCAGTAGGGAATTAACTGATCTGTGTATTGCCAATGACCTAGACAAGGATCCAAAGAAGAATTACTTGTTCCAAGAAGCTGTGTAAGACGATTTAGGAGGATGCACTTGTCTTTGGCCCGTATCCTATAGCAGTATTGAATCAGGTAAATGAAACGGCTTTGGCTTTTCTCATCCTCAGTAAGCCAAGAAGAACATGGCATGGGTCATTAAGATTTACAGCTCAAATGTAAATAATTCAGAACCCACAAACAATAATTAAAAAACCAACTGTGGCACAGCATCGAGTCAGGTCCTCTGGGCCTTTTTGAGGGGGAACCTCTCAGGTTTTGGCTAGAGACCTGTCCATCTGGGTACAGATGGTTGTAAGAGCTTTTTAATGACCTTTCCTGATGCTGGTGAATGTGTCTTTGGACACCATCAAAACCAATGGATGAGGAGGGCGAAAGCAGCAGGAAGGCGGCAGCTGAGGAATTAAATGTCCTGAATTTGTTAGACATCTGCAGAAACATGCAATTTGTGGGGTAGGAGACTGTAAACAAAACAGACTGAGTCAATTATCAATACACCTGTGACACCCCAGGATGCCAGCTCTGGTGGAGTAACGGCAACTTGAAAAGTCCAGACCCCCTGGAACAACTTGTTGAATATTCTAGACTAGAGCCAGAGAAATAGGGAGATACTGGAAGCTTCCCATTCCCACAGGGCCAAAGTCTGTCAGAGGGATATGGACCAGCCTAATAGCAGGAATAAGGTCGGAAATACGTCAAGGGAACAATTGTAACTTGCTGTAGGTCAATTCATTCCAAGTTTGTTGGTGCCTTTGGCTTCCTTGCCCTTTCTGAGTATATACCCTGCCTTGAAATTCTTTGAAGCACTCACTCCTCCAATTTTCGATGTCTGAAAATAACTTTGTGGTAGTGGTAGTCTCTAAACTCCATGATGTAGCTTCTCAATTTGAACTTGTTGATCAAAACAATCAGTAAGAATAAGTAGATAATTAAATATACTATTTAGAGACTTGGGCACAATTGAGATGAAAATGTCCAAGGGCAAAATGTGTTCCCTGGTAAAGTCATCTCTGCAGAAGAGCCAAATCATCTGAGTGTGATTTTGGATACGAGCCACATTCTGACTAGCATCTGTTCCCAGTTCTGGATCTAGGGTCCAGTCTATCATCTCATTCACCCTGTTTAACTAATCAGATTATCTGTGGAGTATCAGGGGCTTGCTTTCCGGTTCATGTTCAAAAATTTCACTTTTCCCGCGAGTATTCAATTTATTTCCTGTTTAAAAAATAGCAGATGGGATCTTGGTTTCAGTAGTATGAAAATACAGTTTTCACTGAGAGATTTTGTGAGCTAGTTAATCATTGCTGATGGTAATCTATAATAAATATTTTGAGTGTCTTAGGTTTAAAACCTTGAAAGAGCAGGTTTGTTAACGTAGCCTGTACCCTGTTGTCCTTTCCAACTTGTCTAGCCAAAGCAGGCTCTAAACCTCCTTGTTGTCTTTGTTGGGTCTTAGAGGGAGAGTAAGGAGGAGGGGCTGTGATGTGATATGGTGTATTTCAGTAGGCAAAGAATAAAAGGATGTGTCACAGGTGGGTTTTGGGGGGAAAAGGGAAAGAAAAACAACACTGAAAATAACTTATTGAAGAATATTAAGTACAGGATGGAGGAAAGTTTGGTTATTACAATTTCGGAGAGTGCTGGAGAGTTTAATGTCATAGTTTTAGTTTTGTGCCTGTTGTTACCAGAACCCCACCCTGGGCCCATTGCCGCTCTTCCCTCATCAGTGTCAGCCAACCTGGACTCTTGAAGGTTATGCCCATGCTGAATAAACTGGGACATTCTACCGCGCTACGGAGGCTCTGACTTGGGTCTACAGATAGCCTGGAATCTGCCTTTGGAGGACCCGCAAAGAAAGCTCAGAAGCAAATTACCCACTAAGTGGTCCATGGAGCCATGCATGTAAAGGAGCTAGAGAGGGAACTTTCAAAAAAACTTTTTATTGTACCTGTTGTTTTCACCCTTTAGTGACACATGCTGGCAACATATCATAGTGGATGTCATTCTAGCTTTGTCACCAGAAGCCCTGAATTTGAATCCTAGCTTAGATACTAATGTATGTCGCCTCAGTTTTCTTGCCTTCAAAATAATAATAACGGAAAACATTTATATAGCACTTGACGTGTGTCGGGCACTGTGCCAAGTACTTTACTCTTACTGTTTGATTTGGTCCTTGTGACAGCCTTGGGAGGTAGGTGCTCTTATTATCCTAGTATTATAGAGGGGGAATTCGAGGCAAATGGAGGCAAAGTGACTCATCCAGGGTCACGTAGCTAGTGAGTATTTGAGGCTGAATTTGAATTCAGATCTTCCTTACTCCAGGCCTATGCACTGCATCCACTGCACCACCTAGCAGTCCCTAAATGGAGATAAAAATATTCACGTTACCTAATTTGCAGGAAAGTGCTTTGTCAACTTGAAGATGCTCTGTAATTATGATTTGGTGTTAACAGCAACAATATGTGAAGGATCTGTGATCTTGTTGGCTCTGTCTGTACCTTACTCACTATGTAACTCTCGGGGACCTTGCCTGATGCCATGGAGTTTAAGTACATTCTTCATGGGTGGACAGCAAATTCATGTCAGAGGTTGAATCTGAACCCAGCCTGACTCCACGGGTAGTACTGTATCTACCATATTAATAATAATACAACATTATTAATAGCTTTAGGAAACCCAAGGTCACTTCCATGTCTCCTTGAGTCAATGCAGTAGCGTTTAGGATCATAGGATTTAAAGAACATCACTTCCAAACCTCTCATTTTATGGGGAAGGCAAATTGATGCCCAGAAAAGACCATTTGTCTAAAGACACTCAAATAAGAAGGTTCAGTGCCACATCTTATGCCAGGTCCTCTGACTTCAAATCCAGTGTTTTTTCTAGGTGCAAGATAAATCATTGCTAATAATCCTCACAGTTAATTAATTAGTAGTTAATGATATTAATTATGAAAAAACAAATAACATTAATACCAACAAGATGATAAGCTGATATGAATTATCTTATAATTTATTTGTGCATTCATGTTAAAGGGCCCAATTAATGGGGAAATCTTTTCTTTTCCCTTTTGTGACAGTTGCCTCCTAAACTGTGATTTAATGGGTTCTTGAAGTCTTTATCTTTTGCAGATTGGATGCTGTATAGTTTATGTAGATATTTGTCTTGAGGTGCTTTAAGTTCTAGCTCCTGTAAAGTCTCAATTTGAAGTATCCTCTTGCAGTTATTCTGTTTAAATTAAAGGCCTAATCTCTTTAGTCCTATTGTCAAGACCTCTCTCTTGGGTTGAGTTTAATGGAGGTAGAATTCGGTTGGTTGCTTACTGCGGTATATTTAATTTAATTTTTTGGTTAGTGATAAACATTGGGGTTTGGGCTACAGTATCTTTGACATTAATATGTATAAACCTTGATCTCAAGTAGGGAGCAATTTAAAGTGGTGTTCTGAATGTAATTTGTTGCAGAATTTTTTTTTAGTGCATAATGTAGAGGAATATTTCTGGTTCAGATTTGCCGTGGATCTTAGCTGAAGCAAACCCCCAATGACTCGTTCTTTCCTGGAGGCTAATAGAAATTTTTGGAAGCCTGGAAGGGTAGTAGTTTGATATTTATCCCTCAGTTCACATATAATGTAGAATTCTTCTAAATATAGCCATCTTGACTGTAAATAGATCACATGAAGCAGTAGACCAGTGAACTATCCGTTCTTGTTAAAAGTAATAATCCAAACCACTTGAGTGCTCCACTCCCCTTATACCCGGGGGCTACACATTAAAGAAGTTTCATTTTCTTCTGTGGGTTATCAGAATATACAGTGCACAGCCATTGAGCTGTGGGCGACCTTTGTGTGCAGGATGTGTAAGGCAAAGATCTTCTCTTTAGTGGCTATATAAGATCCCACTTTAAGAAGTAGGGCTTTTTCTTTTTTCAAGAGGGAAAAGAGAATAAAGGAAGCAGTAAGTTTTATTTTCAGTCTGGCTCAAGGGGCCCATGTTGGGACACTAATGAGGACTCTATCAACATCTGTATTAATTCAGGCCTAGTTACATGGTCACTTATGGATATTTGAAACTCAAAATTAAAACTGTGGTGTTGATAAAGACGTTCATTAGAGATACACCTTGCTTTTTGCAAAGCCTAATAAAGTAAACAATAAGGCCTATATATTAAAACATTGATTTTTTTTTAAACTTTACAAATTCTATGTTTCTGAGCTAGAAAAGACCTTAGAAATCCCAAAGTCTTCATTCTGTGGATGACTAAAGTCCATCCAAGTAACGTAATTCACCCGAAGATTGTTTAGATTGTAAATAGTAAATTGCAAAACAGAGATTAGGAAGGAAGGAAAGGAAAGAAACAAACATTTGTTGAACACCTACTATATGCCAAGCACTGAGCTAAATGCTTTCACAAATATTATCTTATTAGATCCTGACAACAGTTCTGGGAAGTAGGTGCTGGTGTTACCTCCATTTTACAGTTTGAGAAAAGTGAAGCATACAGAATGAGCAGCTTGCCCAGGATTGCACAGCTAATTAAGTGCCTGAGGCTGGATTTGAACTCAGGTTCTTTGATTTTAAATCCAATATTCTTTGTATTGTGCCATGCTGATTTCAAATTTGCTCAAGATTTTGTTCCTCATTTTTTAAATTAGTGATTTCCATTAAGCATTAGTAATTAATTCACTTCAAAATTTTAAGAAATGTTTTACAACATATCCTTTAAGGAGTTTACTGTCAGAAGATACAGATAATGGATTAGAAGTCAAGAGAGCCTTGGTTCTAATCTTGGTTTTGCCATTAACTAATTATATGGTCTTTAGTAACTTACTTTTAGCTGTTTCTTCATCTGTAAAAGGAGGAAGTTGGAGTAAACGCTTTGCTACTGCAGCATTCAGTGCTGTTTGTGATTCCTGGTTCTGTCATTTATTAGCGAGTCATTTATTTATTTAAAATAGTGATGATCGTTATTTTAAATGTTTTATAGATTGCTGTGTCCAAAGAATTATCAGATAGAGGCCAATCTTCTGCTGATGGGCCTCTTTATGTATTGGCTTCTCCTTTAAGGCCCAAATAAAATCACAGCATCTGCCAGAAGCCTTTCCCCGATCCCTCTTAATTCTGCTTTTCCTCTTTTATTTCCTATTTATCTTGTATATAGCTTGTTTGTATATATTAGATTGTTGGCTCCACCTCCTTGAGGGTGGAGCCTTGACTCATCTTTGCTTCTTTTTGTATTCACATAGTAGGTGATTAACTTTTTTTAAACTGACTAGCTGATCATTGCCCAGGGTGGTCCTATTGGGCCATGTACATGAAACCTTTCCAGTTTTGTAGAAACTTTAGGAACCTGGGATGGTCCCCATGCTACAAAGAACTTTAGTGAAGGCACATTTATAATACTTAAAAGTATATTATGAAACTGGAATGATGGGATGTGTTAGTTACTAAGGGAAGTTCTAGAGCCCTCATCCACAGATAGCTAGCTGTCCTACATGATTTAAATATCGCATGGCCCTAGCTGATCACTTAAGGCTGCTTTTACTTATAAGTAAAAGCTGATCTCTTAAGGCTTCTTTTACGTATAAAACTCCTTTTACTTCTCTAGGAATTTGCCAATTTCTTTTTTTATTTCTTTATTTTGTGAGTGTATCACATTATATGTAAACGTATGTGTAGATAATCTGAATCTATATCTATATAAAAATTTTATTATTCGTGTTTTTGGCTTTGCCCAGCATCATACAACTAATGTCTGAGGTAGAATTGGATGCAGACTTGAGGTCTGATTCTCTATCCATAGGACTCCGTTTTTTGTATATTGAGATATTTGTGTTTGTTTATGATGAGGTTCACAATTAAACAAAAACACAATCAAACTTACGAAGTTGTAAGTTGTAAAAACTACAGACATATTCAACATTTTAATGTAGAATGAAGCAAAATAACAAATGAAAAGTAAACTTCTTGTGTGATTTTAGTCTGAAACTCCTCACAGCTAGGAAGATGACTTATGGAAGTCAAGGCTTACTCTTGTACTCGTCACTGACCTCTGTGGTTTCTTACTTGCTGGAAACTTACCTCAATGGTTTATGCTAGTGGGAATTGCATTTTTTTTTTTTTTGCTGTTTTGTTCATCTCACTTGCATTATTTCATATGTAATATTAAAATAATCTTTCTTACATTCATTTTTTTTAATGAATTAAAGCCATAATTTCTTGTCTGAGAGACATCTTGGAGTAATGAACGTAAAGAGGGTTGGCCTTAGAGAAAGGAAAACTGAGCTCTGGTCCTGCGTCTGACACATATTACCTGTATCAATATGGGCCAGTTACTGAATCTGTCAGTGCCCCAGGAAACTCCTAAGACAAGTTGACAGTTTGCATTGGCAGAAGGTGTTTCCATCCCAGGAAGGCCACACACTGATGAAGTCATTATCCCAAAGTCAAGATTGTTCCATTGAATGAAGAGTTCATCATTTATTCAATCATTCTCTATTTTTGTGGTCAGATAATCTATTACCCATTTTTAAAAAGTATGCAGCTTGTTGTGTAATGCATCCCTTTTTAATGTTATCTTTAGGAAAGAAAAGCCTGCCTTTTTAAAGGATGAATTTTATTTTTTTTTAACTAATAAATTATTTCCCATTTTTAAAAAGTATGCACCTTGTTTTTAATGCATCCTTTTTTAATGTTATCTTTAGGAAGGAAAGGACTGCTTTTTTAAAGGACTAATTTTATTTTTTTTTAACTAACCCAAATCTGTTTTCTCTGCGCTACATCTCTCCTTTGTGCTTCCCTCCCCAAATGGAAAAGAAAAAGAAAAACAAAACCCTTGTTACAAATAAGCATTGTCAAACATAACAACTTCCTGCACTGATCAGACTTAAATGTGTTTTATTCTGTACCCTCAGTCGGTCATCTACCTGTCAGGAGGAAGATATAGCATGCTTTATCATTGGTTTCTTAGAATTGTGATTGGTCATTGTATTGAACAGAGTTTTTAAGTTTTTCAAAGTTCCAGTGAGATTTGAATTTGCATTTTTTGACCCTAAACATGCATTATGTAAAGTCCTAACAAAAATAGAATCATTGTGTCAACGTCATTAGTTTTGTAAATCTTACTGCATGTTGCTCCTAAAGGTTTATAGTTTCTTCCACCTCACAAACAACATAATGGAAGGTCTTTTGTTCTGAAAACCTATAAATATTCATTTTATTATTTTTGCTACATGACTAGTAGTTTGTCTAGATTTTCATTTCTGTGATTGTTGGGAAATTAAAAAGTCTTTCCATTTGAACATATCTTTTCCAAAACATTAGATGTACCATATGCCTAGTCTTAAAAAGTTTTTGTTATATTGTTATTGATACTAATTTAAAAAATTGAAAAGATCTGTGTCGGCATTATAAATTTTTCTAGATATAATCCTTCTTCTCTATCTCTTTTAGGAATCCCTGTTGCTATCCGAAACAAAATACCTATTTCTGATAAAAAGTATACAGGAGTTTGTCCTAACTAGGGCTGGCAAGTTTGGATTCAATCAAAGAGCTGCACTTGAGGACCTAGAGGGCCCATAGACTCCCCACCCCTGGCCTAAACAATTAATGTGTTCTTTCATTAAAAAGAAATTATGAGAATTACTTATTTTCATAAGAAAACACACATCGCCCAGTTTTTCAGGCTTCCGTGTTTAAATAGGTTGTAAAACGGTGATTGCATCATTTCCCCTTGGTTGCCTGTTCTTCCCTGGCACAATTCCAGTAAGTGAGGGTCCGTGGTCAAAGTCTCTAATGGTGAAATCAACAAGTTAGCACCTGAAGACTGCTGATGCTCCTTCCCACTATGTAGATTTCGAATCCGAGAATAAGCAATCTGTGTTTGTGCAGGACAAAAATACAAGATGAATTTAAATAGTGTGGGGTGCTTTATCTACAGTTGCTGGCCCTAACTGTCTCTGCTGCTTAAATACTGATAAGGAGAGTCTACACAGAATACGAGATGTGATTTGTGCACTCGAGTTGACTGTTACCCAGCAGATTTATTCATTCCATGTTTACAATCTGAGCCGTTCGCTTCCTATCAGGGCTTAGTGGTTCTGATGGGCAAAAATAGAAATATATTGTTTCATATTTTTACACTCTGGAGATTTAATACAGGAAAGTAGCGGACAATTGGCCAAAGATACACCACTTTGAATGTGATTCTTGCTTCTCACAGAAATGTGTCTTTGATTATCTTTTCATAAATGCATGACCTGAAGCTGGAATTTTCTGTCACTGTCTCCAGTGAAGTTGTGTATTAACGGTTTGACTTGGCATTATCAGTGAGAGAGCTACAGCACTACAGTATTTAAACAGCGTGCCAGACATGGCAGGTGAAGGAATAGATAATAGTAAATTGGAGTCCTTTGTAAGCACTGTTTCTGTGTGTCACCATAGTTGGTGTGTGGTGGACTTCTTTAACTTAACCAAAAAATGAGAATGCCCTCCTGAGGACAAGATAATTTGGATTACTGTTACCCTCTTCCAGGAAGCCTTCCCTGATCACCCTAAAATGTCTTCTCCTCCTGCCTGTGAGCTCCCCAGAAATCATTTGTATGGCATTTATTAGTTATTCGTTATATTCTAGTAATTTGTGTATATTTTCTAGACCGCAAACTTTGGGTGGAGGGTCAGTGAACACCAACTGTATTCCAGGGACTGTGATAAGCACTTTACAAATAGTATCACATATCATCTCATCTTCACAACAACCTTAGGAGGTAGATGCTGTTGTTATTTCCATTTTATAATTGAGGAATCTGAGGCAGATCTCTAGTTAGGGTTTTGAGTCTAGATTTGAACACTGGTCTAACTAACTTCAGGTCTAATCATCTTAGCCCCATGCTACCTAGCTGCCTCTGTTTTAGCTCTTTCAGACCAGGGACCATGACTGATTTGTCTTTGCAGATATCCCTTCCCCTCCTACATTAACCTCAGTAAAAATGTTTAATGAATAAAAATGGTTTATACATTTGTTCTAGTTAACCACATATTCTGGACATCAGAAAGTTAACATTTATTGCCATATATAGATAAATAATACACAAATCAGCATCTTTGTTTAATATAATGAAAATTTTTTTTTGAAAACACTTCAGGATCCCACAGTGCCTCATGAGCACAAATTTTTATTGTGTATTCCTGTACATAGAGGTTTAGCATATTAGTTTAAAACTATACGGGTCCTTTGTTATCTCAAAAAGATTTCTTTTGTTAAATAAATCCCTATAGACCCTTTGAAAAAAATTAAAAATAGGTTTTAATACATCATTTCATGTAGCCGTCAGTGCGTTTTATTTTTGGAATTACGTTCAACATTACTATCACAGTCAAATGGTAAAGTTGTTGGTCTTTCCCTTTCCCTTTTCTCCCTCTGTTGTCATGGAGACCAGTTTCATTGGTCTAACCATGATTGTGCTCAGAACTGTTACTAGTAGTAGAAGAGAAGGATGTGGATAGACTTAGGTCTTTTGTATTCATTTGGCAATCATTTTATGGATTAACTCTGGTGTTCTGATATGTGTTCAGAGGTATATGTTTCCTTTCTGTTTTGTCCAATCTAGTGGTTAACTCCTAGGGAGTTTGCCCATGTAGCCTTTGACATCAGAACTGATGATGGTAGCCATGAAAACACCCACCATATGCCAGGCACTGTGCTTGGCACTTGGAATACAAAGATATAAGCAAAACAGTCCTTGTTGTTTGAGGAATCTAATTCTCTTGGAGGAGAGAGCATGCACAGAAATGCACACACACACGCACACATGCACAGAAATACACACACGCGCAGAAATACACATGCACACGCGCACATGCGCAGAAATACACATGCACACGTGCACATGCGCAGAAATACACATGCACACGCACACATGCGCAGAAATACATGCACACACGCACACATGCACAGAAATACACACACACGCACACATGCACAGAAATACACACACGCGCAGAAATACACGCACACATGCGCAGAAATACACATGCACACGCGCACATGCGCAGAAATACACATGCACACGTGCACATGCGCAGAAATACACATGCACACGCGCACATGCGCAGAAATACATGCACACACGCACACATGCACAGAAATACACACGCACACGTGCACATGCGCAGAGTAAATGTTTTTCTTGGAGGAGGAGCAGTTGTAGGGATAAGGAAAGATACTATATCGATGGTGATGTTTGAGAAGCTTAAGTTAATTATTAGAAAGTTTAGAGAAGAAGAGAGAATTGCCTTCCGGGCAGGGGAGGGGGTGGACAGTGGATGTAAAGGTGTGGAACTGGAATGTAGTTTGTCATGTATGAATGATAGCAAGAATGTCAATTGGGCTGCATTGTCGAACAGCAGAAGAGGAACATAATTTTGGGCTAGATTCTCTAGGGCTTTAAAAAAAAGTCCAACAAAAGAGTTTATATTTGGTCCTGAAGGCAAGAGGGATACTCTTGGGAGTTTATCGAATTAGGAGAATGACATGGTCAGGCCTGCACTTTAGGAAAAACGCTTTGGCAGCTGTGTGGAAGATGGGTTGGCGTGGGGCGAGAATGTGGCAGGGAGACCAAATTAGGAGGGCATTGCAATAGTTCAGATGAGGAATGATGAGAGTGTGGACTCGATTGGTTGCCGGGTGAGTACAAAGAAGGGGATGGCTGTGAAAGATGCTGTCGAGGCGGTCACTGACAAGATTCTTTAGCCGATTAGGTAGATCTGGGTGAAAAGGAGGGCGAGGAGTCAAGAGTGACACTGACTTTATAAAGCTGGGTGACTAAGGAGGATGGTGATGACCATGAAAAATAGGGATGTTTTGAAGAGGGGGAATAATGATGAGCTGCCTTTGAGATGTCTATAAGACGTCTGGTTTGAACTAGCCAATAGGCAGGTGGCGATGCCTAACGACTGGAGCCTAAGAGGGGCAGCCAGAGTTGGATACATCAATTTTTGGAGTCACAGAATCATAGGATTTTGGAGTTGAAAAGGGCCTTGGCAGCCTCCTAATCCAATCTGAAAGGAATTCCCACTGTAACATATTTGAGAAATGGTCATCCAGTCTCTTCTTGAAGACCCTCAAAGAGGAGAAACCCACTACCTCTTTAGGCAGCCTTCGCTTATCTCTAATCTAGGAAGTTTTCTCTGAAATCGAACCTAAATTTACTTCTTTGTTCCTTCCATTCATGATTCCTGTTTCTGTCCCCCTCCCTCCTTCCCTAGGGCCAAGTAAGTATAATTTTAACTTTACATGACAGCCTTTCCCACCTGAACAGAGATGATCTATCTCCCTCCCTCCCTCCCTCCTCCTCCTCTGTTTCTCTTCAAGTTAAACATGTCAAGTCCCTTCTTCTATCCATCTTCATATGACATGGACTCAAGACCTGTCTGTCATCCTGGTTACTCTGGGCACTCTTCCACTTACACCTGCTTAAACTAGGATCACTAAAACTGAAAACAGTACTCCCAGTAAGGTCTGAGGAAGACAGAGTACAGTGGGAATATCACCTTCTTAATGAAAGTTTTTTGTCCTTTCCTATTTCAGTTCATTTTACAAATGAGGAAACTGAGGCAAACAGAGTTAAGTGACTTGCCTAGCTAGTGGGTATCTGAGGTCACTTTTGAACGTGGGTTTTCCTGACCCTAGGCCCAATGCTATATCCACCGAGTCATCTTGCTGCCCTCTCTCTTAATGTAGCCCAGATTTTCATTTGCATCTTTGACTGTTATATCACACTGCTGACCCTGCTTGCAGTCCACTAAAACCCTCACATTTTTGTATTCAGAATAATGCTCTCTAGCCATCGCTTCTTTCATCTTGTTCATGTGAAACTAATTTTTTTATACTCAAGTATACACAAGTATAAGACTTTGTATTTCTCTCTATTGAATTTCATCTTTTTCATCTTTCATCTTTTTTTTTTCACCTTTTCATCTTTTTAGATTCAACTCAGTGCACTAACCTGTCAAGACCTTTTGGATGTTGACTTGTCTTCCAGTATGCTATCTTTTCTTCCTAGCTTTGTGTCATTTGTAAATTTGATGACTGTGCTCTCTATGCCTTTATCTAGGTCACTGATCAAATGGTTAAAACTACACATCTTGAGAGGATAGTCCATTGGAGGCCTCATGCCACACTGACCTAATCCCACTACTCTTGGAAACTGACTATTTACTGAGTTTTTAATCCATCTAATTGTACTACCCTCTACTCCACCATCTCTCCATTTTTTTTACATGAGTAGTATTTGAGACATCTTATCAAAAGCTTAGCTAAAAAACTGGGTAAACTATATATTATTCTTCATTCTCCTCACCTACTAATTTAATAATCCTGCCAGTGTAAGGAGAGTCATCTGAAATCACCTATTCTTGCTGCTGGTTCCTTGCAGTTGCTGCTTTGTTTTCTAGATGTTCACCAAATATATTTAATGGTCACTCTCAACATTTTCCAGAAGTTGAAGTCAAGCTCGCTAGTATATAATTTACAGATTCTGTTCTCTTTCCCCCCTTTTTATTAACAAAAAAGGGCCACATTTCTTCAATCTTCTGGCAACATTCCCCTTTTCCATGTTCGTTCACATGTTATTGACAGTGGCTCTGCAGTGACATCTGGTAGTTTTTTCAGTACCCGAGGAGATAGATTATCTGGGCCAGATGACTTGAATTAATAAACAAGAGCAACGAGGTGCCTTCTTACTTTCTTTTTACTTAACTTGAGCATCAACACACTTAATTATATTTCTTCTTAGTTTTATTGCAGAGGTCATTCTCACGAATAGCTAAAAACTTGCCTTTCATCATCCTTAGCTTCTCTCTGGTCTCAACTTGTTCTGAGCTTTGGACCTAAGGAGAGGATTTTTTTTAGGGCGTTGCCACACTTTTATATTATCACCCTCTGTTACCTATCTTCTGTTCCATTTTTAAAAGCTAAATTCACTAATCCTATTTTCCCTGCTCATTGGAATTGTTTTCCTTTGAACTTTCAGAATTTGATTTATAAGCATCGCCTGTCTCTCCAGGACTGACTTCTTCCATAGCATTTTAGTGAGGAGTATCCTGTCTGTCTTTCTTATGAACCTTTTGAAATCTGCTTTCCCAAAATCTAAGGTGCATGCCAGATTATTCTCAGTTGTCCTCTGTTTCATAATCCACCTAGGAAGTGATCTCTTTCTCCCCATCATTTTCATCTTAGAAATCATTTCCAGTTTGGCAGTGAGACTTCCGGTCTCCAGAATTTCCCCTTGTTGGTTTCCTTCATTTTTTAAAGAATAAAAATCATAATTTAGTCGTCAGGAAGTTACTTGGTACCCTTCAGCTCTTGGCTGAGGTAGGGCAACAGCTCTATGCTATTTATTTCTTAATAATAATTATTAGTGCCATTTATTTCCCAAATGATTCTGTGTGCCACTTCTGTCTGAACGGTCTATGGTATAGTCTGATGACAACATTTCTTCTATTTCTCCTTCCGTTAAGCTTCCCCCAAATACATCACGTTTCTTCTCTTCGTTTCTAGGTTTCTAAAGATAAGCATACTTTTTAAATATACACTGCTATATTTCTTCCACTTTTTATTTCTCCAAATTCTTTTGAATAAGGGATTACTCAGTCGAGAGCCATGGTCCAGTCATAGATTTCATCTCAGTGGTACCAGTGAGGCCAAATTGGCCTTCTTGTGTTGGAACCTCTAGTTCCTCTTTCTTGTTGTCTTGAGTCTAGATCTTGAGAATATGTGTATAAACCATTGAGGGCATGCATTTTTGTTACTAGCTTCTTGGATTTTTAATTCTTTGAAAGTCTGGGTATCTCAGCTGTTAACCATATTTCTCTTTTGTGGCTACTCTCTATAGTATTTAACTTGGGAGATATAGATAGGTAGTCTTCTTCCTTCTCCAGCATTGATTAAGTCTACTTCCATCTCTGAACAGGAATCTCTCATCTCTTTATTTTAATCTGTGACCCACTAGTTCAAATTCCATTCTCAGATACCACCTTCTTAGCTAACTGTGCATTTCCCACATTTCCATTCTTTTACATCCCTTTCCTTCAGTGGTCAACACTGAGGAAAACACAACCTGTACTCGTATGGCCTTTACTTTCTTGATGAAGACCTCGTAGTGGTTGACTATCCTTTTTAGGTTCCTTTTGGCAGTGTCATTTATGCTGTTTGTAAATTACTAAGTGTGGTAAGTAGTCATCCATTTTGGTAAATTTTGAGCAGCTCTCTGTTATGTCTTTAGTATGTATATGTACCCCATCAAGACAATATATATTTTTGTTGTTTCCATGTTGACACATAACTGCCTTTGTAACCCAAAATAATGATAGATAGCTTCTGTGGTTCTGCTAACTTAGCCTTTGGTGTACAAGTAGCTTCTTCTTCCTCAGAGTTTCCAGCTTCCTCCTCTTCCTGGAAGACCCTCAAATCCATTTTTAAGCTGTAATTGTATGAATGTTCTTTTCTTTCCTTTCTCCATATAATAACACTTGTCTCCTCTCCACCGTCTCGTCAAGGTCAAGTCACCCCTTTACTACCTTAGATTACTTTTTTTTCCCCATTGAAGCCTCACTTCTGTTTCGTCCAGGAACATTTCATTCTCATTAGTAATCTACAAAGGCAATTTTTGAGTACGTTGCCTTTCTCCTCCAGGAATGAGATCAGCCTACACTTGAAAGAGAGAACAGTCACTTGATTGTGCCAGAAATGTAGACATTGTGTACTCAGTGTAATTTCTAGCCTTGTTTTATTGAACTATCTGTGGGTATTTACATATCAACCATAAACACCTGGTTAGAACTTTTAGAGCCAATTATCACACCTTGGAAGCTTGATAACCTCACTCCCTTCCTACCTTCCTTATTACCATCCTTTCCGCCTCTACATAGTGATGTCATTTTGGTCCTCTTTGAGCATAAAACATGACCACTATAATCTTTCCTATTCCTCTTTTGGATGGGAAGTAGAATCTGAAGCAGGATCTGAGCCCTTATGAATGTTCTCCTTCAGATTTTCATTTTCCTCTCAAATGTTGCCAGATTTCTGGTGCAGATCCAACCCCTGAACTTCTCCACTAGTCCAAATCCTTTACGTTTTCCTTATTGATTTCCTTTTTATTTGGCTCAAGTTTTCTGTTAGTATTCCCACTAATTTTTGTTGCAGTAGGATCATACACCTAGAGACATTAAGTGAACCCACTGGAGTTCATGAGGTCACAGAGTATAGAGAGATACTAGAGAAAAGAGCATAGGATGGTGCTTTTGGGGTACATCCCTAGGTAGAGGGTACATGATAGGCAGAATTATCCAACAAACGATACTGAAGGGGAACAGTCACATAGGCAGGAGGAGAACCAAAGATCCACATAGATCTTTCTGTTTTTGCTATTAAATGAAGTCCGAGGAGAAATGTTTTGAATTAGGAGTGTGTACCCTGTGTAGTCAAGGAAATGAAGTTTGTGTCCCCTGGATCAGACGTCTCCAGATTGTAAAACAATTTAGGCTTCTTAAAGGCAGGGTGTTATACGTACTCTGAAACTTAGTGTTGTAGCAGTTTCCTCCCTTTTTCCTTGGGTGAACTGTCATTCTTTAGGTTTTTATCAAGAAAGCTTAATGTGACTCGGGGACTAGTTTAATGACAGTCTGAAATGATAGGTTTTAGCTTCTTTTCTCATGTATCAATGCAGTGAAAGTTCAGTGAGAATCTCTCTTTCATTTGATTACCCACTACTGATTTTAGGAATGACTGTGACAGATGAATAGTAATTGAGGTGTGAATGAAATTTTGGAAGAGACAGATGGATGATACTGTGTCTTGTGGAAAATTTAGCATCTTTCCATTATGATCATTGGCTGTTAATTATTTTTTCTTGTAGGAGGGCTCATTCCATTAAAAAAAAAACCATTCCCACCTTTCATAAACCAACAGCATGTCTTTGGTGAGTTATGCAGTCAAGAATAAATGGCGATCATACTGGATAGCAATAAAGCTCCTTTTGTAACGAGAAAGAAAATTTGTCAATGACTTATATTCTCTGGCAGTCATGTTGAGTGCAGTGATGGTAGACAGACTTACTGCTAAAGCTCATCTTACACCACCAAGCCTTAGCAACCTTGGCATCTCTTTGTAGATTTGAATCTTTACTTTGGATGTGAAATTGGGAGTAACTTTAAAAAAATTTCTGATCCACTGATCATTAAAATCTTTACACAAATTTGCTTCAGAAAGCTTTTTTTTTTTTTTCGCACATTCATAAGGCATCATTGATTAAGTAGTGCCAGAAGTGGAAACTAAAATATTTCCAAGCTTTTAAAAACTGTCTGGTTGGTCCCTTTTAACACATTTTAACTTTTGCAGAAGTTGTCTCTTACTAATGGTAATTGGTAAGATGGTTTTTATAAAATTTAGATAGCATTCAGGAATGAAGGATAGGAAGAATTCCTGTGTTGTACTGCCTAAAAGATAACTTTGTACTGGTTGCTACCTGCCTTAAGGCAGTTAATTTGGAATTTTCCAGGCCCTGCTTCCAATGGAGTAAAATTAAACTCTTGTAACTTATTAAGTTCCAATTCACCAATGAGGGTACCAAAATAACAGGCAGCCAATTAATGGCAATTAACATTGCTATTGTAAAACCCTCCTAAAATCAGATTTACTTTTACCCTTGGCCCCAGGAACTCTAAAACCTCTGCACTTTTTCTTAATTGTTTATTTTATTGTTGAAATTTAAGTTATAGGCTGCATGGGGTCGGCAGTGGGTAGGCTTGTTTTGCTACTTAAATACTATGCGGCAAATTGGCAATGAGAATCACCTAATCTTTTGGCTATTGCAGTTTTTATTAAGTTTTAAAAATGTAAGCATTTCATATCATTCCATAACTAACTATAGTAATGAAGTTTTATCTGAAGTCAGGAACATTATCCAAATCTGAATTGATGTGTGTAGGATACTGCACATTCACTGAGTGGTACAGATTGTGTTAAATGGGCCTGAAATAATGTTCAGGAAAGAGAATCACTTTCTATTCTTTTTGACACAAACAGTTTGTCACAGATAGGCATTCTTATCCCTATCTTGTTAGTGGAATCGTATTTTTCATTACAAGTTTTATGCAAATATTCGAGTTTTCCTTGATTAGGTTTACATGCATACCTTGTAATTATAGAGTGAGATGATATTAATATATGGCGATTAAACATGTAATTAATATGTGTAATTACACAGTGAGGTGTGCCAGAGTGTTTCTGCACTGTGCTGATTTATTGTAGACGTACAGTACACACAAAGACATAGTTAGGTTTTTATGCTGAACATTTTACTCCCACTGTAAATCTGCAGCACTTTGTAGTCAGGGTACATGCTTTTTCATTTGAGTGCAAAGAAAGCATTTTTATAGTTGTGGGAGAGGCTGGGTTATTGCTATCTCTTCTCTTGGCATGTTGTTACATCAGATTTTCCTTCCAGAGGCTGCTACCATAGCAAGGTTCAGAGTGATAATGTAGTCTGGAGGATATCGCCACTGGGATGACTCTTGTCACTTCTTCTACGTATGTTCAGAAGGATGATGGTTTTTATCATGGAGACAAAACAAGCAAGTACAACTGTGCTGGTGAGCCCAGTTAAAAGAAAATTTATTTTCCCCGCTCCGTTCTTTACCGGCTTGACTAATTAATTACTCTCTTGCTTAGTTCACACTCTTTTGTACATTTTCACTTCTTCCTGTTCTCATCTCCCTCCCCAATCTGTGTATATTCTTGTCCTTTCTTATTAGAAATGCATCAGTTCAGCTCTGTATAGCAAGGATGATGGTTTTTTTTTTTTTTTAACATCAGCAGTTTTTCTATCACAGTATTTTAAAAAAAGTTAATTTTTTTTCAATCCGTAAAATCCCTCTATTTTTCTGATCTGGCTTTTTGACTCTGAATTTTCTTACAGAAGTTACTGTGAAAACATACTCCATCCCTATTCCTATGCTCCAAATAACCCAAAATACCAGCTGTTGCAGAGTAGTAAGTCTTTGCATGGCTAGTAATACTGCATAGCGGTTGAAAAGGATTGGGAACAGATCTCTAGGATGTCAGTGAAACAGTGTGGCCAGTGGAGCAGCCTTCTGAATGAACCCTTCCCTGAACAGTGTGATGTTTCACATACACTACCCCAAGGCAGAGCCAAGGAAAGGCTTGTTTAGTGGGGCAGCGTTTTTTTAGGGTCTTCAGATGGCAGTAGAATCCCTATGAATGATCCTGACTTCTTTAGGAGGCGACGGAAGGCCAGGTCAGAGTTGGCTCCAGTCTGTTCACAGCACTGTGTAGTACTTTGTTCTCAATGTTGTGGTTGGGATGTTGGGGATGGCCCAAGGGGCCAATAACTATCGGCATATAATTTTGATTTGAGTGCTTAAGTAGGTATGTTTTCCTGAAAAAACATGAGTAGTAAAGGTTGACTTGGATTCGTATGCAGCATGTTCCAAGGGGGACCTCAGAACAGATGTGTTGTCTGCTCAGAATGCATTGGGAACGATCCATGTTTTGCTTACAGACCCCCTTCTGTCTGGTGCACTCTGCCCTCTAAAAGCTTCCTGAATTGCTTTGTAAACAAGGCAGCTACTACAGCTGCAACTGTTGGATTTGGACTTTGGCCAGCTTGAAATTCATCCTTGCCCTGCTGCTTGCTGTGTAGATCTGAGAGCAGGCAAAATGGACATTTTTTTTTTAAGTTTATGAGACCAGCCCCTAAGGAAAGGGAGATGGGATGCGTATGAAGGATAGAGAAACTTAAAGTGGTTAAAACTGCTTTAGTTCCTGATCCTTGGTTAACTCGATATGTTGACTTTTTATCTTTGCAAGATGAAGGTTTCAACATCTTTTCTCTTAACTAGTGCTAGGAGCTGTGCTACTCCAGTCCCCCTGTGAAATTCCCAGGATTCCATGGATCATTTATCTTTGTCGACAGGCCCCTTGTGGTCAAGAGTGCCTGGCCCCAGTTCTTCAGTGTTTTTCAAGATTCCTTTCTCAGGTGTGCTTATATATATATATGAAAAAGAAAAAAGCCAAAGATATGAAGTGTGGCCCGAGTGGTGGATGAGATTTCTGCAGAAATCTTTCCAGAGTAGCTACACACTGCACAGAATGTGTTTGCTTTGTATGCACATATGCTGGAAGGTATTGGGCAGGGCAGGTTGAGGAGAGGCTGCCTCTCTCCGAGTACTGCCCATCCAGTGCATGCTCCTCTTGCTAAAATTGAGGTTTAGCTTCGCTTTGTTATGGCACTTGGCTTGTTGTCAAGATTTTCCAAATAAATCCTCTTCTTCTCCCTGCCATATACCTAGATGTATTATTCTGCCTTTGAAGTCTTAGGCTCAGATGGGCATTTTTACACCTTCTTTCTAGATCAGAACTTTTCTTTTTTTTTTTTGCTTCACCTATCTAAAGTAAAATATCTTTTTAACCCTTTTGAGCTGGTGTTGTGTAACATTGTGTCGGTACTTCCTGTGTCTACAAGGTTTGGTTTTTTTTAATTGGAAATAAACTCCATTTCATTTTACTAACAGCAGAAAAAACAAACTTGAGTTACCTGCTAATATTCTATTTTTGGAAATATGTCAAATTCTAACTTAAAAAAACAAAACAAAACTGGTTTGTGTTTTGTAGCAAACTTTTCCTCACTTTGGTTTTTATGAAATGGATTCGGGGGGAGAATCTTTTTCTTTTTTCTCAGTTTAACTCTGGCAACGTCATGTTTTTAGACTTAACAGAGATGTTTTCATAGTGACATGGCTCATCACAGGAATGGTCTTGGGGTGGAGTTAAAAGCATCTCTCTCTATTCCTTACAGATGCTATGTAGAAATTGTGTAACATAATCAATGCCAGTTGAAGATGTCAACTTTTGAGAAGGTGAAATGAGTTTTTTTCTGGCCCATGGTAGGCTCAGATCTTCCCTTTGTCATAAAATTTTTGATCAGTGACTAAGGCAGCTGTGAACTTCCCTGTGGCTTCTGGCAGCTCTTCCTCTGCTCAAAAAGTGCCTGCCTGCTCTATTGCAAAGTGTGCTAGAAATCCCTGCATTAATTGACTTATTACTTTTGGTTTGGGGCCCAGATCTTGAACTGTGGTGAGATTTCCACTGTTCAGGGACAACCGACTGTATGTAATATAAAGAAGTGAGTTATTGTGCCAACCAGAAATTTGTTGTTTGAAGAACTAAAAAATTGACCCATTTCCTTTAGGCAGAGAAAAGTTAAGAATACTCTGGAGTGTTATTTTGTACAACCTGCTCTGATTTGGGGGATATAATTCCTTAAATTCCTATGCTAATGCGTGTGTATAAATAACACTGTGCTTTTGTTAAAGTTGTAGCCTGTTTCAGCATTTATTAACCTCTCCTTTAAAAAAAAAGGTGCTTCATTTGGCTGGGAGAACTTGCTTGGGGCTGAAACTTGTCATTCTGTTTCTCAGCTCAGGAACAAGTCTATCCTCCTCCTCTCCCCTCCAAGAAAGGAAAGTGCCTTAAAATTGATAATTAAAAGTGCCCAGTTGACATTTAAAATTGCTTCTTCTTGCTGAAAACACACACACACACACACACACACACACACACACACACACAGTCTTTAAGTGACAGCCTATTAATTCAAAGCTAAGTATGAACTCTGTCTATAAGCCTTATTAGCACGGCTGTTGAATCACACCTGGTGTGTAAAATCAGATTCGGGGGCTCTTATAATACTTGAGGTGGTAAGAAGCATGGAGATTCATATTTTAGTCATTTTTATAATACTTAATGAAAATGAAAGTGCTGTCCTTTGAATATTAAGATGATGATGCTGACCCATGTTGAGTAGGAGATAGGCTTTTGAGCCCTTTATCCAGTGATGGTAACATGTTTGCCGTGAAACATCTGTACTCCTATTTGATCCCCTATCTGTATTAGTGCATACTTGGCAGGATATTGAATGAGGGCCAGTAAGGAGTTTCTTGCTATGTCCATGGAGTTGGGTGTGTGTGTGTGTGTGTGAGAGAGAGAGAGAGAGAGAGAGAGAGAGAGAGAGAGAGAATAGTGTGTATCTCCTTCTGACATTTTATGTTTATATGGGGTTTTATAGTTTTAAAATACTTTTCTCACAACTCTCTGGCAGGCTGTTCCACTTTTATTCCTCTAGTCAGTAAGCATCTGTTGAACCCCTATTTTATAAAGCCAGCTTGGTGTCACATGGATAGAGGCCCGGGGTCAGGAAGACCTGAGTTCAAATCCAGTCTCAGACAATTATTAACTGTGTAATCCTGGACAAGTCATTTAAACCTGTTTTCCTCAGTTTTCTCATCTGTAGAATGAACTGGAGAAGGGAATGACAAACCACTCCCTTCTCTTTGCCCAGAAAACCCCAAATGGGATCATGGGGAGTTGGACATGACCGAAACAACTGAACAACAACGAATATGCCAGACGTTGTGCTAAACTCTGGGGATACCAAGAAAAGCAAAAGATAAACTTGTAGGGGAAACAATATGAAACAACTATGGACAGTCAAGATATGTGCAGGATAAATGACTGTTCTTGCTGTGCAGAAGAGGAAACTGAGGCTTGGAGAGGATGAAATTCCTTGCCTATGTTCACACAGCCAGCAAGCAAAGGAGCTGGGCTCAGCACCATGCTCTGGCTTAGAAAAGTGAATGGATAGGGGATGAGGGTCTGAGGAGAGGTGTAAATGTGTTTAGCCTTGACTCTCAACTTCATCTAGTTTATTTCTTGGAGTCTATCTGTCTTTAGTTTGCATCTGTCCTCTGGTATGTCGTTACAATTAGTAATTCAGTTCAGCAGTATTTTGAGTATTCTCGCTCATGTGGTCAGCTGTCCCTTTGTGTGTTCTGTACATACATATATGCATACTTTAAAGACAGCAACAAAATTTAATAGTTAAGAACAAATAGAAGGGATTTTAGAAATGGAGGGGTTTGGAGGCTTGTATTTTGGAATGTGAAGATGTCCATGCCTCTTTGCTGGGGAGCATTGATAAAGACATTTAGAGTTCATTTTTAACCCTGACAAATTGCTGAGAGATAACTGTTTTGTAATCACTCTTTTTTCTCTCATCTTTATTCTAGGTAAGTGAAGTCACTCTTACACTTGGATGTACAAACAGCCTGCTCAGTAACGCCAGAGCTGAAGGAAGTGTAAGAATTCCATACCTTGACTCAGATGCTGGGGCAGTAAGTTGTAGCTCCCACATGGAGTAGAGGGGCAAATGAAATGGGGTCAGCTTCGCTGGAGGGGCTTCACAGCAGCAGCTCTTTTGCTTATTTATCAACTGCCAGTGATTTGTAAAATGTCCAGTGTACTCAGTACTGTGCTGGGGTCTGGGATCGCATGAAGAACAGATCTTTTGCCTGATTTTGTCAAAGAGTTTATATTCCAGTGAGGATAGCATATAGAAAACCTTTCCCGCTTTTATGGCAGCAGCTAGAGACACAACCAAGCTAATCTTTGTAAGGAACCACCCTTTATCTACAATGCTTTTGGTTAAGATAGGAGGTCTCTGGAGGAGAATGGGAGCTGTGGGTCCTTTTGAAGAGGCTGTAGTAGAAAGTGGGAATTTCCCCAAACAGCAAATAGAGCAAGCCTTTGAATTCAGTGTTCACATTTTAAAAATCTAGTTAACTGTTTAGTCATATGTTTGCTATTGGGCAAGGAAAATAGCTTCCTGGTAAAACATAAAGTTGGGAAACTTTTCTTTTGCTTAATCCAAAGTGGAATTCAAACAAATCCCCGAAGAATGTAAACAGATCTTTTATCTCATCCTATTTTTAAATAGTTGTCACATTGTCTCACTTGGCACCGTCCAGTTATCTGGGCAAGGGAGGAGATGATGGTCACTGAAAAGAAAATGTCTACAAGTTCTAGGGTTAATAGCTTGGAAAGTGTGTAGAGACCGCTGCTCATCAGGGAAGGGGTGTGAGGATTGTGTCAGGAGAAGTGGGCAAAGGGACTGATTTAGCTTGTGTCACACAGATACTGCTTAGCCAATCACAGAAGGACCAACTGCCAAAGTCCCTAACTGAGGAGAGGCTGGGGGCCAAGGGAGACTGCAGTTCAGTGCACATTCAAAGATTAGAATATCTCCAAATTAGTTCCAGTGAATCATTTTAAATTATTTTAAAAGCTCTTTATATTTTAATCAGAGCCTATTCATGACCAGTTAATTTCGACAGCACGTTCTAAAATTACTTTCCTTAAGTGATGTGTTGTGCCAATGGCATAAGAATGCTAAAACCTTGTAAAAGAGGGGACACAGGAGCTTTGACAAGATACAGAAGAGCTCCCCAGCCCAGAATCTCATCTTCATCCATCTCCCTTAGAGTTAAGAGCAGGAGGGTGCATTGAATTGAGTACAGTTCCATACTACTGATTTAGAAACCGCTCCGCACTTGGGGAAGGAGAGTACTTACTACAGTATGTAGAAGTTCATGGCTTTTCAGTCCATTTCCCCCATTATTTTGTTCCTCTTTTTCTTAACTGAAGACTCTTGATGGTGATACTGATTTCTTCCTTTTTTTGGATAAACCGTTCTGATAATTGTATCAAAGCTTTTAACTCCCACTTTCCCAAATCTTCCCTTTGCTTCAAGATTAGGAAGATTACAAGTTTCATTAAGTAAAATTAGGGCTCTTTGGCAGAAAATTCTTAATCTTTTGATTTTAGTTTTGTGGAACATAGAGTCTAACGGAAGTCCTCTGGTTAACTAGTAGGGTGAATGGACCAGTCCAGTGTGGCAGTGCTATTCTTTAAAGCCATTCCCTTTTAGAAATGGTTCAAGAACAAGATATTCTTGAGATTCTACAACAAATTAGTGGTAGCACATAGTAGCCAATCAATAAATGTGTTGAATCAATGAATATAAGTACATGAACTCAAGATTCTTTCTGTCACTTATGTATTGTGTTACCTCCTGGAATCTTCTCTTTTTAACACTAATATTGGTGAGGAAGACCCTGAGGGGGCATTGTTCTCAGGTGAGTGTTGTGGAGGAGCAGGGAAGCCTCTACTCTCACCAAGAGGTCAGGGTTTCTTCCTTCCTTCTTTCCCTCTCTCCCTCCGTCTGTTCTCTCTCTCTCTCTCTCTCTCTCTCTCTATCTGTCTATCTCTGTCTCTCTGTCTCTCTTTCTTTCTGTCTCTCTGTCTCTTTTCTTTCTCTTCTTTCAAAATTTGTTGGTGTTTAGAGGTCCTAAATTTAAACTTATGTTCCTTGCTAAGTCATAGTGCCTTCCCCTTTTAGAACTCAATTGTGTGTTCCCAATTTGAAACAAAGTCTCTATCAAGAGGAGCCAAAACAAGAGAGGAAAGAGATGGACACAAAGAATTTTTAAATTATAACATCAAGTACATACTGTTAGTCATGAATTCTTAGGCAGTTTGTAAGAATCTCATTTTAAAGAAATAACACACTCAGAGTTGTATTCAAACACTGAGATAAATGCATCAACCTAAATTCATGGGTTTTTTTCATGTAGCTGCTAATTATTGAACATAACGAGGCTTATTCATAATTTCTATTCTCCTTCTGGTTGATAGCTGTAATCCTGTATTTGTACTGCTGTCATTCCCATGGTAACAGACTAATGTCTGAAGCATAAGATTATTAAATACAGAACAGTACATTAAAATAATGTTAAGGTTCTGACTTACAGAGAGACTTTCACACTGGGGCAAACTTCAAAAAGGAGAACACTTTTACAAAAAGCAATTTACTTGGCCAGTAATGTTCAGTATTCCCATAGCTATTACTGAAGAGATTTGTTTGAATTACAGCCTCTTCCCTACCAACCCGTCATCTCCTTTGGCTTTGCAGCGACTCTTAATCTGGTGTTTATGATGGCAGTCTGTTGCCATGGGAGTTACTCTGTTACAGTTATATCGTGATTTCACTCCAGGATGGAGTTGGAAGAAAATGTCGGCTAAAGCAAACAGATCTGTTTTGAAGCCCTTAGTCTACTAATGCACCTGAGAAGGCTAATTAGCTATCTGTCTCCTTTTAAACAAAGTCAAGCAATGTGTTGTAGAAGTTTGGTCTCTACAGAGGCCTGTCTTAAGATCACCAAGGTGTTGGGATATATTGGATGTAGCAACAAAGTTGGCTAGACTACAGGCTACTGGAAAATAGTTATGATTTATGTTTTTGGTCCTCTGTAACAGGGATGAAGAATCACCATGTTTGTTGCACACTGTGCCAGATTTGTGCTTTTCTAGTGAGACGATTTTTGCCACTATAGATCTCTGGTCCCTCTGTTTTACTAGCTTTTGCTCCTAATAACCCAGAAGCACCATCCTACAGAGAACATGTGCAACTATACCATGTGCTGAAATACATTTATCCCTTCCACGTTGTGACTTTCCTCATGGAGATTTTGATATTAAGAAATAATAAATGGCAGTTTTGGGGGAGTTTTGAGAAAACTGCAGAGAACATGCAAAGGCTAGCAGACAACACAGGAAAATTTTTAGAAACTCAGAAATGCATAAACTATATGTATGGTATTCTATAATATCAACATCTTTTATATTTTAATACAATAAGAATTAAGACTTCTTTTCTGGTCTGAAGGGAGGACCAAAAACTTTTACCTGAATTTTCCAGATTGAGGGGGCGCATGGCCCCTTAACCCTTACGTTGTGGAAGGGATGTAACTTTATATTAGAAACCTGTCACCTTTAGAGGTCCTTGTGAAGTGAAAGTTCTCACAATAATTTTACTATGATGATCCCTTGTGGGGCTTCTTCGTCGTCTACTATTTGTGACATCCTAGGGAGTAGATTATTTTCATGACACATAAATGTCAGAGAGACAGCTCCTCGACTTAATACATGGAGCGCTACCTCCCTTTGGGATGCCTCAGCTAATGATGAGGAGAATAACTCATGTTTTTGTATAGTACTAGGGTTAGGCTTATAAAGCACTTTGCTCACAGCAGTCACGCCTTGAGGTATGTAGTGGCATAAATCTGATCCATATTTTACAGATAATTAAACTGAAGCTCATGGAATTCAAGGCATTCCCAGTTGGTCACATCGGAGTTTTGGAGGGTAGGATTCCTGAGCCTCTTGACCTGACTTTAAGTTCAGTGGTTCTTCCATTATACCAAAATGGCTTGTATTTAATTCTACTTCTGTATTTCAGAGTATATGATCATGTGCTTCATTTTGATGGTTCTTACATATTTTTAGGAAGTAACATATGCATCATATGGAGACGTGCAGAGTTTAGGATTTTCTTTTTTTGCTTGTAGACTCAACCTGTATGTCAGAATGAGGAACCCTTTTGACTTATTGGGGAAAGAAAGAGAAGTAAAAACCAACATTATACCAGCTCAGTGACATTTTTTTTTTTTTTTTTTGCTTTGCGAACATCTTTTTCTGATTGACACCAGTTTGTCACTGGGAAGATGTGTCTGTTACCTTTAAATCACTGTGACTTCATCTTAAACTTGAAGTCTCTTCAGCTCTGTGGTTGGCTCCTTCACTCCAAACAGCATCTTTCCTCAAAAGATGATGTTCTGCTGAGAGACTGATGGCAGTCCAATTTTCTCTGCACTTTTTATGATGCCTTTTTTTCCTATATCTTACCCGGCCTTCTTAAGTTAAGACAGTGATTGTGTGTAATACGTGTTTACATTTTTTTGCTGTTGTTTTTGGGGGGAGCTGTTCCAACACAACAAGAAGAGATTAGCTGTAATTACTGCATTAGGGACTTAGACATTGTTTTGTACTTTTTTTCCCTTGGAATTACTAAGGTAGAAGCCATGGAGTTTACTTGCTTTCTTATAAAGCGTTATCTGCTCTAGCCAAGTTCAACCTTGTAATAACAAGGAGTATTGCAAGGAAGGACCACATTGCACTAATGTATTTGGATGCTGGAAGTTTGCCCAGCTGCTCTAGGCCAAATCTGGCCAGTTCTCCCTTATACTCACTTCTCATAAACACGATCTATCAAAGCAAGTGAAAGCCCTGAATGCCCATGATTTCCTCCTCTCTTAGAAGGGAAAAACAATTGAGGACTGCTAATTAATGCTGATACTTCCACTGAAATTCCACCTATTTCTTTTAAAAATAAAACTGAGGCTGAAGTCTGGAAAACTTTTGAACTATGACTATGTAATAAAAATAATTAGGAAAGGAACCAGAGAGAGCATTTCTCCTTTAGAAACCTGATTTGTACTGAGAATGGAACCATAGTTCTTGAGACTAGGTCCCCCAAAGCATACCATCTCAGTGTTGTGTGCAGTCTGCATGCAAATTGTTTTCCTTAAGCTCTTTATAAATGATGAGATGACATTAAAAGAATAGTTTAATCATGTTTTCATTTTGCAATGTGGAATGCTAGAGGAGATGGGTAAAAGGATATTTCTTCATCTCATAAAGCAAACTTCTGGTGTAATAAAGTTCTGACTAAAACTTAAACCAGCATTTTTTTCATTTATCTTGGTTATTGCTTTTTCCCAGTCTTGTGGTTCTTGTAAACATGATTTCCCCCTCCAGAGGTAGATAGAAAACAAAGGTTATAAAGGGGGAGTCTTGGTATCCAAACATGTTGCTTCTGATGTTTAGTCTTAAGAAAAACATTTGAAGTTAAAAGAAAAGTAATAGGTCGTCTTGATTTTTTCCTTTTGTTTTTTTTTCAAACTGAGAATCTAGATCTTCCAAGATTTCGTTTAGATAGAGATCTAATATAATTGTGTGATTTGGGGCTGTCATATGATTGCAGAAAAGGTTAATGTTCCCAACTGTTATAACCACTAGGTTTTCTGCAGAGATTGTGTATATCTGAATATACACACCATTGTCTTTCTCCCCATGTAGAGCCCCCCCACCTCCTTCCAGCCTCTTTTCTGGTTTATTTTGCAGTACTCTAAACGACTTACTTATTTACCTTCTCAGAGTAAGAAGAAAAGCTTGGGGAACTAGGGTAGGTTTCCCCCTCCCCTCTTCCCCCCCCCCCCCCCCCCATCATCCATAAAGGTGGTACTATTTTATAAATTCAGCCCTTTCCTAGTGGATAATTTATCACTGAGATCAGTG
>CM053771.1:110336424-110465855 GCA_028658325.1 Potorous gilbertii
TTCTTCATCAAATTCCCTCCTTCTTCTGTAATTCCTTTGTCTTATAAAATATTTTACCACAGTAGAATGAAAACTTCTTGAGAGCATAGGTTGTGTTTTTTTATTTCTATCTATCCCTTGGGCCCAACGTTTTGTGTGTGTGTGTGTGTGTGTGTGTGTGTGTGTGTGTGTGTTATATACTTGTTGAATAGAATATAGGAAGATAGCTATTTAATGAGACTTATGTAAAGGTTTTCCTATCAATTTAAGCATTTGGAATATTTGCAAATGCTACTTACTTGAAATGATGTTTTTGTATGTAGTATATGTATGTTGTTTTCTATGTACTATTAAACCATATAAGTGTCAAATAGTTTCATATAAAATAATATGCCAGACCTTGATTTGTTGAATGGAGAAGATAGCAGCATGCCTGGGACATTGCTTCGATCAATATCGAGGGTCATTTGGCTAGTTGTACCATGTGTAATCTTAATGCTTGGAGTGTGATCAGTTTTCTGTTTCTTACATAATAGATATATCAGTAAAAACAAAACCAAAAACAGCATCAGTCACTGAAAAACTATAGCCCTGTGGTGGAATGGGGTTGGGGAGGTGAGACGTGACGCAATCTTAGAAAGTTTTGCGTTCAGGATAACAAATATTTTTTATTTGGCTAGTTGTGAATCTTGAAAGTCAAGGAAATTAAAAGGGAATTGAGGAGGAGTTGGCTTTGAAGAGCTGATTAGCTGTTGAGGGAAGCTTATTTCTAGTGATTTGACTTATTTTTGGAAGGGATTTTCTTCTTTGTCTCTCTGTTTCTATCTCTCTCTTTCTCTCCCCTTTTCTATCTCCCCATAAACAGATTTTGAAATCTAATTAGTTAAGTTAGTCACTAATGCATCATGTTTCTCAATTAGTTTATTTTTTTTTTTAAATTACCTTAGCTTTTCCTAACAGAAATACTTTTAGATTCAGTTGGTGACATAGCAGTTGAGTAATTCTCATGGTTTTCTGTTGGATGTGGGTGTAGCAAAAATCTACTAGGCAGTTCTTTGGACATATATGTCCCTTGACACAGTATTTACTTTTCTTCCCAGCCATATTCATTGTCTAGATTTGACTGGGTGGGTGTGCTTCTTTATTTGTCAATATTAAATGGTAAGATAAATGAATTGATGACCCATTGTTTTAAATTAGCTAAGTCCCTGGAGGGCTTCTTAGGTAAAAAGCATTCACTTCTGGAAAAGCTGTGAAAAATTGAAAGTGTTTACTGGAGGATAAGAGAAAGCAGAGAGCTGTGGTGGTAGAAAGGGTATCTGAAATTATCCTTATTTCAGAGCGACTAACAACTCCTTTTTCCAGAGTTTAGAATTTTGCATGTTACTTTGAGCTTAATCGAATTACTTAATCTAACTCTTCTTACCCTTTCCATTTGAAATCACATCATCTCTCTAATAAGTGTGTGTGATACTCAGCAAGGTGGTAGAAACTGAAATGAGTATGAATGTATATTTTCTGTAAGGTGTCTGAGAGCAATAATGAAATCTCTTTAAGCTATACAGTAGAGGAAGGTGGGCGATCCATCAGAAACACAGTCTTGGATTTGGGTCTTCTGTTTAGATTAGGAATGTTAAGAAAGATGGATGGTAAATGTCTTTTTGCTGCATTGTCCCCAAAACATGAAATGAAATCTAAAGACTCTCAAAGAAGGTTTCAATTACGATAGCAAATGGCTTGAACAAGGATTGGGTTAGGGGAGGTCATGGGCCGATGGAATGCCAGTTGTGGATTTATATTGCTTAAAATGAAAACATTATTTCCATTAACCCCTTTCCTCTAACACCTCAACCAGAGTTATTTTCAGATTGTACTTTGGTAGGTGTTAGTCATACTTGATAAAAAAATGCTTTATCGCTAGTGTGAATTGCACAGCATTTCTGTATGTATACCTCCCCCTCTTGAATGCACAATGCATGGCTCCCTTGTCTAATCCTCTTGTGAGATATGACCATTGCTTTGTTCTATTGACTTAACTTTGAAAATATAGTGGCAAGCTACCCACATGCAAAGAAGCATTTCTAAATGTTTTAATTAAAAATGTAATAAGTGAATTCTGTGTTGTGGTTTTCAGTGATAACAGCTAATCAACTGCCAAATCACGTCCTGTACTTGAGTTGAGGGAGTAAATATTCCAGGTTTTAAGGGGTGGCTCTCAGTAGGTTTGCCCTCACTCAGGTGGCTGTGATTTGAGTGTGGTTTTTTTGCCCTCTTACTACAAATGGAGAAAGAGTTGGTAAGCAGAAGATGAAACATCCTTTTAATGAATCGGCTCCAGTGTGCACTCCGGGGCAAGCACTTTAAAAGAGCACCATTAATTTGAATAAAACAGGAGAAGGTAGGTACTTTGTACATCCATAAAGCACTGAAGGGGATAAATCCAATTATCTGTTCAATATTTAATGGCCATAAAGTTAAAAATTTTAAAGGCAGTACCTCTGAGACTGCTTAGTCAATTTCTGTCCATATTATTTTTGACATTCAAAAGTCAAGGTAGAATAGCCATATTGATGGCAGTGCTCATCACAGTGGCCTGCAAGTTCAGTGCCATTGACCCTGGGATTTGTGGTATTCTCTGTGGCTGTCAAGAAGTTACATTTTTGAGGTAACTCATGTTCCCTTGTTATGGTACCCTTCTTAAATGCTTGTATCATCTCTTGCTGGTAGTTTCTTACCCGGCATAAGAGGTCAATTAAGAAATGAATGTTAGCTAAGGTGGGTGTGAAACAAAGAACAAGAGCTAAAAAGATGACTGTCGGGTTTTGGATAGACCTTAAAAAGAGAACCCGGAATGATTACGTTTTATTAATTTCAAAAAACTTCATTAAAACCAAACACTGTTTTCATTGATTTCAGTTCCATGACAGTTTCTTTCCTTAAGCAGCCAGTTGAATAAAAAGGATCACCGTTTCCTAATTTCTCCAACCCTATCTCTTTCTTTCATTATCTAATTTTATATAACCAAGTTTTGCAGTTTGGTATTACTCCATACGTGATCCAGAGGAGAAGCTGATTCAGAAGGTTTTTAAAAAGAAAATCAATGACATAGCGACAGTAGGAATTAATGTCAGTATGACATAGTGATTGTGTGATAGGCCAAAGCTTTTTTCTTTTTGCGGATTAGTTATACAGGATCCTAATTAGCTATTAACATGCTCTCACCTTGTATGGTCCAAACTACAGAAGCATGTCTTATTGTATTCTAGAGAATGTCACTGCTAGTTATCTTTTTACTTATTCTGTTTTATGTATTGCATTTTGCACTAAATTTTACCCTTTTGGAAATCCCCACTGCAGAACTCTACGCTTCCTTGGGCACAAGATCACTTTCAAATTGGATTTTATTGACTTGAGTTTTTCTAGCCAATATCTTTTGGAGATGAATTATCGGATGATGCTGATTTTGCTCTTAAAAGACAGTAAAGAATTAATCGGAATGTAATCCCTTAGTGGTGATGGGGGGCAGATATAGGAAAGTAGCAAAAGCTATTTACCAGATTTTATGAACCCAGAGAGTTGACCTCTTTTTAGATAGAGATTTGAGGAGGAGATTTGCAGGTAGGTTTTAGGAAATGAACTAAGCCTACATATTGTAGGGATAATAGTATAGCTGAAGATTTTCTTTTTTTGATGGGGGAGGTGGGAATTTAAGTTTTGCAAAGCTTTTTTATGCATATTTTCATGTTTCTTATACCAATCCTCTTACAGTTTTCTCTCCAATAAAATGGGGTTGCTTTCTTTTATTCTATTTTCAAATGAAATTTTGGATGGCTGATTGTGTCTGAAGGATGGTATCTACTAAGCTGTAAATCCATGGGAAGTAGAGTCCTACTTTTGATTCTAAATGTTCTGATTTATTTTGGTGTCAAACCAATGGAAATCTTTGTTTCTTTTTTCCTTTTCTTTTAAAATGCAAAATGGTATGACAGTACAAGGACTTTCTAATCATTTTGTAATCCAGCATACTGCTTGTTAATTTGTATTACTTCATATTATTATTTTAATTGCAATATATTAATTATTTATATTAATTGGTATTTGTAAAGCACTAAACATTATGAAGATATTTCTATATGTATTAAAGAACTTAAGAACTCATTTTTTGGGGTCTGTGTTCTATTTCTAAAATCTTACTGAAAGTTTGCTCCCTGAGGTGAGAGACCTTTGTTGTATCCTCTCAAGTGTCTTACACATATTGGGGCTCAAATAATGTTTGATGGTTGAGCGAATGAATGAGTGAGTCTCAGTCTCATCTATTGCTTTGTGCATTGCTGCATGTACTTTCTTGAATTGCTCTTAAAAAATAGCAAAAACAATGGGGTCTTATTTGGGCCTTGTTTCAAGTGTGAGCAGGTGTAAAATTAAGACCAAATGCTGAGGTTTTTCATTTTCTGAAATAATGACAATCATAAATTTTCAGTTGGAAAGGACTTAAGAGATAAAGAGATGAGAGATGATTTAAGCCTGCCTCATACATTTACAGATGAGGAAGAAGGCAATTTGTTGTAGTGGAAGTAGCTGTGGATAGTAGAGTCAGAAGATCTAAATTTAAATCCTTTAGATACTATCTGAATCGCCTTGGGGAAGCCATTTTACCTCTGGTAGATCATATTCTAGATTCTTCCTAGATCTAAATCTTATATTATCCTATGGCATGAGGAGACATAGAAGGTAAGATTTTCCCAGGGCCACCATGCCAGAATTAACCTCTGGATTGCTGATTCCTGGGCTGGGATTCTTCCCATTTTACTATGTTGCCATTCACATGTGTCCTCTGATCACATTAAATTTGACTCAGGACTCACTTAACCTTGACTGACTTCATCGAGAATTGAGAGTTATTACTTTGAGGCTTGTGTCCACTTTGTTGCTTTTAGATGCTGAGATGTTGAGTTCCTGCTTAATGAACTTACTCTGCAAGGGGCAGGAAAAGTTTTACTAATTATTATTCACTTTTGAATAAATTCAAGAAACATTTTCAACTTCCCCTTAAATCACCTGGGTCCCATTTCAGATAATCATTAGGGTTTCATTTTCATTCAGCTGGATGGCATACCCAGAGATTGTTTAATGGGATCGCTTACATTGATGGATGGTTTAATATTTTGAAGATAGCACACAGTAGCACTTTTAAGAGAATAATCAGGACTGGCATGTGAGGGATGTGAATTGCATGCATTCTGCATCTGGGGTAGTGCAATTTGTGGAGGGTTTTTTTGGCTTTCTTTATATCCCAGATCCTAACCTGAATTTCCTATCTGGATTATTTACCTGGATCTGATGATGAATTCAGTAGAATGTCTTGATATAGAGTGTAATTCAGTGCTGTATTTGAGGTATAGTGCTTAATTGTTGAATATAATTCTTGTTGAATTGTCATCAATGGGACAGGAAAGAGATGATGGACTGCCAAACTGTTATAGAAGAAAGGAGTCTGTCCTTGGTTTCCTGTAGCATGAGAATGGATGGAGAAGCCATAGGGAAGTGAAAGAGTGGGAGAATATGGAAGGGTCTTTGAATCAGTATATCTTCATGGTACACCCCCTCCCCCTCCCCAAGCATGTTGTTTTCACCCCATTGATCTGGCCCAGTCAAGATCTGTTGATTTTATTATATAATCTATGCTGCAGGGGGAGGAAGAAGCTGCTGTTTTATTGCTCCCTCATAAAATTAATTGGCACCTAAAACAAATATTATTAAAGATACTGTATCTTTTTCACACCATGATGATTGAGGTAGTTTCAGTGTGGACTTTATATTTTACATAAACTGATTATGACTTGATTTAGGGAAAAGTTGGGCTCTCCTTTTCAGTTTAGGGAAGGAGTGGGTCAAAGATGGCGAATGCCTTCTCTTAATAGGAAGGGCCCTAGTGAGGGAGGCTGGTGAGTAATGGACGTCCCCAGAGTGTACTGCTCACTTCAAGACTGATTCCCCCCATCCCACTTCCTTGATGGAGGAAATTTAATCTTTACTAAAGCCAAAATCTAGCGCAGCACTTTGTCAGTGAGAGAATATTTTGAGCTTCTGTGTTTTGCCTGTTGTTTTTTTTCCACAAATGTGTGAAATGTTGGTATCACAAGAAAACCAGGCTATTTTTGGTTTCTTAAAATGTAACTCCATGGTCCCCATGCTGGACTGAATTTCTTTTTAATATGCTGTTTTCTTAAACCTAACCTTTCTGTGGGGAAGAGTAATAAGTTTATTGTCAGTATTGTGAATATTTTAATTGAAGATAAACGAGTTTCCTTTTTAAATGTCTTCCGCATTACATATCTTCAGCTTTATTAGCTTAATTTCTGGAGATTCTCAAAGCCAGATAAGCTTAGCAACTCTAACCTGATTCAGCATTCATTACTCCTGCTAAATCAAATAAGACCAGGCTAATAGAAACATGGCTTGTGCAACCATTCTTCAATTTAATTAGAATATTGTACATTGTATTGCACTTAGATGTTTATACCAAAGGCAGAACTTTATCAGTCAACTTGGATACTCTCATGGCTATGTCCTCCAGCTGGAGAAATTTCTCAACTGTTGTGTCAAGCTTTTCTGGGAGAGCTTTAAAAACAGAATAGATTCTTCAGCCTTTTTTTTCCCCCCCAATTGTGGTTTTGTCTGAAAGAATAAAGAAACAACACCTTGACTTCACATCACTTCTAGTCTTAGGAATTCATGGTACCTTTTACCATAATTTTCCTAGAGAGGCAAGTATTCTGTAGGGACAACACCATACAATTTGGGGTTAGTAATCTGTTTAGTCATTTCTTGGGTGCTTACTTTAGTATCTACCTAGACCAATCACAAAACACTTTAGAGCCTCAGTTTCCTTATTTTAAAATATGTATGATATTTGTACTTACTACCTAACGGTAGTCTTGGAAGAGGGTATTTGTCAATGTTAAAATGCTATATAAAAATGAGTTTGTGGTTATTATACTATTACTGCATTCTTAGATTTTTGGCTTTATTTCCATTGCTTGATACAGCATATATACTAAGTTTGCATACTTGGGAAGGTTAGTTAGTAAATATTCATTAAGCATTGACTATGTGCCAGGCACTTTGCTAAGTGTTGGGGATTCCTCTCTGCCAAAAAGTATCTGCCGTCATTGACCTCATCATCCAATAGGGGAGACTGTAAAACGAATTTGTACAAACAAGTTATATACAGGATAAATAGGGCTGTAAGATAAGTTTATTGAAAAATTAACTTCATTTAAGTGATTAAAAAGCTTATAGCTGAGTAATTGCAAGATTCATTGAACTGGAAGGGACCTTAGAGAGGATCTACTCCAATGCCCCTTCTCTTTCACAGAGGAGGAAATTGGGACTGGGACAGCTGAAGTCCCTAGTACTTAATAGAAGTGAGAGTTGAATCCAAGTGTTCTGACTCTAGAGTCGTTACTCATGACACTATTTGCTACTTGAAATTAATTCTTATGTCAGAATTAATATTCTTGCATCTTTTTGTCATGTCATTATTGGCATTGGCAACACCCAAAAGGCATCATCAGTATAGTCATTTGAACTGACCAGATCGTCCATCTTAAACTTGACATCACTATAAATTTCTTTGTGTCTCAACTTTTAAACTAATGAACTGGTTAATTGCCAACATCTGTTGGTTACATCAACATAAAGTGACTGTTACAGAATGACTAGTTATCAGTGAATTGCATTCAGCACCAAAGAAAGAGCATCCATCCTAAGGGGATCCTAAAAGTAAATGAATAAATAGGATTTTCATGTCCTTCTTCAAGCTTTGCTTTTTAGGATATCTTCATGAAAACATTGTCTATTGCTTCGTTAGTTGTTTTAAATGAGTAACCAGTTGACTAAATAACTGAGAAAGCATGTGTATTCACATACACACATGTATACACAGAGAATCTTTTTCTTAGGGAGGTTTAAAGTTTGTCAGTTTATTTTAAAATAGTGTGAGAGTTTTCAGGCTATCATCCAAAGAAGTAATACTTTTACTACCACTATATAGAATTTCAATATATGTATATGTGTGTATGTGTGTGTGTGTGTGTGTGTGTGTGTGTGTGTATGAAATTTCTTTTTGTTTTAAAACAAATTTTTGTTGATCTTTTTTTTATATTATCTGAATTTCCCTTGTATCCTTTGTCTTCACCCTTTCAGAAGACTCATTCATAAGATAAAAGATTTTTGGAAGAGAAAAAAGGTCATAAAAAAAAAAATCTAACGAGCACTATTCCATACCCAGATAGCCCCACTGCAAAGGGGTGAAGGAGGTGCATTTTATATTTTCTTTGGAGTCTAGCTTGTTTTTTGAATACACGTAATTTCTAATTATATCTAATTATGTGTCTGTAAAAATCAGTAACTAGATTTGATGGTTATTTTGCCTGTGTTCCCTGATACAAAGTATTTAGGGAGATTACTTGAACTCTTGGACCCTCGTTTTTCTATTCTCTGAAATGAGGAGATTGGACTAAATGTTTTTTAAAGATTTCTTCTAACTCTGAAAGCCTATGAGTCTCTTGATTTAAAAAAAAAATCTTTTGGAATGCCTTTTGGATGTATAGTAATCCCTTTCAGGGAACTTTTACTTCCTCTCCCTGATTCAGAAAATTTATTCCAGTTGAAGAGGCAAAATTAAACAACTGAAGAACATTTATGTAGATAAATATTATAGAAAAGTACAAAATCCATATACTTGTAAGTAAAACATATAACAGGTAAGGGGGAGGCCAAGTAGAAGAAAGACTGTGTTACACTGAAGGAATGGTGAGTATGGCAGAAAGAAGGGCCTTGTGCAGAATATGGGATTTGAGCTGATTCTTGAGGGAATCAGAAAGTTAGAATGAGTAGGGAGGTCATTCTAGGACAAGCCAGTGAGAGGTCATTCTTATGTGAGGAACAATTAAAGGCCCAGTGTTGCTGAGTTATAGCATATGGGGACAGGATATATATAGGTTGGAAAAGTAGGAAAGGGCTGGGGTGTGAAGGGCTTTAAAAGTCAAACAAAATATTTTCAATTTGATCCTAGAGGTAATAGGGAGTCATTGGAGTCTAGGGAGATGGAGGGGAAGAAATGTTATATTGTCGACCTGAACTTTAAAAAGACCCTTTTGACAGTTGAATGAAGGAGGGGACTGGATTAGGAAGAGACTTGAGACAGAGATGCCAGCCAGAACACTGGTCTGCAATTTTCGAGGTGGGAGGTGATAAGGCCTTACAAACTAGGGTAGTGACTATGTTCGTGTAGAAGAAGGTCTGTATACAAGATGTTATAAGGGTCGGGAAAACAGAAGTTGGCTGGCAACGTGTGTGATGAGTGAGGACAAGTAAAGTAAAGATTAGAGGAAGGATGGCACTGAGAGTTGTGAGTTTGGGCGTGGTGGTGCCCATGACCATAATAGAGAAGTTAGGAAGAGGAGAAGACTTTGGAAGAAAGATGAGTTCTGCTACTTTGGACATTTTGAGTTGGAGAGATCTGTGGGATATCTAGTTTTAGATGTCTAAAAGGCACTTGTTGATAGAGGACTGGAGGTTTGGAGAGGTCTGACGGCGATCTGCAGAGAGAAGATAATTGACCCGTAAGGAGTTGATGAGATCACTGAATGAGAGAGAAAAGAAGGGGAACCCAACCCTGAGGCTTGGAGAACACCCACAGTTAGAGAGAGTGACCTGATCAAAGACCTAGCAAAGGAGATTAAGAAGGAGTAGTTGGACAGGAAGGTGGCAGACCAAGAGAGGAAAGCAACGTCATGAAAACTAAGAGAGGAGAAAGTGTTTAGCAGCAGAGGTTGATCAACGCGTTAGTGTCTGCAGAGATCAAGAAAGTTGGGGATTGAAGAAAAGCCAATAGATTTGGAAATTAAAAGTTTGTTGGTAATTTTGGAGAGAGCAGTTTTAGCTGAAGATTAAAATGCAAACTACAGACGTTTGAAAGAGGAGAAGGAAAAGAGGTACACCTGGTACAGATGGCTTTCATAAGGAGTTTAATTAGCCCTGAAAGAAAAGGAATATAGGACCACATCTAGTAGGGATGGCTGCATCAAGTGAGATATTTTTAAAGATTGGGGAGATGTGAATGTTTTGGTAGGCAGCAGAGATAGTCAGTAGAGAAAAAGGAACTGAAGACTAGAGAGGGGGGGTAGAGTATAGGATGGGGTGATGACTTGTACAGACTTAAGGGTCATAATGCAGAAGGAAAGATGGAATGAGATACTACCATTAGACAAAAAATGTGACTTTTTATATCTAAGTCATATCCATTTAGAGTTTATTTTGTTACGGTGTAAGTGTTGGTTTGATTATACATTTAGAGGATTGAGAGATAAGAATGGGGCTGTTCAAGTCATAAATTCCAACTTCCCCATTTTACTACTGGGAAGAAAAGAGTGACTTTCCCAAGATTATTCAGACATGTCCCAGATGGCCCAAGGTTGCTTTGATGTAGTGGAAAAACTTGGATTATACAGTAAACATTTTCTGTTGGTATCTTCCATAGTATCTCATTCTCAGCTTGTGAAAACGTGAGCATTTTTTGTTGGATGACTTATTTTATATCTTTTTCGTAGTTAATCTTTCCTTCTGCAGGAGCTATATTTATGAAGGGACATGCTCTCCCCTCTCCCCTTTATTAGTTCTCTTGTCTGCTTGATGTAGGAAAAAGAGATCAAGCATTCAACTTCCAATTAGGGTAATTTCTGTTGGCAAATGATAATTGATGTTTAATTCCTTAGGAGCAGACAATACAAGTGTCATCTACTTTGCTCATTTTAAATTCTGAGAGGTGATCTCAGTCCTGAGAATGCTGTCATTTTTCTAGTGTTACTATTTACTATCTCAGCTTAGTCGTTAACATCAGTAAAGAGTTCATAAATTGACTCTAGGTTTGAAGTGTAAATTCTTGGCCCTAAAACTTTGTGAGCAAACTTAATTTTTCACTATTTGTATTGATCAAGGTAGTTTAAAATTGGTTTTACCATTGCATTCTCACAGAGAGGTAAATGTGCCAGAGACTTGTTAGGTGATATTGCCAGAGGTTGTCTGTTACTCCCTTGAGATTTTTGCCAGTCAGTGAATCTACCTTACTAGTTGGAATTAACTTTTTAAAATCTTGGCAAAGAAGAGGTAGATTCAGAAGAGTCAGATTTGGGAAACTATGTTCTCCTCAAAGTTCAATTTGCTAATAAATCTTTAGGAACTCTGTCACATGACATAATGAATGATTTTCTCTTATAAATATAAAAGTAGTCATTTAAACTTGCCATTGGCACCTCTTGCCAGGAGTGGGCATGTTTTTGCCTTTTCTCTCTTACAGTATTTTTCAGAGACATTCAGAGAGGATTTGGCATGCTTAGTAGCCTCTTGTGAGGTGCAGCTTAAGCACATTAGTCAGTAAAAGCTGCAAATGTCACCTGCTGTGAGTGATGACCACTCACCTGGAGTGCTTCTAACCAGCTTCTTCTAGAATAATTTATCAACTATGGAGACTAGTTGTCAAGTCGTTAAGTCTAGAAATGAACCCCAATAGGCTCTTTCTGTGTTTTTCCTATGAGATTATTCAGTCTTCATACCATACCAAAAGAGTACAAAACATTAAACATAAAGATGAGTGATGGTTTTGCCTCTTGGGAAGGTTTTTTGTCCTGTAGCATGTCAGCATTCAAGTGATTTAAACTTCTTAAAAAATATTCTGCTCTCCCCTCTTTGCCCTGTGAACATATAGCTATAAACTTCCTTTTTACAACTAACTTCAAATAATTGTGCTACAAACCCCAGATAGCTAAGTGTGGTCTCATCTTTCCAACCAGCTTTGCTAGTTCTTTTGGTAGTACACAAAGTTCTGTAGGTCAGCTTGAAATCATAATGCTTGCAAGGAAAAAAAATTAAAATTGACTTCAAAGGACAACTCTGACACGGTCAATTAATAATTAAAACAGTTTTTTAATGAGCTATGCAATTACCTGTGTGTCCCTGGAGATGATAGTTTATGGTATTATTGCAGTGCCCTTTCTTTAGTCATGGCGCATGACATTTGTAATTTAAAGCCGGCTAGACATTAAAGTGACAGAACTTTCATTAACCTTGTCTAAAGTTTGCTGATGACAAATGACTTATAAAAAATGCTGTTGTCAGAATACATCACCTATCTGAAGGCCTTAAAATGTCTCTTCTAGTCTTGAAGATCTGCGTGGACTTGAGTTGGGGGAAAGTGGACATTGGGGTGTTGAAGTGACTTGTAGATCTCACTACTAGTGTTGTGTATCATTTCTTTGTAGTCTTGTAAGTGATTCATGCTTCTTCTCCCTCCCTCCCCCTTTCCTGATTGAGGTGGGGTTTTCCTTATCATTGTAAAATTTGATTCCCTCTGTAGTTGGTAACTATAGTATAATTTCCTTTGAGTCAGGGCTTAGCATGCAAATTAGAAAAAATAGTAAATGTTTCTCATACTGGCCGATTAGAGTAATTATGTGTTCATTTTGTGCTCATCTTTTATTTTACTGTTGATTTTTTATGATGAAACTTTTTTTTGGTAAATAGTATTTTATTTTTTCCAATTACATGTAAAGATAGTTTTCAGCATTTATTTTTTTATAAGATTTTGAGTTCCAAATTTTTCTCTCTCCTTCTGTGCCCTACCCAAGATGATAAGCAATCAGATAGAAGTTATACATGTGTAATTATGTTAAATATATTTCCATATTAGTCATGTTGTGAAAGAAGAAACAGAACAAAAGGGAGAAACCATGGGGTAGGGGGGAAACAAAAACAAAAAAGTACAAATAGTATGTATTTTATGGAGTATTCAGACTCCATAGTTCTTTCTCTGGATATAGATAGCATTTTCCATCATGTCTTTAGGAATTGTCTTGGATCATTGTATTGCAGAGAAGACCTAAGTCTGTCATAATTGATCGTTGCACAATGTTGCTGTTACTGTGTACAATATTTTCCTTGTTCTTCTCACTTTACTCAGCATCTTACTGTTAATTTTTGAACCATTAAATCTTTACCCCCTCCTATCTCCTTTTGTCATTTTATGTATCTTCTTTCCTAGTTGGAGAGAAATTGCTATTTGTATTCAAAGATGACCACACAGTTAATTTGCTAAGCCATGCTTTTACTTTGGAGCATTTTAGAAATGTATGCAACTTACATTAGACACAAAGTAGATGGCAGGTAACTTCAGCTCTCTTGAGAATAATTACGTACCCATATGACGCCTTCTGTGTTTTCATTTCTCTGACTTAGACTGTCATTAGGACAGAGACCTCAGCTTTGAATGACATTGACTAGCAAACCAAAAATGAGTCCATTTAGGATGTTTTTATCTCTATAAATATTCTCTCTCACACATAAACATACACACACACACACACACACACACACACACACACACACAGAATGATCCCCAACATGGGGGAAGAAAGTATTTGTTGGTAATCTGGCATGGGTTATTTCTTTTTAGGAAAGAAAGAAAGTAAATCTATTAGGGGATATAGTTTTAAGCATTTAGAAACTATACTTATACAGGACATTTCCCAGCAGAGGGAGGGCTACAAGAAAAATTTCTAGCATATTTTTAATCACTAGTTTCCTTTCATTCATCTTTTCTCTGTACATTTTCCTATTGTGGAATCTTCTGAAACGATTTCTGCTAAAGCCACTATCACCTTTACATTCTTGGGATTATCAGAAGCCTGGGATGTTGCATCTGGTAGCACTAAGAAGCTGGGAGGCAGGTCAACATCTACATCTCTCTGTTTACTTGACCAGTCAGAAAAGTTGAATTCCAGCCTTGTGCTCCTCCACCTCAATTCTACATAACAAATAAAGCTATATAATAAGCAGAGGAGTACCTGAACAGGCACATGTGAACTTGACGTCACTTCATCTCTAGAGTTCCTTTATTCCATCTGAATTAGCCCTTTCTTTATCATCTTCATGTACTAGTTGTCCTTTGCTATTGCGGCCAGATGGCTGGATTAGAATTTCGAAGACTTGATCTGCTACATACCACCTGTGGAACCCTGGGCCGCTCCCTCCATATCATCTGTAAAATGAGCAGGTTCGACCAGTTGGTCTCTGAGGTCCCTTCCAGGTCAAAATCTGCAATCTGATGATTCTCATTTCCCCAGTTCACTGGCTGATTTTTACGCAAAGGCCAGACTTGACTTCTCTTTTGGGATGTGTGAGTGTTGTGATGTTCTAGGTCTTCCTGGCATCTTGAGGTGTAAGTGAGCATCATAAAAACGCCTCAGCCTGGGGCCAGAAGGGGAATCCTCTCCCTGGTTCAGCAGCCTGTGTATTTCTGTAGCGAATTTGCTTAAGGGCAATTGTGCTTTAATAAAATATCAGAGCAGTTTTATCCTCATATGCTTGTTTCTATTTCTTCCTTTTATATAGAAATGTTGATTGACAATCAAAGCTAAAGAAGGTGCTTGAATTCACAAACCTTCGGGAAGCCATCTTAATCTTCCTAGCAGGATCCAAATCATGTTTTGACCAGACCTGCTGTGGCGCATGTTCACCTGAGATTAGAAATCTGATCATTTTTGCTGTATATATGCTTTTCAAGTTCTGAAATCTTAATCTAGCTGGCTATTTTGTCACTGCTCCACAGGCAAGAAAGAATGCAGCTGTCTACATGTGCCCTTGCATGATTCCATGGACTGGACTGACTACATGATAGTCAGACACAACAAATTTCTTCAGTAAATGAAAAATCGTTAGGAAGTCGTGAGGGCAGATTTTCATTTTAGGCCTCGGCTCACATTTTGAAAATCCTTAGGTGTCATCTAAAAGCAGTGGCAGGCTTTCAGACTTGGATAAGTCACAGACCAAATTGGGCAAGTGCACGATGGTTTCTTTTAGGGAAGGGCTGACATTTATTTTTGATGTTGCTTTGAAAGGCAGGGGATAATGCTGTTTTTAAAACACTTTGAAGCAGCATTAGATATTGCAGACTAGCAAGAATGTCAGCAATCCTGATCCTTTCAGAAGTGTGCGTGTGTGTGTGTGTGTGTGTGTGTGTGTGTGTGTGTATGTGTGTACTAGGACTTCTACACAGGATCAGCAATAAAACACTAGTTGAGGCATAAATGTAAGTGACATACATTGTTCCATCAAACAGAATCTCTTGCCATGTAACTTTTGGCATTTTCTGGTTAAGGCCCCAGAACATCCGCCTTTACTATGATCTGTATCTTGCTTGTCTTGCTGCTGTAGGAAATTCTCTGATAGTACAAGAAATACTTTGCTCATCAGTGGAATAGATCCCTCCCCACATATATCTGGGGAGTGAATTTTTGTTCCCATAATTCCTTTTGAAGTGCCAAGAACTTATTCTGTTTCCACTGGATTAAAGAGAGTAAAATTATCTGCTTGAATCAGGAGTTACTTGGAGGAGGAGATCAGCACTACTGAAGCCTGTTGGGAGATCTGCATTTATAAGAAGATGGTTTCAGCAAGGATAAGTCATATCTTAACATCTTAGTCTTAAATGACAGATTTGTTGCAAAGAAAATGGAAGTGGACGGAGTTGGCACTGTTCTATTCAGTAGCAACATTTCAGAATCATATACTACACAGAATTTTGCCTGTGCTAGACTTTTCAGTAGTTAGTAGAGAAACAGAAGAAGCCTGATCAGACAGATCCTCTCTTCCCCCCACCCCCTAAATAATTTTCCTTGGACAGCCTGAAATCTGTAGTGTTATTAATGAAATTAGTAGCGTCATGTGAGGGAGGCTGGACTGTTGAGCTTCATTTGTTGCTAATAGTCTATGATTATAAATATGCTTCCTTCCTTACACAGACTCAGGTGTTTTATTGTACCCTTGAATTTCTTCATTTCTGCATAGGAAGTAGGCTTCTCTTTTAGTTTAGTGATACTACCATGAGTCGGCAAGTTGACCTTTCTTTGATCCATGTGAGAAACATTTTGCTACCTTTGGAAAAAAAATTTCATTAATTGAAAAAGAAATCTCTGACAGCCTCCATAAAGTGAACCAACAAAAAAAAATATCATCTGCCATGTTTCATGGCAATTGGCATTTTAAGCTTTTACCTGTCCGGTTTAATTTTACTGTTTCTTAGCAACAGATTAACTACCACCCTCCTCCACCCCCAAGTTTAGAGTCCATAATGCATTTTAAAAAATAAAATGATAATCTTCTTAATCTTTATCAAGTTTACCTAAGGATTTTAATGGAGTTCGTGATTTGTCCTTTTCGTAATATTTTGTGACAAGGCATTAGAGAATTTCCGTATGGGTAATCTCTTCTATTTAAAATATTGCTTTGTTGTTCTGTCCTTACAGTTGTGAATGACAGTTTGTGACCCCATTGGGGGTTTTCTTGGCAGAGATACTGGTGTGGTTTGTCATTTTCTTCTCCAGCTCATTTGACATATGAGGAAACTGAGGCAAACAGTGTTAAGTGATCTGCCCAGGGTCACACAGCTAGTAATTATTTGAGACTCGATTTGAATTCATGTCTTTTTGATTGCAAGTCCAGTGCTCTATATACTGCACCACCTAGCTGCTCAAAATGTCTTTTTTAAAAATTTAAACATTGTTTAAGAGCAAGAAAGTTCTTTCCTTCATAGGATATCTATTCTTTGTTCTTACTGGAACCACCAATTCCTCCACCCTTCAATACCTTCTCAACCATATCCTTATTCTGACTTTACTCTCCTTTCTTCCTGATCCTGTAGTTAACCATGAACTCTATGTTGTCTTTTACTTTGGAATCTCTCCCCAGCACTCCTCGTTCTTTGCCATAAAATTACTCCTGCCATTCAACTCTTGTATTCCTGTGGGTTTAATTATCACCTCTATGCAGATGACTCATAGTTCTGTATATGCAGTTCTTTCCCATGAGCTTCAGTCTCTGCTTACCAACTGCCTAATGGACATCTCAGAGTGGATGTCTTGGAGACATCTCAAAAGCCCCATGTCCAAAATAGAGCTCAGTATCTTTCCCCACCAAACCCACCATTTTTCCAAAATTCCCTATTTCTTTCCAAGTCACAACCATTGTTTAACTCTCCCAGGTTAGTAACTGTGTTATGCTTGACTTCTCACTGTTCCTTAGCCAGTCAGTTGTCAGATCTTGCTGTTTTTACCTCCACAACCTCTCTTTCGTCTGACCATTCTCTCTCTTCACATAGCCACCTCCTTAGTTCAAATCTCTCGTTACCTCTCATCTTACCTAGCCTATTGCAGTGGCTTTCTAATTGGTCTCCTTGCTTCAGGTCTCTCTCCATGCCAATCTCTCCTCCACAACAGCTGCCAAAGTGTTTTCCCTTAGCACAGACCTGACCTTGTCGGTCTCATACACAATAAACTCCAGTGGTTCCCTTATTGCTTCTAGGATCAAATAAAAAGTCCTCTGTTTGGCTTTTAAACCCTTCACAAGCTGGCCCCAGCCAGTATCTTGCTGGCTGCATTGTTCATCACTGACCCTCCTGCACTTCTGTAATCCAGCTAATCCAGCTTTGTAAACTGGCTTTCTCTCAGTTCCTCACACAAAGCACTCTATCTCCTATCTTCCTGCCTTTGCCCTTGCCATCTGCTTTGACTGGAATGCACTCCCTCCTCACCTGTACATTCTCAACCCATCTTCTATACCTTTGTGTGCCTAATGTGTAATGCTTGCATATGCATTTGTTGACCTCCATTGAATATAAACTCTGAGAAATAGGAAGTACAAGAAGATGCTTAGCAAATCCTTGTTGATTGATGCCATTCTGAAGACATTAGTAGTCATTGTCATTTTCTCATATGGTAGCAGGTTACATATTGGCTATACCAGTAAATTCACCACTGTTGGCAGCTAAGCTACAGTCTCTTGCTTAAATCTTGAGTGGAGGCAAAATCTTACTCCTTTGCTAAGTAGTCATTTCAGTTTTTAGTGAACTTTGCTTCAGTTTTACAGTATTCATCATAGGTGACAATGACTGATGCTCAAATGACTTTTCTTAAAAATGTATCTTTAAAAAAAGGCACTTACACCAGAACATTGGGTTCTTACTTTCACACAACCCATAGTAGTATAGATTGACTCAAGAAAATGGAAATAGTGTTATTTTAGTGGACAAAGATCTATGAAGATACTGCATAATTTTCAAAGGGAAAATAATAAGTTGTTTTTCTCTGGTCATCTATACCACTAAAATTCAATGTGTCATTCAAAAATAAAGTCTAATTAAAAAAAACCAAATATAGCTTATTAACTTTTTTTTTTTAAACACCACACCTCAGTAATTTATGCATGTTCACTCAGGGTTTCTGGGAGAGAGAGATCTCATCTTGCATGATGATGCAAGAAAGAAATTTCTAAATCTCTTCTGAACACTGATTAATTGCTGGAGAGATAATGTGGAAAGAGTACTTCTCTCGGTGACAATAGATTCTGATCTGTTTCTGCTGCCACTGGCTCATTTTGACCTTGAACAAGTTACTTAATCTGTCTAACTTGATTCCATCTGTAAGATGGGCTATTTCTTGCTTACTTATGACCCTTGGGAGTCATTATTTATAAAGCACTTTGAACTCTTTGGGAAGAAATGTACCTTGTAAGCAATGGGGAGGAGAATCTCTCCCTGGTGTGCCATTTCTCCTCTGATTCTGGGTAAAGATTTCTTGTTCTAATCCAGATTGAACTACAGAAGGACTTGTTCCATTCATATCAGTATTCTGGAGGCAGTGATCAGGAAAAGATGAGAAATCCATTATGCCTGGGTTGTTTGGGATTCCTAAAGGATATAACTCTCAGGTGCTGCAAGACAAACTCCCTTCAGTTCTTTATACCATGCTGTACAGGTGACCTCCATGTAAAATCCACTGCCTGTTGCTTTGGACATCACTTGACACTAGAAAGCCATGCATTTTGTATTTTTGCATGTCAGAATCTTAGCCAGAGGAATTAAAAATAAATATTTAAGCAGGTTCTTGACTCTACCTATCAAGGAAGCATGGAGACAAGCAATATGCTTAGGAAATCTTCTTGCTCACATTTTAATATGGCAGAGAAATGTGATGTTTGCTTCTGACAATTCCAAATGTGCATGTGTTATGTGACGAGAGCTGTGCACTGAAAATGCCAGGACTGGCTGTGGAGAGCCATATGATAACATGTGACCGACCCTAGTGACGGAAATGAATGTGCCCTGGCAAAAAGAATCATTAATCTGGATGAAAATATTACCACATAGTGTGCAGATTAATCCTGGCAGTCTAATGGCAGCAGCATTCATATATAAAACCTACTCTGTGGTCTAACAAATGCCAAATCCGTAGACAGCTGCGCTGATGTGAACTGTGACTCTGCAGTAGGTCACTGGGGTAAAATCTTACCATATTAGTAAGACTCTGCATTTGCAAATGCTGCTCTCCTGAAATAGAAATCTTATGCAAAATGTAAGCAGGATGATCACTGTGGGTTTGTCCTTTGGAAAATATGCAAAAGTGTGGTCCCAAAGTTTATATATGCACTACTCCATCCAGCACTTATTGATGAGCATGAATTGAGATGGAAAGGTGTAAAAGTAAGTGTCCACATCTGAAAACTGGTCAGAGAATTACACTGTTTTCTATTGTTGTAGCCTTCTCTTATTTAAAAAAAATCAGATCTTCTGTTAAGTGAATGTTCAGTAAGTGGTATTCTTTTGTTGTCATTTTTCAGTCATGTTCAACTCTTCATGATCATATTTGAGGTTTTCTTGGCAGATATACTGGAGTGCTTGGCCATTTCCTTCTCCAGCTCATTTTACAAATGAGGAAACTGAGGTAAATAGGTTTAAGTGACTTGCCCAAAGTCACACAGCTAGTAAGTATCTGAGGCCAGATTTGAACTTGGAGAGTTAAGGCTTCCTGATTGCAATCCACTGTGTCACTGAGCTGCTTTGGTATTCATTTAGAGACAAATGAACAAACATTTGTTTTTGAACTGTGAGTTTCAGTGAACATTGCTTAAGTTTATATGATTTTTTGTAAATGGTGAGGTACATAAAAAATCACCTGAGTTCTTTAGGGTGGGGCATGGGTCAGGGGAAGGTAGTCACTGGTAATAGTGTTGGAGTGTGTGTGTGCAGGGAATAAATTTACATGGTGTGTCATAGTAGAGAAAGTAGAGTGATAGAATATGATGCCTGCAAGGTGATCTAGCTCATCCCCTTCCTTTTGTAGTGTAGGTAAGTAAATTTAGCTTGGAGCTGAAATGAGTTGTCCAAGGTCACACGAGATATTTCTGGTAAAGCTAAGTAAGACACTTCTCCATGTGCAGCAACTAACTTCAGTCAAGAGTGGGAAGGAACCTAGCTTTTGGACCAAGGCTCCTCCAGCTTCCTGTCCTAGGTCCATCCTCCTGTACCATAGGCATCAAATTCTTAGCTGCAACACTCCCCCAGTGCTGCTGAACTGGATTAAAATGTAATTGGTAATATTTAACAAAAGAAGTAAAACTACAATAGGACAGAGATAATTTTTAATATATGGGCCAGCGGGCATCCTTATGGAGATATGAGTGGCCTGCATTCCTATTTTAATTTGACAACACTGCACTGCACCATGCTGCTTCCACATTATATTATGCTCTGATGACCTAGGTTTTTAATATTGTTTTTGCCACTTTCCAATAATTCTGGATTTTGAAGACCAAGTGGTCTCCTATAATTTCTTTAAATTCAAAAGTTATATCCTCTGAATGAAGAGTTAGGTATATTACTGAGGAATGGGAGTGATTAGAAGGTAGCCCCTGATCACCTTGTATAAGGTCCATTTGATAGGCCCTCCAAATAGGATGCTAGGGTTCAGATTGGTCAGGAAATACCTCCATGCTCCATAAAGTTGGTCATAAGTATAATTTTTCCCAGGCTATGATTTAAGGGAAATCGTTGGTCTAGGCCATATCCATTTCCCTATGATGTAAGGGCTGGATATATTCTTGGCTAGGAGAAATAGCTGAAATGCAGGCTCCAGAGTGATCCTTCCCTGCAATGCTGCTTTTCTTTGTTTATTCTTAGAGTGCCGAATACTTTTTCCTCTATAAAACATGTGGTGATTTTTTAAATGGTGAAATTTATGGCCCTGAGAGATATATACTTCTGCCAGACTGAGGCCAGGTGTTCCCACTGGAAATAAGACCAAGGGGGTGTAATTCAGACTGATGTTTGTTTAAGAAGGAAAGGAAGAAAAGAAGAGCAGGATCCTAGGGAATGTTAATTGGAAGGCTTCCAAGTATAAAAGGGTGGCATTGAAGAGATATAGAGATGGGAGTGAGTGAGCAGAAATACTAGGAGCTTTCTTAAGGGAATCTTGGCAATGGCAAAGGAGTTGTAGGAGTAAATGAGAAGAGAATTGTGGAAAGATTTTGAAATTGAGAAATTTGAGCTTTAAGCACAGTTATGTACTCATGGCTATAGTATGTAGATGTTTCCATAATTGAAACCACATCTCCAACCTCAGAGTTAGGATCATGGAATTATAGAAAAATACAATAGGAGGCCATCTCAGGGTCATCTGTCCCTGATACAATAGGAGGCCATCTCAGGGTCATCTGTCCCTGTCTCCTATGATAGCACAGGGTCTATTCAAATAATCTTAGTATGTCCTTTAAGGAATTGAAGAATATTCCCCAGTTTTCCTAGTTTTATTGATGCAGCAAGTATTCTACTGACCTTGAAGGCAAGAAAAAGAAAGTTTCTTCTCTTCAAGTTAGAGCTTCCTTTATTATGCTTTTGAATATATCCATCTTTCCCTTCCCATTGTCCTTATCTATAATCATTTAGTTTGTACATTGAAAAAGAGAAAATCACCCTAAAACTGACTTGGCAAATAATCAAATGTACCACTATCCATGTTGATGATCTCTTCTGAATGTTTTTCCTACAAGAAAAGCAGGCACCCATTCTCTGTATACTGCACTCATCTCTAAACAAACTAAGCCCACAAGTTACTGCATGATTCAGTGGAATTTAGAGTGCCCTGACATTCAAAGAGCAGCAGTTGGCTGTCAAAAAACGGTGGGAGTTAGTAATTACGACCTCTCTTTAAGGTCACTGGCGCTTGAATACTTGCGGTACTTTGGCACTAGCTATGCCATGTCCTGCTGATGAGAGAACCTGTGCCAAGGCATATACTGTGGGGCCAAAAGGATGTTCTGAGTAATGGCAAGAGATGATGGAGTATAAGTTGATCTAGAGCCTTAATGGAAAATTTAGGAGGAGATAGAAGGGATGGGGCTTGGATGATTTTATAAATGACACCTTTCAGCTGATGGGAATTGGAAGAAATCTTGGACCAAGGTGAACCTTAGTTTTAAACCTAGTCAGTGAACATCCATCAGAAAGTATTAATCATTCTTTGCATTCTAACTAACTTTTCTAGCAGTACAAAGGCATTATAATTACCAAGTGGACTAGATTATTAAAAGGACATAGAACTCTGCAGAAATGGTTAGAAAACTGTAGATGTCTTTATCTAGATTCACGCGAAGCTCTGTAATGTGACAGGTCATTATATTGGGTCTAGACTAGTCAAGTTGGACACTTAGTACCTTGGGAGGTCTCTCTTGTTTCTAGTGACATAGCCTAGATATAGAAATAAGCTGTTAGAAAAGCTTCAGCTAAGGAGCTTATTGTTTATCCAGCCACTAACACAGTTCCTTGCATAGAGTAGGTGCTTAATAAATGCTTATTGAATTTAATTATTATAGAAATTGTGAGGTCACTGGGTTAATTTCCTTGTCATTATAAATACAGAACTGCTTAAAGACTACACAGCTTTACAATTGGTTGTTTTTTTTTTTTTTAATAACATAGTGGAATAAGGAAGGTTATAATAGTATCTTCATTTTTTATTTTGGTTGTAATCAGGTCATTCACTGCTAAAGGGGCCCAGGTCATCTGTATCCACAAGTAGCATTTGTATGCTGTAAATTTCTCTAGCGAACTGTTCGTTGATGATGCTTTTGGCCAATCTTTCTCTGAAACTCTTTTTAAAATAATTTCTCGCTAACTAAGCCGCACATGATCTACCAACTCAAACTGACTACTTTGTTGACTGTTAGTCTACCAAATACACTTGAGGTCTGTGGGAAACTGTGCACATAGTATCTTTCATCTAGAAGATTGGCTGTAATACAGCAAACTTCATCAGGGTTAAAAGGAAAAATACCAAACCATCCATTTTCTGACACCAAGGTGCATTTTTCATAATTAACATTCCAAAATAGCTAATCCACTTATTCTCCATGGTACAAGATGGGGCAAAAGGGTTTGACCGTGTATTGGCACTTGATTTGATTTGATTTTATACCAAGTGCTTGTTAGGCAATTCTAGTCTCATCAGTATTCTGCTGGTGTAGGGATCATTATCCTCAGTGAAGAGTTTATTACAACCCACTGTTAGAACTTGTTTTTGAATATTTAAATGAGAAAAAAGAAACTCTAACCCTAAACGGTGCTAGAGAAGATAACTATTATTACCTATTGGGAACAGAGTAGAAGCTGTGGACCGGAGAACTACAAATGTAGGAAAGATTGACATTGTTTACTTCCATACAACTTTGGGCTGTTATCCTTCAGATTCTTTGTCTTTTTACTATTTGCCTGGAATTGTTTCCATCTCAACCAGAAGCAAAATATGGTAGCCACTGAAACCACAAGTTGTCAAAAGGAAGTGGTGACTAGGCTTGTTACCCTGCTTAACTTTTGAGGCATTCTGATTCTTTTGGGCTATGTGATAACATCCCTGAGCCTCTGAAGGATCCATTTTGTTGTCCCCAGAGGCCACAGTGATAAACCCTAATGTAGAGTTTTGGGAACATTTAAAGTGGCAGAGAGCCTTTTAGATGGTTTAATGGACCTGGAAAGTGGGGCATGAGTACAGACTTGGCTTAAACTATACAGGGGTGAAATTTCTTGATGGCATTGAGATTGATTAAAGTGCTGGTTCTTTATCATCATACTTACTACCTCCTAGCAAGCGGTTTTTAAGGGATCTTGTTTTGCAGGTCTGGAAAACTGTTAGTAATCCTCAGTTAAGGAGAGATTGTTAATGAGACTGGAACTGAGAACCACAACATATTGGCGATGATTCCATGTTGTATGAACTGCTTTCTTGGTTTAAATGATCTTTCTTCCTTTTCCGTTCTGCCTTTCTGTGTTCTTTTTGTTTGTGTTTGTGAGACTCAAGTCCTAAAGGGCAAGGAAATAGGCCATTTGGTATATTCTGCAGGGTGTCATTCGTGATGTCAGACATGTGGAACTCAGTTCAAGTGAGTCAGGAAGTAGTGTTCATGCCAGGGCAGTCCTCTGGACTCAGGTTATGCTTAATACATATTAATTGATTATGACAAAGCTCGCAAATGTGCCTTTTCTTATTAAAGAGAGATGGATTTGCAGGGCAGTTGAATGCTGACATATTTCTGATTTTGGTAGAATTTGGGCAGATAAGAGGGACCAAGAAGGAATACAAAGAAAGGGGGATTTTTAGAAGAGGCTCATTTTCCCTTTTAAGATTTGGGAATTGCCTTCCAGACACTTCATTTTGCCTTAAGAATGCAATGGTGTTTCGTCAAGGGGTTCTGCTGACAGCATGAACCGCTCGAGCTAGCACAGTTCACTTTGTGGGCATCAGCAGAATCAGAGATTGCAATGCCGCTTGTAGCAGTTATGATTTAGTCATGGAATGTAAGGAATTTTCAACAGGAAATATATCTGGCTTTGAAATATTTTCATCTGCTGCAGACTTTTAACCTGCATGCCTTTTGGGTGTCAGCATTTAATTTTAGGATTTCATCTGGAATGTGATTTCCCCCTTTCCCCCCCTCTCAACCTACTGGCTTTTTTTGCTGTTAATGCTCAGGTCATGTAGCCATTAATAATCACATAAACAGCGTTAGCAGGTTTTGGCAAATGCTCCATTTCATCTGTGCTCAAAAATGTTAACCTTTATTGTCACTATAATTTCATTTCACCGTACCTTTGTGTTGGATGCAACCACAAAAGATCTTGAAGTCAGCAAAAAGTGTATGTAGCAGTCCTTTAGATTTACTTACTTTGTATCCATACTTACTCATATGATTTGGCTGCTTTTGCAGTCAATAATGCTAGTACCATAGCTCCCACAGCCTTTTACGTTGGGCCATCTGGTTCTCCTAGAAATGAAAATGAGCTGTGTTTCATTCCCATTCCTGGGAAGGATCTCTATTAGAGATCCCCTCCCCTGATTTTTAACTCTGTACTCAAGGGTCTTTCCATAGCGATATAGCAAAGTTGTTGTACAGGCTGGAATCAAGGAGCTTTGGGTGAAGTTTAAGTAATGCTAAGCAAGGTTCAGCACATGCTTTATCATTTTCCTATGCCTCAAATTTAGCCTAACATGAAGATAAATTGTATTTGGAATAGTGGATGGTTATCTTTGCTAGGTAAAAGGATTGTTTGTGTGTGTGTCTGTGTCTGTGTGTGTCTCTGTGTGTGACTTTAGCAGCATTATTCTACTACATTTGAATTGAATTAATCTAGAGCATTCAGCAAAGATTGACTCAGAATGCAGAACTCAATGTAATCCAGAAAGGTACCCATTTGTTTGATTAAGAGGATTTGTAATACAACAATGTCACATCTGCTCCAATAGACCTCTCTTCCACTAGGGATATTACAAATAGATTATTAGATTAGATTGAAATTTAAGAGATTTTATATGAAAATAGAATAGAATTTTTAGTTCGGTTTTCTGTTTTCTATCATGAAATTGAACTAATACCCTGTAGTGGAGAGAAGTTTTAATAGGACAAAAAAGAGAATTTCTAACCTTGCCATCCGCAGTGATTCTCTATTGGCAATGCATGCCTTTGAGCAGTATACTTGGCCACTGAGCTGGAAAATTGTCATCTTTTCGTAGGAACAATATTTTAGTCCCAGGAACATCTGTAGAACAGTTTCTCAAAAATTTCAGCCATCTTCTGACATGCCAGACAGATGTGCCTCTCATTTTGTAGTATATGAGAAAAAAATTGGTAATGCATATATGTATACAAAGCTATCCTGAGAGGCTGCTTTGATGATTGATTCAAGATTACTTCTCTTGGTTTTGTTTGCTTGATAGAGAAAATGCAAAACATTTATCTTTATGTTCTGACAATAAAACTAGTGATCAGTGTGAAATACTCAGTGGGCATGGAACTAGTGGGTGGTGGGGAAATAGTGTATTTAGCATCTGAGTTGGAGAAACTCGGTCATGTTGAGCTTAGTTTTTAGGTGCTGGGTTGATGCAATCTCTTTAGTGTAATAGGATTAATGTTTGCCCACAAAGACTTCATTTTAGGACTAATAATTACTACTGACATTTACATAGTGCTCTGAGGTTTTCATTTTATCTTCACAATAGCCCCCGGTTAAAAAGATGCTATTATCTCTTTTTTATAGATGGGGAAACAGTAGCAGACTTGCTCAGGAACACAAAGCTAATTTGTGTCCAAATCAGGATTTGAATGCAGATCTTCTGTCTCCAAGTTCAACCCTTTTATCTACTCTACCATTGCAAGGATGCAATGATATTTTATTTATTTCTGTCTCCTGGGAGATGTTTGTCAAGGGAGCAGGGAAGGTTGTTTATAATACTCAGTGCCTAGCACAATGCCTTATTTATATCTTGAGTAGGTAGATATGAATGAATTAATGAATGAACCCACCTAGTACGATGAGATCTCTTTAGGGATGTTGCCCTTCTCATTTTACTTTTTCAACTCTGTTGATAGAGTGCAGTTATCATATCAAGTATGCTGCTCTGTTTATACTAAAAGAGAAACCAGGATGGAAGAGGGCAAAGCAAATTCCATCAGGGAAGCTCAAGTTTCCTGCCAGCTAATCTAGCCAGATAGCTCCTTGAAGGCTGAAGAAATAGTTTCTTTTCTGTTGCTACATTTGGGATTTTTCTCCTGGATAGCAAAAGAGCACATGTTTAAATTTTCTTCATTGTTGTATCATTTGTCAGGTTTCTCTGAAAGCGAGTTGATTCTTGTAGGCCAGTATTAATGTGATTCCAAGAAGAATTAGGGCAGTGCTTGCACTATAATGTTAGTACAGGATTGGGGTAGATTGCTTTTTTTCTTAATGCTTTCTCCTAAGAGTCAAGAAATGTATAGAATGGTTATCCTTCTAATACCAAGAAATTTTGTATAACTGTATCTATGCCTGTCTCTCTATCTGTCTGTCTATCTTACTTAGGAGTTCATTTTGAAAAGTATACGTAGTGCCAGTAATCTCCAGGGTCTGATGTGGTGTATTAGCTTTACACACATTGACACATATTTTTAAAATTAAACTTAAGGTTAGAAGTTTTTGGACATTGATGATTTTTCCGTGGTGATATTATTAAGTAGGAAGAAGCCAGACTATGAGTTATGTGGATTTTCATTATTTCTATAAGAACAGTCATTTAAATGCTAGATATACAGTTTCATTCTATAAAGTCCTTTATAAAGTATTTGATTAGAGTACAGACTCGGTTATACTGCAGGTCAAATCCCTTTCCCTGTATGTAACTTTTATTCATGACTTTACTGAAGTCACTCATCTTCTGTGCACTTCACTTTCTTCATATCTGTAAAATGGGCTTAATATTTATTTGTACTAACAGAGTTTTTGTGAGGGAAATGCTTTTAGCCTGAAAAGTCTATAGAAAGTATGCTTATTACTGTAATATTGGAGTGAGGATATTGGCCTTGTCCTTTTTTACCCACATGATAACAAGATTCTGTTGACTTAAAATGATGGAAATGGGTTTTGACTTAGGTATTCTTGTGCTTAGGAACACTGGAGGTCTAAGATTAGACTTGAAGCCATGACTTTGGCAGTGGCACAAGGTTGTACAGCTTAAGTCATTTGACCGCACTACCTTCATTATTCATTTAATAAAATGAGAATGATATCCATTTATCCCATGGGAGGGCTATGGGAAATAATGTTCCTGGTGAAGGGAGCAATATAAATGCATAGCGTATAAAGTGTAATTCAGTAGATCAACTTAGGTTCTTAAAAATCTTTTATTTTTTGCTTTGTTGATTGGAAGCTTAACTAAAATCTACAGCCTTTTAAAATTCCTGCTTGTTTACCCATGCCTCAAGTTCTCCTGTGCCTGTTAAATTGATTATTTCTTGGGTTTCTTTTTGGGATTTTAAAATGCCATGGATTTTGGCTTTTGGCATTTAACAATTCCAATTCATGTCAATCACATCCAATAGATTTTCCCTGTGATCTGTGGGCATGGCTTTGTTCCAGTAGAGAAAGAAATAGGGACATGGACTGGATGCCTATTAGCTTTAATATATGTTGATGCAATCATTGAAGGCATTTAAGGAAGGTCTAGCTTCCTAATGTATTGTATTGAAGATGAATGGAATGAATAAAAATGTCTTTATCATGAGGTTGGTGATTGCCAATTTAGTAAGGGTCTTTGGTCTTTTGAAATGACATTATGAGTAGAACTTTGAGTGAAATTCTTTAAGGTGGGTGTCTTAATTTAAATGTTAAGAGACTTAGATGTGGTTAATACAGTCATAAGGTTTCTATTGTCAGGAGTTGTGATGTGCTGATCATTTAGCACATATGATTTGAATGAGACACGCCAAAAAAGGAAATGAATAAACAAAACAAGGGCCTGCCGCCAGTCATGAACAGCATATGCTGTGTCCCTCAGTGAGCAGGGAAGCCTTATGGAGCAGTGCCAACATTTCTGAGCACCCTGTTGACACATCCTGCTTGTGTCTCCTTGCAAGGAAGGCAGTGTCTTGGCTCTAAAGGTGCTGCCGAGTCTGATTAGACTAAGATTTGTGGTCTCAAACTCGTTAAATGGTTTTGGTTGATTTTCAGGGAAGCTGACATAGAAAATAGATTTTACTTACCCTCGTCCTACCCTAGTTCCATTAAATTAATATTTTCCTGCTTCTTTACCCCATCTGTGTTAGAGAGAACCCTGTTTTAGAGTTAGATTTTGGTTTGGCTCCAAGTAAAAATGAACCCTCACCTAGATAGAAACCTGCATAGCCACTGACTTCTTCACAGAAAGATCACAGGATCCTGTGCCCTTGGGAGACTACTCTCCTCGTATTGGCACCACAGGGGAGCCTCGCTGAGCCAGGATTGTTCCAGGCCTTGTGGACTCCCTGCCCTGTACAGAAGGCAGCCGTATTCTTCCTGTCACTCCTGAAACCCCAGGGGAGAGGCCTGGGCCCGACCCACAGGTAGGATCGGTGGATTTCATTCCTTGCCTGTAGAAGTATATAGCTTCTGGATACTTTTGGCAGTGCCATGTATGTGATCTTACTTAGAACATTTTTTTAAAAACTTTATCTCTCTGAGACCCATTAAGTCAGTGGCCTTTTCATCAGTGCATGTGCACAATTTGTTATTGGTATTATTGGGATTGCTGATGGAAAGCGTTCGGTGACTTTTGGGAATATTAATAAGCCTCTTAAAGTACTTGTTCAATTAGATTCCCTGACCTGCTGTTCAGAGGTTGGCCTATCATTAACTCACAGAGGGAAGCTTTCTTTGAGTTTAAATGGCAGTGGGAGAATCTCTCTCCCCATCCCTCCCTCCTCCTTTCCCCCACTGCTCATAGTGATCTACCACTCCCCTCTCCAGCTCTCCCAAAGTTGACTTGTGCTCTGGAAAATCAGGTAGGATTTGTTTTAAGTTTTTGTGTTTGGATAAATGTGTGCTGCATCCACAAAGGTGCAGGAGTAATAACTTCTACTTAATGCAGAGAATCACTTTTCTCTGCTTTTTCAGCAGTCGGGTCAGAGGAGTGGGCTTTGCTCTTAAAAAGTTTGAAGGACATTTTCCTACCTCGTATTAGAAGAACAATTATGGAAGCTTGTAATTGCCCTTACTAGTGCTAGGAACCTTATATTGGTTTGACTGTGGTGTCTACTATTTATACTTTTTTAAAGGAGGGCTAGGCTACGGGTGGGATGCAGAGCTAGCCAGAACTTTGCAGCACACAACATGCTAGATTTGGAATGAGAGGGCGTGGGTTCAAAAGTTTGGTCACTTTAGGTGCCCATGTGACCTTGGGCAAATCACTTAACCTTGCTGAGCCTTGATTTCCTTATCTTTAACATGAATGTTTCGGATTAGATAAGTCCAAGTCAGCACTGATTCTTTGATTTTTGGACTTGTTGGGATGGAGTAATTGAATTCATATTGGTACCTCACACTATCAGCTCTGGACTCTGGTACATTTCTTCAGTTGGAAGCTTGCTTTTCAGAGGCTAAGTCCTGAGTTTGGGTGTGTTAGAGTTAAAACATTGAAGGGAGAATAAGAGAGGCAGAGCCCAAGTTATAGGGTATCCTTTTAAGACTCCCAACATGGCACAGTTTCCCAGTGAGTTCCATTTTTAAAGTCATAGATAATTTAAGAACTACTTGCTTTTACTTTTGTTTGTTTCAGTGCTTGTAACCACGTCTATTTGCCAACCTTTCTAAAATGTCATGATGTAATTATTTTAACAGGCACTGTATGCTCCTTTATTTGGGGGATATTAACCTTTCTAAACAAAAGGAATGTTAATATACACTGGAGACACAACTAATGGGATTTCATTTTTCTTGTTAGGCAAGAGGCTTGATTTTTTTTTTAAGTTCTTGTAAAAGAATGCAGCAAGTGAAATAATTGCCTTAAGCTAATCCATGATAGCGATTTAAAACGTGACTTCCCAGATCACTTTTATATGGCTTAGAAAGAATAATGTGATTTTTTTTTTTTGTTTTTGTTTGCTTTAGCTAAACAGTGTTGAAGGATGATAGGAATTCATTGAATTCAAAACAAAGAAAATGCTAATTACTAATGCACTAACTTCTTTTAAGGCATGAAATTCAATGTTGAATTCACTAATGATGCTTTCAAGTATTTAGGTTTAACTGAGTGATTTGAAAGTTAGTTGGTACAGGGCACATTCAGAACTGAACTCATCTGCTTCTAAGGCTCTCGTTATAATTTCCATGGTTGGTACCAAAATGAGACTGTAGTAAAGATACACAGATGACAGCTGATGACTTAAGCAAACATTTTAAATATTGGTTCTCCCACCCCCACCCCCCTACTTTCCCATAAAGGAATCATAGTAGTCTGCACCCCTCCCTTTTCCCCATCATTTTGACCAGTGAGTAGCGTGCCATTTGCAAAATGATTTGTTGGCCATGGTTAGTGATGTAGCCTGATCAAGGAACAGAGAACAATGCCAACTGGCCTGTGTGGGCGTTGACCCTCTGACCTTGGCATCATTAATAGTGTCCTAACCACTAAACTATCTCACTACAATTGTATATATACACTTACTGTCTTAAACAAGATATGAATCACTGTTGATGAGAGAGGCTGTTGTTACATTTGAACCATGATCTTGCTCGCCAAATTCTTTAACAGTTTTTCCTTCAAGCAAAAAAAGATGACGAGGTTTTGCTATTTTGGATTAGTGAGAGAGTATGAAATGGTTTCCCTTTCCTTCCAGGCAAAAATACCAACAGTCTGCCTTTGGAAAGAAAGTGCTAATTTCATTTAGTGACTTCCAGACGTGAAATATGGGCTCTAACAGGCACTGTGCATTAGTCAGCTGAGGCAGTGGAGGTTATTTTTACAATTCTAATTATTATTTCATGACAGTGATTTACTTTATGTTGTCTGCAGTCCACACCCCCAAACTAGCCATTGTTTTGTGAACAGAAATGGTTGGGTTGTACTGCTTTTTTCCAGGGCAATTTAGACTTTTATGGATGTAGACACAGGCTTGCAATAAAAAAGAGCTTTACTGAAGAGTGCCTTGCATATGAAATGTAATCTAGATAAATATTCAAAACTAATAAGTTTATTTTTCCATCTTGATTTTTAAGTATATTTTTCTGATGCCCTAAATCGCCTTGTTTTGTCTGCATTAAGCTAAATGTTTTGCTGAAATGCAACTGAATTTCTGTACTGAGTGAACTTCAACAGAAGCAATACATATGGTTAAGAGATAAATACAAAATAGAATTTAGTGTAACCCCTTGATACGTGGAGGTAGATGAGTAGAAGAAAAAGTTGATTGCATTTCTAGAGGCATATCTGCCTGATTTATGCTCTAATTTTAGTACTGAGTTTCCTTTGTAATAGCAAAATGTCACATTAGCATGTCCCTTTTAATAATCTAATATGCTTCCAGTGACAATAAATATATATACTGAGTGTTTAGCTTGGGGTTTCTCAAACCTCATAGTTCTGTGACCCTTTCCAGTGTAGCTAAATTGCTCAAATGACCCTCTGATCATATTTTTAATTGTGAGGCACTTGAAATTAATCATGTTTTATTTCTTTTTAAATAAGTACTGCGACAGCAATGGTGAGCAATTTTCCTCCTGGCACTAACCCATTCTTAAAGAAAATTAGAGATTGGACAGGGAGACTCAGGAGTAACAATACATTCTACTCATTATGGGGAAACCATAGCAAATAGAAAAAAGGGGCCTTCAGAACTTGCCTACTCTCGCTGTCTTGTCTGTGTGTTTAGTAAAAATTGGCTTCGGTGAATATAGCAAAGTGTTTTGAATTATTACTGCAAATCTTCAAGTGGTCATAACCCAGGATTTCAAGCACCTTAATGAAGGCAAAGGTTCTGCTACAACTTGTATGGTAGCTGAGTGCTTTTAATTTAAATTGCACTGAGCTAATCTTTAGGAGAATTGGAACCTGCCTCAGAACTAATTATGATTTACAGAAATTGATAATTTGTCTTCTGAATGTGTCTGCAGGAAGAAATAACTATTAAATTTGATTAACAAATGACAGATTTCAGCCCAAGTAATTTACCATCTTTATTAACAAACTTGGAAAACTTATCAATAATATTAAGGCAATTTACTTGTACAACTTTATTGTGACGGTTAAAGTTTATCTTGAAATCACTAAGTCATATGTGACCTTAATATATTGGTCATATTTTGCATTTCCCATGTCAGTATCCTCATTGAATCTTTAGTCCAGATACTAAATGGACGAGGCTTAGTTTATTCCAGATCCTCTATCTCATTTCCTTCATTACTTGATTCTTATAATTAACTGTCTCCATTCCCACCCGTCTGTGTATTCCAAATAATAAGTTCCCGAGTATTATATTTTTATAGAACTGATTCACAGTGCATAACATGGTTTAAAAAGTAGCCAAGCATTATATGGAACTTATTATTTCATGTGCCACTGTCTCTCATGTTTTTCTTTCTTTTAAAAAGGATAGTAGATCTGTGTAATGGGCAGTGCTATGGTTAAAGTTTAGCTATAATATACAATTGACATTGTGAGTACTCCTGAAACTGACTTCAGATGCACATAACGGAGGTGTAAAACTGTTGTAGCATAGCAGAAAAGTGAGAGCATTAAACTTGCCTTACTTGAGAAACGTGGTGGATTTTTTAAACTGGGAAATACTCTGCAACATCTGCTTTGGTATAGGTTTAAAAAATATATCCCATTGCTCCAAAGACCTTGCGCTAGGCTCACTGTGGATAAAAATGCCCCTTTAGTATTTTTTATGTTTAAATAATCTTCTCACATGTCAAAGAAAAGAAGTTGATCTTTTCTTCTTTTAAGACTATGCCTGAGGTTAATTATTGAAAGACATGAAATAAGTGTTCTATTACCCAAGAAGCTACATAGCAGAAAGACCTGAGATGGCTCTCTCTCCCTAGTATGCAGCTTGAATATGATGCTAATATTAGAAATGACCTGCCAAAGTGAATGATGGGAGGTGCTAATAACGCCAAGTGGGGAGATGAAAACAACATATTGTGCACACCTGCTCACAGATTTACGTCAGTCTCATTAAGTTATTGAATGGATGAGTGTAATAGTTAAAGAAGGGAGCTGGAGGTGTGCCAGGCAGCTTGTGTATGAATTCCAAGCTGCCACTCACTTATTGGATGACCTTGGGCAAGTCATTTCCTCCTTTAGAAATTCTTTTTTTTTTTTTTTCAGTTGTAAAACAAAGTGGTTCAACTAGGTGACACTAAGTTCCCTTCTATCTACAACATTCTATGATTCTAAGGGCTGCAAAACTTTGTATTAATATGCTGGGATGGAATTATCAATTGCCTTGTATTCCCTCTGTGTATGAGGCATAAATAACTCCCAACTAATTCTTATCCTTTGATGGGAGAAAATTGACAGAAATAGGATCACTAATAGCAGTCAATCCAGGTATGTGCTGGCAGAAAGAGCCATTTTTCAACTCAGACCTAGTAATCTACCTCGTTCTTCACCTGCCACATCCCCCATTACATTCCTACTGACCTTAGAAATGTTCTCAGGGTTACGAAGTTGTCTGCTGGCTTGGACTTAAACCTATTGGACAAATGTGAAAGCTAATAGAGTTATTTTGTTGTTATAGGGCTTCAGATGGCGGTAGAATTTGAATTATGCTATGACTGTCAGTGAATGAAGAGACTTTTAAAGATTGCTTGAAATGGAAAAAAATGGTTAGGCAGCCTGGAAGGCCTATAGGACTCGCTGGAGAGTTTTTAAGGATAGAGTTAGAGGGTATCTGCTAATCTGATTGGGGGACTTGAAGGGGAGAGAGGAAGGCACGTTTTGTGTTACTAGCCATCATTAGCAGGCTCTCACTAGCCTGAAATGTAAAATATGTATATTTGATACAGATGCAGCGGCAGCGGTAATGATTTTTACGATAAAACCAACAGACAGGTTATGAAAAAGCCTCTTCATATAATATGGATACCTGGAAAGCTTTGTAAAGGAAAACATCTGTGTTCAGGAGTTATTGCAAAGAATAGATTGGGTTATTTACATGTTTGTAGAAGGAAAGGAAGCTTAAGAATGCCGTTATTTAATAGATAAGCATTTTGTTGGTCATTTCTGTTTTGTCTGGTTTGGGAGCGTTTCTCGAGAACAAACCTTGCAAAAATTATGGAAGGAATTGGGACTAAAAAGTGCTGTAATATAATAAAGACCAAGGATGGGGGGAGATATAAATATCACATTTAACATCTGGGGGCATGATTTGCACAAAATGGACGAACCTGGAATATGAGCTTTCTGAAACCTCTTTTTATTGTAGATTAATAAAAGTAAAACATACAAGTGTGTATAGCTTTTTTCTTTTATACCTGAATGTCTAAAAAGTCATATTAAAACAGATTTAAATAGGAACAAGGAAAATGCTTCACTGAATTGAAGAGGTGTTCATGACTGTAAAGAGAGCAGCACGTTGGCTAAGCATCGACTCTGGTGATGTTGCTGTTGCCTAATGTTAGTACAAAAGGATGTTTCTCTGAGATGTATAACAAAAGTACCAGGACATAGTCAATAACAGTAATTTAAGTGCTTGCCAGTGTAGTTGTTCTAGTGCATACAAAGCTGAAGATTAAAGACAGCTTGACAGAGTCCTACAGACCAGCCAGCTAGGCCATGCTCATTGTGAGGTAAGTAGGAAGGTTGTTTTTTTTTTTTTTTTTTTTTGTTGCTAATATGCAGCTGGAGGGCAACGGCTTGCTTTGGGAAGATGCCAGGAGAAGTTATGCCGCTTGTGTAGATAAACTTGCAAGACTTCAGCTTTCAACTCCATCCAGTCCTTACTGTCAGATTCTCTTAACCTTGTTCTGTCCCTTGCTGAGCCTTGACATTTTCAGAGGAGAAGAAAATCATATTAAATTTATGGATGAGAAGGGGGTATGTCTTGTATGTTTCCTGGCTCTGGTTTTAGTACTTGGGCTCTTTGATGAGTTCTGTCCTTGGTTTTTCTGTTTGTCTCTGAAGGGCTCATAAACCAACGCTAGTGAGAAGTCCAATTTATAGTGTATGTTTCTTTGGTCAGCATGGAAGCAATTCCTTCATGGTGTAATCTGGAGGCCAGAGCTTTTGAACAAGCTGGGATTGTGGGTATCAGATCAGTGGGTAGCTGTTGGTGACATTTTGATATGTAGTCATTGCCCTGTTTGAGAAAGTAGCATGAGATCAGTTTTGCCAGTTTTCCTACAGGGTTAAGTTTACAGGAACAAATTCTCAAATGGGAAGTCAGAGGTTAACATCCTCTTGGTTCTTGACCTCAAAAATAAATTAGTGAATTCCTCTCACCTACAATAATAATATAATTATAGTTATAAAATGCTATGATATGGCTTCTGTTCTTAGGGAATTTAGATTCCCATTGGAAAGATAAGGCACAAATATACCCAAAAGTTAAATAACAACCGTCTTATTTAGTGGATTTTAGTGGCAAGTAAGCAGTGACATTATGGAAATGTATGATGTTGAAATGACTCTTCTCACCCCAGCTCCTCTCAGCTCCTTTTCAGTTTTGCTAAATGGCATCCCTGGAGATGATTGAAAGGGTCCCAGACTAATGATAACAATTTATGATGGAATTTAAAAGAAAATTTTGGACTCTTAATTTAGACAAGTGATTAGACCAAAGGACTCTGGATCATTTGCAAGAGGAAAGGAGTTCAAAGGATTGTCTTTCTTAGCTTTATTTTGAGGGGTTTTGCTTTCTTTTTCGGTCCAGGCTTAGCTCCCTGGCTGAGTGTGGCAGCAAATATTTTGAGATTATGAAAAAGGAGTTAGAGAGCTCTCTGTGTGGAGCTAGCTCTCTAAATATAATATACTACGTTAATGTGGGGTTTTAATCTCCTAATACCCATTTAATAGTTAAATCCTTGTCCCCCAGTAGCTAGAACACTTCTTTGTATCAGTAAAGAATTTGCATTTATGAAATACCTACTAGTGCCAGGTTTTAGGAATACGGATGGAAAGAACAAACTAATTCCTACTCTCAGAGAGTTTACATTCTAACATTGGATGTATATGGTTTCATTTACATCAGTATTTTTAATTGGGATGAGATGGAGAGTGAATTTCTAGGTAGGAAGAGGACATTTAAAGGCAAGAAAGTATGAAGGTAACAGTTTAACTTGATTGGAGTATTTCTGAGGCAAGATTTAAGGCTTCAGGTCTTACTTGGGTGCATAAATATGGTTGTTATTTTTGTTACTATTAGCAACAACACCACCACTGACATAGCATTGGGGACAAAAAAAAAACCCAGGAAAGGCAGACTGTGCCAGAATGTGGAGATCCTTGCACGTCATGCGTAGAAGTTTCCCTGAACCCCTTTGCCCCATTCTCCATAAGCTGTGTAGTAGGGAGCAAGTGATGCATCTTGAGAAGGGTAGTAACATGATACAGTGTCTCAGGAAGATTAGTCTAAGCAAGGATGTTGATTGATGCATAATAATAGACACTAAAGGAAAAGACACCAGCTAGGAGGCTGTGATTAGAGCGGAAAGGATGAGTTCAAGACAAACGATAGAGGGAGATTTGGTGGCTGGTTATTTGTGAGCAAGGCAAAGATTACATGTTGTCCTTGATGAATTCTATGATTCCTTGGAGACTATGAGTCAAAGTTCACTCTAAAATTTTAATCTTTGGTTGTCTGAGAGAAGGGCAGTTAGGTGGACCAGTGGATAGAAGGCTGGGCCTGAGGTCAGGAGGACTCATTTTCCTGAATTTAAATCTAGCCTCAGATACTTATTAGCTGTGTGATCCTGGGCAAGTTACTTGTTTCTTCATCTGGAAAGTGAACAGGAGAAGGAAATGACAAATCACGAGTAGAGCATGACTGAACAACATGTGAGAAGAATTCAGTGGTACAATGAACGGAACAGATTTCTGAAGGGAATTTAGCTTTTTTTGCAGGGGGGAAGTGTAAGATCAGTTTTAGATACGTTAAGTTTGACGTGATGTTGTAATAACCTAAATGTAATTACCTTTTAGGGAGCTGTGTTGTGCTTGTTGTTCTAGTGATCGGGTATGTTTGAGAAAGCTGCTACTGAAGTGATGGGGATTTTGAGGAGAAAAGGGAAGGACAAAAAGGGATCACAGCCCATTGTTGTGCTATCCAACCCAACTCAAATTTCCTACCATGTTAGATTGAGACTTAGATTCAGTTAACTTTCATTTATTCATGCTAATGGAAGAAAATACTAATGTACTTGATCCGAACCAATCTATCCAACAGTATAAAATGGAAGATGGTCTGAAATGGATGAATAAGCTGGATTTGCAAATGAATTTTTTTGTGCATGTTTAAATATGTAACTGTTGTTGTTTTTCCTTATTACTTTCAATACTTTAAATGAAGTGATAAGGCCATCCTTACTCAGAAGGGCCTAGGGTGCATATCCTTTAACTTGTCATTTTATTTCCTCCTCTCAGACTTTCATCTACGCTAGGAGTAGACATCATCACTTCTCATATTTGTGTACAGAATCTTTATAAGTTGAGTTCTCCTCTGTACAGTTTGCACATTCCTTGAGTTGGTGACAAAAACAACAACTATTTCTTAGATTTGATTTTAAAATTCTCTTGCCCAGCAATGCAATAGATTGTATGTAGTTAAATGAGATGACAAACTGTGTTAAATAAGGAGCTTCCTCTTTGCTTAGTTAATACTTCTTTGAAGATGACAATTCTGTAGTTGGTTGAAGGTTTACTGTACCAGGGAATTGACCATATGATAAAACTGGCAGATCAAGGCTCTTTAGTGAGGATTGGGAAACTAGAAAATTACATGTTTTTCTTCCAAAAGTTGGATTAGGCAGAAGAACGAAAAAAAATGTCATCCTCATGAGCTACAACATAGCTCAAAATGGTGACATTGGGACAACACACAAAATTAGAATTTTATCCCATGAAAGCTTTAAAGAGAAGCAGGCCAATCTCAGTAGGTAACAGCATTGATTAAAAGGGAAAGGTGATACTAGAGAGTTGTGTATATGACTTTGTTGCCTGGAAGGCAATAGTGTGTAAGTCCTCTTTCAAAAGGTGACAGACGTTGTTTTTATACAGAAAATCAGCAGCAAACCTTCTCCACTCTCTCTGGAGTTCAAGTCTCACACATACTGAAATGACTGCCAACTTTTATGTAGGAAACTTAACTCTTAAAGCACTACAAAATTACTGTGAATTGGGTTTCACATTATACAAACTAGATCAGAATACAATTTACTTCTTTCTTGTCAGCTTAAATGCTTTAACATCTAATCCGATGTTCCATGGTAAAATTTTATAAATTCGTGGAAAAACTGCATATATAAAATATATAAAATTTTCACTTTTTACCCATCTGAAAAGCAAATAAATTATGCCAGCCATTCATCCTCTCACCCAAAGATAAGTAACAGTTGAAAAAACCCTAATTTACCCTTAATAACTCTGACTATACTAAAATGGCTATACTTATGATGACTCCATTGGACTATAACAAAGAGATGAACTTTTCTTCAAAGGAATTAGATTAAAATAATCATATGGAGCCTAGAAACCGAATTCCAATTTGATGAACTGAAGAGTTGTATGTATACCTTGCCATGTGTGAATCAGTGTGAAAAATAATACCGTGATCAAATATCATGTTTCTAAGAGAAGGGAACCATCAAATCCAAGGAGTTCCCTAAAGGGGAGGGTGGTGGTTGTTAAAGAGAAATTAAGCTGAGGAAAAGAGAGAAGAAAAGTAAGTCTCCTGCTGGCACCTGAGCCTCTGAATTAAATGCATGCTTCTATATTATGAAGTTCTAGTGCCAGTACCTTCACCAAAATTTTACTCAGATGTGATATCATGGCACAAAGAGGATCCTGTGATCTTGAAGGCTCTACTATGTGATTTGACACTTTAGATTCTACAAGAATGGAAGGGCTTCCCGGAAGGGCTTAAGAGTGTGTGTGTGTGTGTGTGTGTGTGTGTGTGTGTACACACACACACACACATATATATATATATATATATATATATATATATATATATATATATATATGTATATACGTATATATATACGTATGTATATATATATATATTTGCCTCTTGTATGAGGAACTAACTTCTTTTGGCTACAACCAGGTGATGAATTTTTAAATCTACAACTTATACAGCCTACTTACTACTCATTAGCTGGAGTTGTGATCTGCATTGCTGGAGGGATTCTCCACACTGGTAAAGTAACTGATCCTTGAAATACTGATGACACATAGCCACATGAATGAGGTCCTGGACTACTATAGTGCTAATAATATCCATATGCAATTCAATCTGACAAATGTGGACAGGCTTTGCACTAATTGAGATACATTGTAGTAAAGTGGGAAACAGTGATAAGAGATAATCTGGCTTCAAGGAGGTTACATTCCACTGTGAGCTGCAATATGTATATAGTTAAGGAAATACAAGGAAATAGAAGCATAAGAGCAGTTTTTAACTAGGGAAATAAAAAGTTTTTTGAAGAATGGGAGCAATTAAAACTGGAGTAATCTGAGAAAATTTTTGTGGCACCTAAAATGAACTGTGGAAATGGCTAAGGATTTCAGAGACTGAAGGCAAGAAGGAGCACATTCTCCATGTGGAGCACAAATCGTCAGAAGACCCAGAGTCCTGCAGGCTGTAGGTGCTGGAATTTGGTTAACTGCTGGTAGTCTAGTTTGGCAGGATTATAAAATATGGGAAGGGGAGTGACAGTTGATCAATCAGCAAGCTTACTAAAGTGCTAGAAATACAAAGATTACAAAACAAAACAACCCAGTCCCTGCCTTCAGGTTGAAATAAGACTTGATAAGTAGATTGTTTTTAAATGCCAGGCTATCTTAAAGGCAATAAGGCAATACTTAATCAGTGGAATGATAGGTCAGACCTGTGCTTTAAGATTACATTGGCAGCTAAGTGGAGCATGGGTTAGAGAAGGAAGAAACTGGAAGCAGAGTCAGTTGATTCATTGTATTGTAATTGTTCTAACGGAGGTAATGAGGAGAAAGGGATGACTATAAGTATGGAAAGGGATCTATAAGGTCCTTTTAAACAATACATAGCCTATACATTACTCTCTAAATGCTCAGTATAATAGCTAATCCTTTCTGGATTAACACTGGAAATTGATAGGCAAGAAACATTTTAATGTTATTTTTTATAGATGGTATACTCAGGTGTCCAAGTATGAGATTTACTGTCTCTTTGTTACGGGTTGTTACCTAAAGTTCAGTAATCCAAGATGTTCAGATTATCGTAGTCATAGTACCTAGGTAGGAGTAAATATTTAGCCACTAGAGGGCATGCTTTGCAAATTAAGGGCTATTTCAATGCCTGTTGGCAAATAGCATAGAAGATTTCTTTTGAATTTTGTCCAGGGAGAAGTTTCATTAGAAATATGAGTAGGAACTTTTTTTTTTAATATCGATGTTTCATCAATAAGATCCTTAGGGATAGATTTTGCAAATAGCTTTATTGCAAAATATTGTAGATAACTTTTTGATTCGTTAACAAGTATGTGCATAGTATTATGGTAGGGGTAGATTGGAGAGACAAAAAGAATAAAATGTACGGGCTTTTCCCTCAAGGAATTTAAGGTTTGACTGGAGAGAGATCACACATGTTTGTGTGTCCCCAGTACCTAATGCCACAGTCCTTGATAAATGTTTGTTTAATTTATATGAAAAGTCCAGTATAGAAATAATACAAAAAGGTACTTTATATGGGCAGGTGTCAGTGAGTGATAGGGGCAACATCTTCTATAATAATTCAGAGGAACAAGAAAGACCACTGTGGGTAGAATGGAGAGCTTTATGAAAAACCAAGAAAAGAATGGAAAATGTAAAAGCTATTTTTGGTTGTTCAGTTTTTTCAGTCTTGTCTGACTCTACATGACCCCATTTGGAGTTTTCTTGGCAAAGATACTGGAGTAGTTTGCCATTTCCTTCTCCAGCTCATTTTTACAGATGAGGAAATTGAGACCAACAGGGTCAAGTGACTTGCCCAGGGTCACTCAGTAAGTGTCTGAGGCCAGATTTGAATTTAGGAAGATGAGATTCCCTGACCTCAGGCCCAACACTCTATTCACTGCACCACCTAGCTGCTCCCCCGCAAAAATCACAAAAAACAAAATTGTACTAAGAATCCAAAACCGCATCATTTTAGAGTTGATGTTACTACTTAAGAGTCACAACTTAAGGTTGAAGCATTGTTCCTGGAAGGGACATTTAACTTGTTCTGTTTGGGAGTGAGAAGCAAAACCAGGAGAAATGGGGAGAAGTTGCAGAGAGACTGAGTTGAGTGTGATTAATGACAAAAAACTTTCATACAATTAGAGGCAGCAGGAAAGCACTAGCTCAAGAGCTGTAGTGACTGTATGTGGTTTCATAAAAGCATATGACTAGCCTTTAAATACTTAAAACAGTAGACTTTTAAAAAAATGATTTTTAAAAAGAAATCTGAATGTAAAGAATACCCCCAAACTAAATATTTCCATATAGATAGTAACAGAAAAAAAATAATACATCTCTTCTATACAGTTTACTTTAAAAAAATAAGTATAAATAAATCCAGAGCTATCTTGCTTGTCATTGCTTCTTTCTGAATTTCCTTGTGCTCTCTTCTATGCATTTTAAAAATGCTTCAATGAGCCTCTTTTCTTCCTTTTCCTCTTTCTTGGCAGGTGGGGAGGGGGAAGGGCATGACCACCCCTAGCTTCTCTCACTCCCCTCCCAAATTCCACCTCCCTTTAAAAAAAAAAGAAAAATTCAGTCCGTGTAATAAGCTTAGTCAAGCAAAACAAATCCACAAATTTGCTACGTCCAAAAAAGTGTGCCTTATTCTGTGCCCTGAGGCCATCACCTTTCTGTTAGGAGGTTAGTAACAAGCTTCCATCTTCAGGTTTCTGACATCTTAGTCATTGCATTGAGCCGCATTTCCTTTTAAGTTGTTAAATCAGCCAACATGCATTTATTACAGCTTACTGTGTACCAGGCACTGCGCTAAGTGCTGGGAGTGACAATATGACCAAAAGGACAATCCATGTCTTCAGGAAGCTTACGTATTAATGGGGAAATGCTACATGCGGAAGGAAGCTTTTATCCTGGCACATTTTGACTCACCTGAGGAAATGCCAGGGAAAGTAACAACTGGGGGGTGGGGCGAGACTTGTAGCTTCGATGAGGGTCACATGTGACCCGACCCCTGAGCTAGGGTCACTTGTCACCCCTCTGCTCCAATGCAGCAGGCTTGCATCTCCAAATCAGAACTATGAACAGCATTTCTAAACTACATCAAGGAAGGGATATAATATCTTAGGGCACCACAGTGGAGGAAGTGGCTCAATCACAGTGTGTGGAAAGGTTACAAACCCAACCCTAGATAAATGAGGCATGGATCCTTCTTCACCTCTGTGCCAGCGTTGTTGTTATGTTCATCCTTTGTTGCCAAAGAAGACCATGCCATCAGAGAAATGATGACTTGACTCACACTTAGCTTGCAAGAGGCAGACTAAGGCCCATGGGTTTTATGGAGTTTAGGAGTAGGGGTTCTTTGTCAGTTGAGTACTAGCTTTCTGTCTTTACTAGATGCCCTTCACCCATCTCTAGATGATGAAGGAGCCAAGGATGCTTCCAAGAAAAGAGTTAAGACAGGTTGTTAGGCAGGAATAGAAGACCTGTGAGTAAGGCACAGATAGTCTAATAAGGCTAAGGTCCTCTCCCGTAATAGATATGGTTCTTTGGAATTGTGGTTGATCATTGCATTGATCATAGTTCGTAAGTCTTTATTTCTTTACAGTGTTGTTATTATTGCATAAGTGGTTCTCAGGTTCTGCTCACTTCACTTTGCATCAGTTCGTACAAGCCCTTCCAGTTTTTCTGAAACTTTCTTTCTTGTCATGGAGCATAATAATATCCCATTGCATTCATTTTTAGTTTTTTAATTCATTTTTTTTAGTTCTGAACTCTTCTCTCTCATATCTTTCCTATCCATTGAGCAGGCAGGAAAAATAAAATCCATTACAAATTATATGTATATCTATAGACACACATATGTATGTTTATATATATTTCTATATAAATACACATGTGTGTATATATATATATATATATATATATATATATATATATATGTCATGAGAAACATCACATTAACTATATCTTTCCCAACTTCCCCCACCCCCCCCCCCCCGAAAAAAAAGAGAAGGAAATATGCTTTAATCTGCCTTCTGAAGCCACGCACTCTCTGTCCAGAGGAATTGCGGGTGGTCCTTGTATTTGGGAGTCACTAATCTTCAGAGTTCATTCTTGCTTTGTCCCATTCCTGTTAATGATATAGAAATTGCTCTCCTACTTACCTTTTAACTCTGGATCAGTTTGTACAAGTTTTCCCAATAGTTTCTAAAATCATTCCCGTTACTTTTGCATATAGCACCGTAGCATTCACGTTCCCTCATTGATTCTGCCGTTCTCCAGTTGATGAGCCACTCCTGTTAAAGATTGAAGTCATTGCTCTGAAATGAATGACTGAAACAACAGACGTGACCCCAGTTCTTTGCCATTACAAAAAAAAAAAAAGCTTCTGTCAATATTTTTGTACATAAAGGTCTTTTTTCTTGGTTCTTTTTATGCTCCAGGTACTTCTGTCACCATGATTTTGCTTATGGCCTCTTACACGCCTGGGACTGATGAACACTGACCGCAGTCAGAGGATCTGAGTTCAGAATCCCCTTCTGACACTTAAAATTTGTGTGCCTTGGTTTTCTCCTCTGTAAAGATGATGATGTGGGGATTACTTTCAGCTCTACATCTATGATCAATAGTGATCATTTTTTGTTGAAGCCTTTGTCTTTTCTTCAGGGTCCAGATTGGGTGCTATCTCATACATTCAAGTTTTCTCTGATTCTACTTCCTGCTCCCCCTGCTGTCCAAGTTGAAAATCATGTTTCCAAAGAACCAAATTTCCCAAATTTATGCTGTCATAGGGCGTCAGCTGTTTTGTTCTTACTATGTTTTAGGTTCTGGAGCTAATATTATAGTTTAGTATACTTATCTCCCTTTTAATATATCAGCTCCTTGAGCATAGAGACCATCTTATTTTTTCTCTATTTGCTTTGTATCTTGTACGATGTCTTACACATTTATTTGTTTAGTAAATGTTGAGATGCATTGTTTGGAGAGGAAAAGGGGGAGTAGTTAAAGAAGACACAGTTTCCAAACCTAGATTGAATCAAATCTATAGTATGCAGAACCTAAATAATTCTAGGCATAGCTAGGTGGCACAGTGGATACGGTGCAGGACCTAGATTCAGGAAGACTTACCCTCTTGAGAAATCTGGCCTCATACATTTACTAGCTTTGTGACCCTGGCCAAGTCACTTAACCCTATTTGCCTGTTTTTTCATCTGTAAAATGAGCTGGAGAAGGAAATGGCAAAGCACTTCCAGTATCTCTGCCAAAAAGCCAAAAATACCCAAATGGGGTCACAAAGAGTTGGACATGCTGAAAAATGACTGAACAACAATGAATTTGAGGCTTGAAATATAAAGGAGAAAAGCTGCAGGCAAATATGAGTGTTGCTACTCTTGAGAGGACCCAAACTTCAAGCAAATTTCCTTTGGTTGGTCAGTGATCTAACCAGGAAGCAGTTGAAGAAGGAATCTACAGGCTGTTCAATATTAAGACAGATTTGGCCTCATTTTCTAAGTCCTCTGTAGTGCTGTTGACCTTGAGTCTGTAACTCAACATGTTGAATCACCAAAGAACGATTAAATTAGATTAAGGATATCTAATTAAGGATTAATCTAATTAAGGATATTATATTTCATAAAGAATAAAGTATAAACATTTTATTTATTGTGTGCCTACTGTTTTTGCCTCGCTAATGCATTATGCATTTTCAAGTAGCACAAAAGTATGCTTCAGTTCTCTAGGCAGTTCAGCTAACTAGTTTTACTTTTGTGAGAGGCCTACTAGCTTTTGAAATTTTGGAATTTTGTGGCTTCATTTATTATGCTGGATACATTCATAGCTCAGATTTGGTTTTTGGTTCATTTCTTTACATCATTTACAATTTATTGCCATAGGAGCCTACCACCTAGTGCTCAAAGAACAGAACTTCTAGCAGTTTTGAAAAACTGGGTCCTATCCATGGAATTATTTTCATCAACATTGTTTTCTACAGGGAAAGTTATTGATGAATAAAGATTTTCAAGTTATTTAAAGTATCTAAAGCATTCTTCTAAAGCCCTTTTACATTCTTCTTAGAAGGCTAGCAAAATGAGATTCAATTAAATATTTAATGTTATAGTGAGCATATTAGTTTTATGTCAGATTTATGATAGAATAGATTTGTAGTGTTTTTGTTCTGGAAGGGCGCTCTACAGTATATTTGGTAACCCTTGCATAATAAGTACATGTAGCGTATTTGCTCCGATTTGATAGTTCTTGAAACAACATTTTATTCTTTGTAATGATTATAGATGTTAATACTTCTGTGTTTACTTTTATAATATTGTTCATCATATGTATGTAAGTTATTCCATATTGAGTCCTTGGTTTGGGAATATTGGGAACCCATCGGTTTTAACATTATTTTTTTTGGAAAACGCATTCTACTTTATGAATGGAATGATTCACTTTGTAATGCTGTCTCAAAGAACACATTGTGGTCAAATGTGGACTGCCCAAAGTTAATTAAACATTCCATAATCTCAAAATTTCCGAGTTAGAAGAGCCTTCAATGACCTTGTAAACCAGCTTCTCCGTATGAGAATTCCCTCTACAACCTATTCACAGATGGTTGGTTATCCGCCGTCTTTTGAAAACCCAGCAGCAACCCGTTATCCTTTTGCGTAACTGATTATTAGGAAGTCCTTCCTTATATCAAGCCAAAATGAGACAAGATATATATTAATAAGTATATAGCTAGATGTGGTGGGGCATGTTGCCTGGGATTGATGGATTGCTTGAGTTCTCAGAGCTACAACAGGCTAAAGATGTCAGATGAAATCTGGTCCCCAGTACCCAGGAGTAGGGGCCATCACGCTTCTTGAGGATGATCAGTTAGTCCAGGTCAGAACAGGTCTAAACTGTGTTTAAGTTCTGTTGACCTCAATTTCCTCTGTGAAATGGGAATATTAATAATAATAGCACTTGCCTTGTAGGTTGTTGTGAGAATCCAATGAGATAATATGTGTAAAAAGCACTTTGCAGAAATTAAAGTACAATGGAAAAGTGAGCTATTGGTATTCAGTTTGCCTTCATACCTGGCAAGATTTTTTTTTTTTTACCCTGGCATCGTTTGTTAGCCAATTTTCTTAGTTTTGTTTAATTTAAAAGTTTAATAATTGTAATATCTAGTCCAAATCATTTATAGAAATGTATAATACTAGAAGGCTTTGTTTGTCTTGGAGGCCCTGCACTGGAGAACTCTTTCTAAGCTGATGAGATAACTGCAAGCATGTTTGAATCCGTCTTACTATTTTTTAGTCTTCATCTCTCTCTCCTTCTTGTCAGTAAAAAAAGCATGAGAGACTTTATTGTATGTTTTTCTAAGACCTAGGTAAAACAAACTTGCAACATTACTCTTCTCTACCTGTTTAATAACATTGCCAAAAAGGAAATAAGTTTAGTCTGGCATGACCAGTTGTTGATGAAGTCATGCTGACCTTTTGTGACCTCTCTTTCCTTTCCTAGATGTTCACTAATCATTGTCTTAATGATATGACTTAGAATTTTGCCAGGAATCAATGTCAAGCTTTCTGGCTTATGCTTTTTAGACTCCATTCTCTTTCTTTTAGAAAATTGGAGCATTTGTTCTGTTCTAATCATGTGGACCATGTCCTATTCTCCACCATTTTTCAGAGATCACTAACATTGAGTTAATGAGCACATCTGTCAGTTTCTTCAATGCCCTAGGATATAGTTCACTCATGCCTGATGATTTGAACTCATCAAGGATACCTCAATATGTACTCGTATTGCAGACTTTCCTCCTTGGTTATCCATTAGCCATTTTCCCTCCTTTTCTAGTCTAAAGATCTTTCTCCTTAGAAGGAAGAAGCAAAATTAGAATTGGGCAGTTTTGCTTTCTCTCTTTAATCATTTTGATCAGGATAAGCTTTTTGATTGAGTGTATAGCCAGAACTAGGGGTACTTTCAAAAGGTTCACTAGCTGATCAGAGCCTTGGAGGCTTACAGAATTGTCTCTCACCGGATGCTCTCGTGGAAGGAGTTAAACCAAGAGCAAGAGATCCACAAAGAGAGAGCAGCCAGAGCCCATTTGGCCAAGACTCTTGTTGGCTAGTGTTGTTGGAAGGTACATTCAGTTCTGGCTATATCTCCAGTCCAAAAGGTTTTTGCTAACTATGTGGTTATCAGATTTGAACCAGATAAAAAGAAAGTCTCTGTGCACTACAAAGTCTTGAGAATGCCCTTCCATTGCACATTGTCATGACTCCACCATTAACAGCCTCCCCAGTTTCTTCCATATAGACAGTAACATGCAGTTTATGCATGTGTTAATTGTCTATTACATTAATCTTTCTAGGAGTTTAGTAGAGAAGGAAAGGAGAAAGAAAAACTATTTTAGGGCATGAGCCGATCACAAGAAGGTATTGGAATGACAGGCCACTCTGAAGGGTGAGATTGAGGATGAGAAATGTGTGGGTATGGAGGTGGTACAGACAGAAGATGATGGATGGAGCAGTGTCCTGGAGCCTGACAGACAAGGACCTAGTGCCTCTCTATTGGGCAGCATGCCCATTCAGGCAGATGGCTAAAATATGCAAGAATAGAGTTTTTTGGCCATAGCCTTTTATGAAGCTGTCTACTAAGGCAGGGAGGTGTTGAAATGTGCCTGAGTGGAGGAAGTGCTCATTCTGATGAAGTCATGGATCTTTAACAGCATCAAAGAAAAGTTGCTAGTCCTATTAGAGAATGTGGGCCGAAAATTAGTCTAATAGTTGGTGATGCCCACAAGTCAGTTGCTCTGACAGCAACAGCCTTTAAGCACACAAACCTGCTTTGAAAAGAACAAGCTATTTTGAAAACACGTAGCTGAATGCATTCATACTGTTGGTCCCTGGCTGATGGAATCTTTTTTTACTGAATGAAAGTCAAATGAGATTCCTACCCACATAGCCCATTGATATAAATGCTAAAAAGAGTCCATAACGTGAATGTTTATTATGTGCAAACCTGTCTCTTGTCACTACATCTTTTATACTTAGTCTCAAAAGTTCTGTGCTCCCATAGATAGTCTGTCTAAATGCCCTTCTGCTTGCTTGTCCACATTTACATTATATTAGTTTGTAGGTCAGTAGAATGTACATGAGTGGGGCTTGTGTGTGTGGATGTTTTGCCCTTTTGCATAATACCTAGAAAAGTACCACAAGTCCATGAGTATCCTTTCTTCCTTGATATTCCTCTCTTCTTTGGCTTCCATTACCCTAAGACCTGCCTGACAGATCTTTTTATATTATCTTTGTTCATTTCTCTTCCTATCCTGCCCCCTAAGTGTGGGCATCCTACAGGAATTTGTTCTCCGTATTCTCCAGTGCTCTGTACTACCTCCTTTGATAGTCTCACCCATTCCTAACACTTCAGTTATTATCCCTAACACAAGAGACTTTTTTGGGGGGTGGCTGTTGGGGTTAAGTGACTTGCCCAAGGTCACCCAGCTAGTAAGTGTCTGAGGTTGAATTTGAACTCAGGTCCTCTCGAATCCAGGACCAATGTCCTATCCACTGTGCCATCCAGGTGGTAGCTTTTAAAGCCTTACATCTCTTTGGTATTCCAGGCCAGCCTTTGCACAATACATCTTCTCTCTATTTTGATGGCCACTACAAATATATCAGGCCATCATCAACTTTTGCCTCCTGTTGGTCTCTGCTTCCAGTCTCTCCTGTCACTGTCACATCCTTCCTAGAACTGCCAAATTGCTATCCGTAAAGCGCAAAGCTTTAATGTCGCTGTCCTTCTCAATAAGATCTAGTAGTTCTCTCCTGTCTCTAACTAGGCTCAAATGTAAGGGTTGTGGGCTTAGGAAGCTCTTTCCTGCATCTAATCTACCTTTTCAAATTTATTGCACATTATTACTTGATTCCTGCTTCCTATGTTCCAGTCCAGCTGGCTTGCTTCCTGTTTCTGTGTATTTGACATTCTATCTTCTATCCCTGTGATTTTGCATAGGTTTTTCTCCCTTGATTTTCATGAATTCCCTCCTTGCCTTTGCCTCATTCATTGCCTACTTTTCTTCAAAATACAATTCATACCACTTCCTCCAGGAAGCCTATCCTCTTATTTCCATTTATTAGTCCTCTCTACTCCCTACTACTCACTCGCATTGTTAAATTACCTGGGTACATGTTGCTTCTCCCAAACAGCAAGTAAACTTCTATAATGCAGGGATTTTTTTGGGAGGTGTGTGTGTGTGTGTGTCTTTTTTACCTGAAGCCTCTGGCACATACTAGGTACTTAATAAATAGTCAGTGTATTGAATTTCCAACTGGCTTCTGGACATTTTGTCTTAGATATTTTGAAGGTAATGCAGATTTCTATTGTCTGAATCTGAACTTGCTTTTCCTCAAACCTGCCCTTCTGTTTTCGTTCAAGTTTCACCCTTTGTATAGTATTTTAAAGTTTCCAAAATTCAGTTTTCCTACTTCCCTTCATTCCCAGCTTCAACCCTATGGCTAACCATTTCAGTTTTCCATTGTATAATCTCAAATCCCTTGGCAGCTTGTTCTATCTGTGCACTTGCACTGCCAAAACCAACCCTGCATTTGTCCACTGTCTATCTCCTTCCTCCTACTCATATGTTGCTGAATGGAACAGCTGTTCTAAGCTTTCTCATCCATCCTCAAACTCTCCTACTCCCTCTTTCCCTAACATTATTTCATTTGAGGTACTTGCCTCTTTAGTTTTCTGAGAGTTTTAAACAATAACCACTTCTGAGTTCCCTTCTCTCCCCTTCTCCACCTCTCAGAACCCCATTGACTCTCTGTAGTCATATGTTGTCCCCCTCCTTTACTCTGGCCTCTAATAGACGGGGAGGGGACCTTTTTCCTTGCTAAAGCCAGTTCTTTTGCATGTACACTTGACCATCCATCTTCACCAAATTGTCTTCACAATTATGTCTCCCTGCTCCTGCCCTCACCCCCTGCAGTTAAACTTCAGTCTCTCCCTATCTTTCCTTACTGCTTTTAAACTTGCTCCTCTTTCCTCCATTCTGAAAAACAAGCCAGAACCCTTCCTCAAACCCTTCAGACTTTGGTTGTCTTTCTCTGTACCTTTTCTTATCCAAACTCCTGGAGAATGTTGTGTCCCCTCATTGTATTCATCTTCTCTTCTTTCTCTGAATACTCTGAAATCTGGCTTCTGATCTTAGCATTCAACTGAAACTGCTCTCTCCAAAGTCAACCAATGAGCTCTTACTTGCCAGATTTAATGGCCTTCCTCAATCTCTTGATTCCTCCATCATCTGCATCATGCCTCCAATTGGTGTAATACCGCTAGCCTCTATTGACCCTTTTCTCTTTCTGTGTATCTCAGTGGGTTTAATGATCATCTCTGTGGAGCTGCCTCAGATCTGTATATCTGTCTCTATGGTCTTTTCCTTGAGCTTTATCCCCTCATCAGTAACTGCCTTGGGCATTTCGACTGGATGTTCTGTTGTTAGAAATAGAGATTGAGTCAGCTAATATCATTTTTTATGCACCTGTGTGTCAGGCAGTGTGCTAAACATTGGGGATACAAAGAAAAACAAATGATAGTCTCTGCTCTCCTGGAACTTAAGTCTAATAGAGGATACAGTATGCAAAAAACTCTTTTCTTTCCCTGTCTCTCTTATCCCCATATTATATACTGCATATATGCTGTATAGATCTTTCATTGAGAATAGCAGAAGGGTAACACTAGAATTAAGGGGGATAGTGAAAGGGTCCTTGTAGATGGTGGGATTTAAGCTGGTACCTGAAGAAAGACAGGAGGCTAGAAGGAGATGAGGAGGGAGAGCAATCCAGAGGCAGGAGATAATAAAATGCCCAGATTTCCAGAGGTGGAAGGTTTTTTGCAAGGAGCAGCAAAGGGACCAAGGTCATTGAACGGCAGAGTAAACATGGGGTTAGGGGTCACAGGTATAAGAAGGAAGCTTATGAAAGGTTTTGAACACCAAACAAAGGACCTTACATTTGATTTTGGAAGCGTTGGAGTTTTATTGAAGTTGAACAGGGAGTCTGACCATGGCCAAGATTGATTAAATTGGTCAGTGCAAGCAAATAGGGAATGTGAGAATAGCTTATAGGCGTTTCAGAAAGGGGCATAGAGGGGTATTAGGAAGAGTGAATGTGTCCAGTGCCCTAGAGTAGTGGCCACCTGAAACAAGCGAACCTGATAGCTCCGTTTTGGGGAACCTCAGAGGTTCCAGGTGCTATGACCTCTAGCTACATATTTGATAATAAGGCCTATAGCATCTTCATGACAATTATTGCAAGTTTATAATGGACATAAAATCCACTGTAAATAAAGTATCTAAAGTGGTGTGTGAATGCCCGTCATTACTTACTTTTAAACTGCGAATTGAATTTCGAACTCCTTGAGGGCAGAGCCTATATGTCTTTCTATGGCCTAGGTTTTGTACACAGTAGCTCCTTCATACATATGTCCTTATATTAAGTTAGAAAGGTTTGAAGTTCTGAGCACCAGTTAGAACCTGGAGGATTATTCCCTCCATTAAGTTACTCTTCAAAGTTAAATAGGCAAGTCTGGCACTTGTAAATTCAAATTCATTTGTTTCCGTGAACATTTATTAAACTTGAACTAGGTGACAGGTCTTGTTAGTAGCACAGATAAGTTTATGGAATGCATTTGGAATAAGTACTTCTCTAAGTACGTTACAATGAATGTGACTTTAGTTGGTCCTGGTCTAAACTGGCCCCTTGGAATCTCATTGCTTAAATTGGCCCATGTTTAGTCTGCGGAAGCCCACTTCTTGGACAGTATTGTTAAGATTTAGGACTTGTTTGCAAAGCTGTTTGAAGGTGACAGGTTCTGTCCTGTGCAGATTCTGCTATTTCTTTTACTTCATTTATTTGCTCAATATCTAAAATCCTTTTTTTTTTTTTTTGGCTTAGAACTGTGCATGAGGGAAGAGAGGAGGGGAGCATCACTTAATTTCATATTTACAATCTTAACTTGCTTCAGATACAGTGGCAGGCCTATGAGAATAGGTTTTTCGTAAATTGTATATTGGGTGTGTGTGCTAGTGAGGCAGGATGGGGTGGCCATGGCTCCCTCCTTCACAGGGGTATTGAGAAATTTGTTGATCTAATCATGTTGCTCTTCTGCTTTGCCCAAGGGTTCTTAAATGTCATTGAACGTTGATCAGAAGTTTGGTGCCTTCTTAATCATGTGTATATCTCTATTTAAAATTCAGCTTTGATGCTACATTTTTTTTCTATAGGTATAGACTATCTAGAATACTGGCTTTTATACCCCCAAGCTATTTACCCTTGTGAGATGGGAATGGGGCTGGGAGACTGCCTTTTCTTACTTCTAAGCTGTGAATAATATTTATTTATTTTATTTTTGTCAGTTGGTTCCATGGTTCATGAATTCTTTATTATAGCGGGAATCATCAATTCGATGGAGAATCATTGGAATTGCAAGTTTAGGACATTATTTGGAATAAACCAGAATGATGTGCTTACCTTTTAAGCCCTTAAATTTGTTTAAAATTAAATGAGTCCTGTTATGGCAAGCTTTATAGATCTGCCTGGAGGGCTTATGGGATAGAAATGTATATGTGCATAGGAGATGCTGTGCTCCTTTATTGAGTTGGATATACTAGGACATCTTTGCCTAAAAACATTTACTGTTTTCTTTTGAAGAACCTATGAAGTTCTAAGTGATAGAAAAAAATAACACTAGTAAGAAGTTTCCTTTGAGAATGAGTTTGAATTGTGAGAATCACATCTTAGCAATGGTCCTCCATTTATGCATCCTCAGCATGTGAGGATTGGTGTTGTAAACTCAGTATTAATTGCTTTTGTGGCTGCCTTTTAGACATTTTTTCTATAATGTGATAGGTTTTTAGAAAAATATTTTAGAAAAATAATTTGATTTATTTTTTCTTTTATTCCCAGCTGTTTTTTTAAATAAAAACTGATTAAGTCAGTAACATTTTTATTAAGTGCCATCTCTGTGCAAAGCAGTATGCAAGATGGTATAGAGCATAGAGCATTGCAGAAAACAGCACCAGCCCTCAGCAACCTTAATATCTAGTTGGGGAGCTAAGGCATATACTAAGATGCCAAATACTACCTTTTAATGTCATAGGGTATATTAGTGTGTGTGTGTGTGTGTGTGTGTGTGTATGAAATGAATTTTACTATTTTGAAGAGTCAGCCCTGGGCAGGGACCATGGGAAAGTTTTTTCTGGGTTTCCTCTCCTTTCATATATTACATTATATCTTAAATTTAGAGCTGAAAATAACCTTAGAGGTCATTTAGTTCAAGCCCCTCATTTTATATATTAGGAAACTGAGGCCCAGAGAGGTTAGATGTCATAGAGAAAGGTGTAAAACCAGTGTTAGAGCTGTCCTTCCCTGACTCCAAATCTTTTATTCCATGATATACCACTGTCCTCTTTAGTAGATGTGGCTAAAGAATAGTTGTCTGAAATCTGATCAGAATATCTGCCATGGTCTATTGAATGAAGGTTCCTTGAGACTTTGGTGTAATCTGGTGAATAGTGGATGAGGAAGAAAAAAGAATGAATTTGATTGTTAAAGCCTACTTTTTAGGATTGCTAAAGATGAATTTAACTTTTTCTTAACAATTTGGTAGGAATTTAAGGGTCAACAGAATCAAATCTGATTTGATTTGAGCTGAAAAAAAAATCACCTTGAAAGGAAGATACTAATACAAACTTTGGTCAGAGTATTTCAATAGCACAGAACCCAAAGGAGAGAAAAAAGTGGATTCTCTGGAATTGATGATATAATATTTAGCAAAAGAAAACACTATTGGAATAATAAGAAAACTCTTTACTAATGAGGCAAATCAAAGCACTATATGGCATGTAAAGGAATGTAGGAGTTTTCTTGTGGTTGAACATCTTTTACATCCAGTCTTCTATATTATACAAGTGGGAATGGTGTTGTTATAGAAATACTGCTGGCTTTTGAGTCAGAAGGTATGGGTTCAAATTATGTATGTTTCTTATTAGCTATTGAACCATAGGCTGGTCGTTTCATTTCTCTGCACCTGTTTTCTTTTATGTAAAATGGGACTAATAATGCATGTACTCCTTATTTCTCAGGCCCGTAGAGGATCAAATGATAGCGCTTCTGTAAATCACTTGGCAAAGTGGAAGCTCTCTATGATTGTTAGCTGTGTTGTCATCGTTGTTTATTCTTACTTCCACCCCCTTCGTTAGAGCCTTGATTCACTCACCTTTTCTCTCCGCCGTCGCCCAGTAGGCCTTTATATCTATACGTCCTAGAGCTGTCAGACTAATCTCCGTCCATAACTTATTTTATTATTTCCCTTCTGTGCCAAAGCTTATAGTGGTATCCTTTTGTCTGTTGAGTAAATTTTGGGCTTCTTTGCCTGGAATTAATTAATTAATTAAACGATCTGGAACTACCTTCTCTTTCCAGTCTTATTTCTGCTACCACAATTCATGAACTATGGTCTAGCCAAACTGGGATACTTTCTGTTTTCCAGACTCCCTGTTTCTTTCTGTCTTTGTGTCTTTACTCAGACCTCTAAATGAAATGTTCTTCTTTTTAATTCCTTCTCTTTCTTTAAATCCTATCTCCATACAGCCTTCCCAGAATCCATTAGTAAAGACTTTCTCCCTCACATAGTAGTGTTTTCTGCATCTGATAACTTGATTTCCTGTCTTATCTAAACTTCATGTCTTCCCCCACCCTGACGCTGTGTGAAGAAGACAGTAGGCCCTCAAATACTTGTTGAATTAAATGGCTACAGCTTTGGGCATGACCATGAAGAAGGGAATATGTCCTAGATAGCTTGTTTGCTAAATTCCAGAGACTGGACTCAGATCCATCTGGTTTTCTGCATTCAGAATAGGTGATCCTAGCAACTCTTTTAATTTAGTCAGATTAAAGGTTAAAGTCTCCTGTTTATTCAAAGCTGGAAAAGCATTTTGTTTAAACTTCTCAGTGAGATGAGTGTTCAGAAGCAAGATTTTCTACCTCTAGACGCTATCTCAATGAACAGAATTTTCAACAAATCATGAGCAGGTTTTTTTCCACACACCATACAGTGAGTTACTGTGCTGCCTTATACAGGTGAGCTTAGCAGGCAGTTCGGAGGGGAAGTTGGCTGTTTATATTTCATGGGTACGCCTAGCTAATAAAACATTCCCCTATTCAAATTCAAATAGTGATACAAAGTGACTGAGTTTTTTTGTTTTATTTTAGAGAAAAACTTAAATCACACCTCCAGATGCTCTGGGGTGGCACATTTAAAAGGTTAAATTTCACTTTTTGTGGGCCTTATATAGAGCTCTGGGAATTTGCCAATTTCTTTAGTGTCTTAAAGGTTTGTTCATTGAAAGAACAGGCTATGGCACATCCAATGGTTGCATCGCTCTAATATGTTAGGCAGAAGCACGCTTTTAATATTCATCATCTTTAAGTACTACCAACTGACATTCAGTACTAAATGTGCAGATATGGGTGCTGAGCAAAACAGCACAGAAGAGGACTTGCTCATTTGTATTCTAGATGGAAATCTTAAATTAGTTTCCTAGATTTTTAAATGGATTTTTAAATGCCGGGCACATAGGAGATTGAGTTCATATTAATATTTATAAGGTTGGAGAAGATATTTAGTGAAATATTTGTATAATTTAATTTTGGTCATAATCAAGTAGGAAACCATAACAAGTGGGACAATGTACTTTAGATCCAGTTGGTTGATTTTTGCTAGGTTATCATAAAGAACGCTATTCTCTGAGAAGTCCAGGATTACCCAGGGTCTTACATTGGTATGCTTAAAATGCTGTCCTTTATTTATAAACACAGAAGTTGGATACTCACATACTTGTGTATAAATTAATTGGATTGTATTATTATATGCTAATGTGAGTTAATTTAGTAATACAGTAATAGTGATAAAAATCACTTATTGGCATTTCTGCAGAACTATGTAGGCTTTTTGCTTTTATAGCCTTTGGTATATAAAACAGCATCAGAATTTAAAAAAAAACCCTCTTTCTAGTTTTGCTTAGGGCTAATTGAGTTTAATGTAGTTTTGTGTGCGGAAGGTATTGACTTGTGCATAGTATTTAATTTGTGTAAATATGTGTATATGTAACGTTTTGCCCCTCTGAGTTTTATTTTAAATGTAACCCTTGAAACTGGGATGATAGAAATTCTTAGCTCAGGCCTGCTAGCAATTGCAGGTGCCAACGGTTTAAACTGCTATAGCAATACAATTATGAGCAGCCAAGAGCAAATCTTGTTTTAAGGTCTATGTGTAATGAATGCCTGTTAGTATCATAGAATACAATTAAAAAGAGGTTTACCTCCACTAAACTGTGATTGGTTCTTTCTGATGGAAGTGTTCAGTCCCACGAGGAGAATGTGTGTTCAGCTCTCAGTGATTTAGACACCAGTGAGCCTGGCATACCGTAGGCTTGGATAAATTCAGGGCAGCAGTTATCGTCAGACAGAGATGGGAAAAGACTGAAAGATTAATGAGCGAGCTGGAAACAAAGCTCCAAAAATGAGAACAGTGCGATGCTTGGCCTTATATAATTGTGCCGATTGGAAGTCAGTCTTGGCTGCAGTTGTTTAAAATTTTAGAAGGTTGGCAGGAAATGTTTGTTTGTTATAAAATCTCAAATTCTATTCTCTTCCTGAGATAGAAAGAGGGGAGCACTGGAGAAGGATAGTGAATGCTATGACCAGAGGTCTGTTATGTTGTGTGCCTCTCTATTTCACCCCTGCCCAGTCCCTATCCAGTAATACTGCTTCAATTGGGCTGAGGACCCTTACTCAGGATTCAGTTATGGTGGGAGGCCACAGCTGCCTTCCAGGTTGGGAGAAAAGTGTGGTAGGCCACATCGGCACTCCCATTCCTCCAGTCTGGCATTTCATTTCTGTGTCTAGTGGGTACCCCGTCTTCCCCTACACTCTTCACTCCAGCTTCCATCCAGAAACTTTTAAAGTTCTGTGAAATGTTTGGGTGTTTAATTGGAGGGAGAGGGGTTATATATGCTCAAATTCAGATCCTGGGTAAGGTGGAATTGCTGTCTGGATTATGGTTAAAAAGAAGACACAAATTAAATGTTTCTTTATATAGACTTTGATGTAAGGGATCCTGTTGGCTTTCAGTGTTATTTGTCCTTTGAAAAATACTTAGTAGATATTCTCAATAAACCTACTGTTTATGTGCTGGACACTCAAGATCTCCCAGCCCTCTTTTCAGCGCTGGGCACTCTGTACTTACAAACAGTGAGGTGGGAGGTGTATCCCTGCTAAGAAGCTAGGGAGAGAGAGGGCCAACTTGTTCTCATCAGTTAGGACTTGAGCAGACCCCTTTTGCTTTGCATGCCTTCTTTCTCCAAGGAGTTTGGCTCCACCTACAGGAAGCAGGAGAGCCCCTTTGTAATTTTGCCTGCAGCCAGGCTCAGCTCAATTCTACCCACCAAATCATAATTAAATGTCTCCTGTGTACAAGAGCACCCCACCTCTGCCCCTCCCCTTTGGGTTTTGCACTCCTGAGAGTGTTTGCCAAGAGTTCCCCAGCTGTACTGTGTTCTTGGATGCTAGGCAGAGAACATTGCATTTAGCAGGGAGAGAGAGGCCTTTACAACTTGATTTCCTTCTATGTCTTCAGCAGGTCCTGCTGCCAATCACACTTTCTAAATAGAGATGGACAAGGGAGAACATAGTATGATTGGGGGGGTGGAGAAGAGAGGAAGGATTGTGTGTGGGGGGCAGTGAGAGTATGTATAGTACCTCAGGTAATAGAGTTTCTTCTTTCCTTTTGTTTTATGGAATGAACAGCATCCAAAGCAGGATGAACATATTTTAATGAGTAATGTAATGTTAAAGATTAAGAAGTGGCCAAAATGTTAGGAAGTTTAAGAATATGTGAATAGTAAGGAAAGATTAAAATGTATGGTTCTATTCAGAGAATCCTGAAGGGAGATGTGGGGTCCTTAAGAAGAGTTTCTTGAGGGGCTAACAAATGATCTTTTATTTTTATTCATCAGTATGACATAACATTTAGGCGTCATCCTATGAGAAACCTGAAAATACATCCCTATAGGGTCCTGTGATTGTGCAAACAAGTATTTAAAGATGAGATAATACACTGATGCCTAGTTTGTGGACTGATTTGGTGATGGTGACGATGATGATGATGGACAATTATTATATCCATTCATAGAGTGCTGTAAACCTCCCAAAGGGTTTTCATGCTTATTTGATTCTTATTACAGTCCATTGAGGTAAACTTGCTCTCTCTCTCTCTCTCTCTTTAATATGTGTAGTATGTATGCACACACATACATAAGTAAACTGAGGCTCAGAAAGCTAACTTGTCTGTGATCAACAGTAACAGTTAGTCATTGTAATGAGTGGGAGTTGAAGTCGTTTCTCTCCCAAGCCTGTACACCCACTCTGCCTGCACATCTGAACAAATCCCATTTTCTCTGTTGTTTCTTAAGACTCTCTCCCCATAGGAACTAGGTCCTTGGTGAAGACTCTGTTTCCAAATAAGTACATTTCAAAAGACTCTTTGTAGGCCCAGATGAATGGTTCAGACCTGTCTATATACACGTTTCCCTTCTGGCTTTAACCAACCAGACATCTAGGTGGCAGCTGTACTTTTATCCTACTAAGTTTTTCAGAGTTGTTCTTAGAAGGGTATCTTTATATGGACCACAAGATTTTACTCACTTCTCTGTTTTCCCCCTCACTCCTTCCTTTTTTCACATTTGTACCCAAATTTCAATTTCATTCTTCTGGCCACCACTTGTATTTTCAGTAACTTATCTTTTGCCAAGCCACTTAATATGAAAACTTTTAATGCACATAGATATTTCATCAGTAATCTCTTATGTCAAAAAGAAAAAAAAAACGATTTTTGAAGTGAGTTATTTGTTTAAAAAAAAGGCTACAAGTAAGCCTAAATTTCTACAGTCTCTTAAATTATCCTTTGAAATTTCACTTCCAATTGGGAATCACTTATTTGCTCCACTCAGGGCAGTTATAATAGGGTTTCCATGTGAATGACTGTAGGGGAATGGCACAAAGGAGGGAAGGATAAGGGATTCTGGGGAAAACATCAGTGCCATGGTTCTTCAGGGTTTCCCACCAGGTGTCATGGTCCCCCAAACTACTGACAATTGAAAGTTCTCCAGATTATAATGAAGAGGTCACCAGTATTGCCACGCAAGAGTGGGTAGTCTTTTTAGATACGCTCAAGAGACTCTTGAGTTTACATTGTGACAGGAGGGAGGTGAATGAACAGTAGCTTAGAACTTAGCATTCTGTTCACTCAGGCTGTCAGTTCAAGAGTGGTGCCATTGATCTGATGTCAGCCTGAGAGAATTATGTAGCTCTTTGACGTCAACTAGATGGTGTATTTTTTTTTTTTTTTTGAGTTGATGGGTTGACAAAATTCATTCTGGTAGACTATGTAACGTGGAAGATATAGAATGCCAGCCCTCTGTCATGACCTTTATTTTTATGAGCTGTGAAAATTAAGAAGTGTTCCTAGTTTTAGTTTAATTAAGTAATAAGATGCAGCAGATGGTACATTTGTGGGTAATGATTGCCTACCTCTGGTTCCCTCAAGAAGCGCAGGAACCCTCTATAAGATACTTTGCCCAAAGTGTCACATCATTGTTGCCAAATTACTAGGAAGGTAAACATGTGGTTTTAACAGTTCCTTAACTCATCAGCAGCTCTTGGAGTGCGTTTTACAGCAGGCCTAATACCCAGATATCGTGGGAGGTTCTAGCAGTTAGTAACAATTGGGATGGGAACATTAGAAACAGAAGACGTAAGGAATCCATGAAAAAGTGGTTGTAGTGTTTTATCACCCTTTTTTACTATGCAGTGTTTGCAAATAAAGTACATGAAGATTTTTATTACCCTGGTATTCTTTTATGTAATCTGGGTCAAACATTAAGAATGCATTGGAATATGATTTGCATGTTTTAAAGTGCTCGAAAGAGATTCTGTAAATGGAGAAGAGCTGAATTTATGGCTGGTTGTTTTATTGTGTTTGCTTTTAGTGACTACGGAGAGCCTAGAGTGTCCTACAATATGCATTCTTTTCACAGGAGTATGCTTACATGTAGCAATATCTGCTTTGGAGAGTGTTAAGAAACATACAGAAGTGCAAAGAACATAAGATTAATCCAGGTGCACATCACCAATCAACAGATCTTTGGGGACAAAGCCAAATTGTTAACTAGAGTCACCATTTCTCCTGTTGGTAAGACAGGGGCTATCTGTCTAAGATTCTTTTTCTCTTAATGTGTTTGAAGAATTGAATTACTTGAAAGCTGGCATAAAACTTGTAATTGCACAGTATTTTAGATCATGGGATAATATGCCTCAATTTTTCTCATTAATGCAGTATTTGAAATCATCAAAATGAAATACATTCACTTACTGACTGTAATGTTGTTAAAAGTGTGATCTATGAGGATTTTTTTTTAATATGGCTGTAGTTGCTACGGATAAAATAATCCATTTGTCTTATCTCTTTGCTCTGATGTCTAGATTTGGGATTCTAGTTAAATCATAAACTTCAAAAAAACACATTTAAACTGGAAGCCATAAATTTTCTTTTCAGAAAAAGAATCTATGGCTCCCTTCTAAAGTTTACCAAATTAGAGACCAAAATTATTTTTATTTAGTTTTTAAGGGTATTGTCTTTATAGCATTCTCAACTGAATCCCAGATACTCTGTTTTGTGAACTTGACTTCTTAATTCCCGCCATTCCTAGAATACACTGGAATATTCTATGAGGCAGAATAATGAGGAATAATTTTTGTAGTTTTTCCTGGGGAGAAAAGATAATTTAAAAAAAAATGTCATTATGTAAGGAATAGTTTGTCTTATACATAACCTCTCAGTTATGCAGAATATTAATTTAAACAGAAAAGCTCATCCGCTGACAATTCTAGATGAATTTAACTGTTTGTATGGGAGAGTTTTACAATTCCTTCTTATAAGTAACCATCTTCACATGCCATATGCAAAGTGATATACTTTGAACCTTATAATATTTAAAGAGACAGAAAAAAAAAGAGAAAAAAAACCACAAAAGGAGAGTTGGCAAGAATCCACAATAGAGGGGTAGTCCCCATATAACTGATAGGAGAAATGGTGAATCCAGTCAACAATTTGACTTTCTCCCTAAAACAAAGCAAGAGAAAGGAAAAGACAAATGAATAAGACAAAACAAGCACCTAAATATTTTGGTGAATTAAATAGGCATGGTAAGCAGTAGTAAATTCTAAACATTTAGGGTGTTAGAGGTTCCCTGAAAATAAAGGCTCTTTGTTCTGTCAGATGTCACCTATCAAGTAGGCAGATACTGTGCTCCGGATTCACTTTCCTACTGACGAACTGGAAGGTAGGTTGACTGATTTGTAGTCCTTCCAACAAACTTTCTCCTTGAGCATCAAGGTATGATTTCTGAAAACTTCCACAATAGTTTGGTTTGGAGCTGTGACTTGTACTTATATATACCCAATATATAGCAGCCTCATACCTGGGTGGGTAAAATTGAAAGGTTAAAGGACTTGAGGTACAAAAGACTTTGGATAATGTTGATGCACTTCCTAAAGGATTCTGTGCTGTTTTGCCTGGCCATTCTCAAGGGCAAGTTTAGCTCTTTTGGAAGCTTGGTACTTCTGTTTTTCTAGGCAACGACATTAGTCTAGGTATCGAATGTTTGTGTTATGAATGCCTTTTGTCTTCATTCTAAAAATAGGAAGAAGATCAGTGGAAAGTTGGCTTGACTTTTTTTTCTGAGTATATTTTGTGTCTCTGTGCCTGTGTCTGTTCTTAATAGGATGTCTCATTTCAAAGCTATCTGATGCAATATTTTGAAACTAAGTTTGTAGTACAATTAAAACACACCTTTGGTCATAGATGAGTTGGCCTTACGCCATTTTCATAGGCAGTGTCCTACTTAAATAGCTTGGATTGGCTGAGAAGAATAATTGCTGCTATGAAATAATTTTGCAATTACCGCTGTAATTAAGGGCAGTTTGTTAATGAAAGTGCTTGGTGAATAATGACTGCAGGGCACTCCATCTTGCAGCTTCATGCCAGATGATTGGTTCATGTGGTGGAAGCAGTTAGGGAATTAGTGACACAGCTGTCATGGTTACAGGATGGATGTAAATATCTTGTGCAGTTGATGATGAAGAACAGTCATTAGCCTCCTGCCCCTTGGGAACTGGTCAGAAGAACAAAAATAAACTTAACACATGATGGTAAAAGCCATTCCTTATGTCTCCTTTTCTTTAGTATGAACAATTAACATTCTAATAGAAACTCCAGAGAACATGCGGACAAGCCCTCTACTTTTAAAGGCGTGTTAGTGTGATAAATGTTCCTCTTGGTAGCATATTGACTGCTTACAGTTTATAACTGCTCTTATTAGCTTGTGGACCAGTTAAAAAACTGCTCTGTAGAGACCCACTGGCCCTGTCTGAATTTTCCTTGTTCATCTCCAGGTGTTGTATGTTCAGTTCTATCCTTTGAAGGTGTACGAATGGATTTTTCCATGTTATCAGCATGCCTGTAGTGACAATTGCTGATCTCATCTGTGTGGTTATGCTTGTTTGTAGAAACGAAGCATAAATTTTGTTAGGAGGAAGATTTTTAGATGGTTATTGTTGTTGTCCTTTAGTAAAAGAAGGAATGAGTTGAATTTTTAATAGGGATTTCTTTTCTAAATTAACAATGTCCTGGTTGTTTTAAGTATATTTCATATTCATTCTACTTCCTTGGTGTTTTCATGTTGTTTTTCGTTGTAAATTTGCTTAGGCAATCTTTTGTAGAGTAATTTCATAAAAGACACACATACACACACACACACACACACACACACACACACAGACATTGTTGTTTTACATTGAGATGCCTGTGATCTGCAACTCATTACCTCACTGACTGAAGCATCAGTCCAGTTTTATTTCCCCTTAGTGTACTGCAAATGGTCACCTCTCCCCCTCCTTGGAAAGATGTTAGCTTTGAAACTGTTGAGGATACATGAACAAAACCTAGTTTCTTTTCTAGTGTTTGCTGTTGAAGACTGAAGAGAGGCTTTGGGAAAGGCATCATTGCAATATATTAGGCTAAATACTGGTAGTTAAGAGAACATCATTCATTGGTCTGATTTTTAGCTCAGATTGATTTGGTATCAGTATCATCATTTTATGAAAGGTTTACTGCTGTGCACCTTTAAAAACAGATCTCCTCATTGAATTCCTGCTGCTCTTGCTAAGCTGTGCGTCAGGTGGTGTTAGCAAAGCATATAGTTCCAGAATTGGGAAGAATTTCTGGTTTCTGAAGGTTCAGAACTATTCTACCTCTTTATCAAAACCACAGCCAAAATTCCTCTTCTCTCTGGTTATCAAAGAGATTTAAAAATACCACAAACTTAAGTGTGAGTATACCTGTGTTCTCAAGCCAAAATGTCTACTTTTCTCTTGATTAACTTTTCTGTTTCCAAGATCAATTCCTTTATTTTCCCACCATTTATAGGTATGATACACTAGAGATCTTCCTAGGTAGTTTCACTAGGACCTTAAGTTCCAAAATACAAGGAGTCAATGTTATTTGAAGCATGGTAGAATGAATACTTGGAAAATGAATGCTTGCTAAATGCTCAAATCCTAAATATTAGAAAATCATCCTAGGGAGAACAGGTAAGGAATTTCCTTTTTTTTTTGACAACAGTAGTAATCAGTATTTGGCTTTGGTGTGATGATGATGATGATGATAGCCAACATTTCCATAGTTCTTTAAGGATTGCAAAGCACTTTACATGCTTATTGGATCCCTACAACAACCCTATGAGATTGGTGCAGATTTGAAATAGATTGATCAGGTAAGGGAACTGAGTCTCAGCAGTTAAGTGATTTGCCCAGCAGGTCATACCACTAGTGAGGATCTTAGTTTTCTCTGGACTTGGCATATTGGATACTATGCCCCCCAGATGACTGGTATGATAGATATTTCAAATAATTCATAGTACGATTAACTGGTATGATGACCACAATGCAGTGATGCCTATTCAAAGACATCTAACCAAATTAATAAAAATTCCATTGTATGATGTTTATTCTCATCAGCTGGTACCATATAGAATGTTATGGTAGGTCAGGTACCAAAGAAACCTAAAATAAAGAACCATTTACATTTTAATTGAGATCTTCTAAGAAAAAGAAGGGGAATGATAAAACACTTTGCTGTAGCTCAAGAGAGATAGGATGGTCTGATAGTTTTGGTTGTTCTTTCTTGTTTATCAGTACATATACATGCATGCATGCATGCATGAATTTGACAGCCAGATAAAGGATATACTACATAATTTCTTAATAGAAAGTAGATGAGACTCATTGAAAGCAGAATCTTTTTTCACTCCTTTAGTCTAAAAATGTGGAACCCACTTTTAGCTGGATTTGGATTCATGCCTCTTCATGTTGCAACTTATATTTCTATTACAAGGGTATTTTCAACATTTGAAGGCTTGTCATAAATTTTATAGGTTTTCATAATGAAGATGGATCAAGTCCTATCCTAATCGTGATGCCAAACTTTCTATCAAAAGAGCTATGATTATAGGAGTTGTTGTACATAGATGTGATTGAACTACTTAACAGTTTGAAGTTTCATTTCACCTTAGTATCAAAGGGTTTCCTCTTGCCTTCCCCTTGCCTTTCCTTTATCCCACCCCTTTTTGGGGAGAACAGTTACTTACTGTAAAGGAGTTGGACATTGATTCTGATGTCACAAAGAATGTTTCTGACAGGAATGTACTTTGACATGATTCAGAGGCATCAAGTTCTTTTGCAGGAATTCAGCACTATGGAGAGCTCCACCTAAATTAAACTGTTTTACACGTCCAAGTCTGAATACAATTTACATCACTGTTAACTTGGTTGGAATTTTTATCATTTCTTACATTTTTATCCTTAATTTATGGAATAAAATCCTATTCAAAGCATCCATTTGTTCTGGATACATATATGCCATGGTCAAAATTAGTTCAGAGAAGGTATTTTTGTTTTTGTATGGTCACTCTGCCTATAAAACTAAATCATTCTTAGCATCTATCTGTACATGCCCTGACAGAATTTAGGGATGATTGCTTGGTGGGTGGTTTTCTTCTTTCTATACCAGAGTGATTTTGTGTTTGTCATCCACAGCGACTCCTTGAGCTCCTTGTTTGGGCCGTGCTTATCCTATTATATTACACTGTACTCTTGGTAATGTTCTCTTGAGTCTGATTAGAACTTCTTTTCTATACTTTTATTCATGCCACTTTCATTTTCTTTTTTCCCTAAAATTTATTATTTTTTACTTTCAACACTTGTCTTTTTAAACTGAGTCTCACGTTCTCACCTTCCCTCTCCCACACTGAGGAGGCAAGCAAAATGATAGCAATTTTACATGTGAAATTATGCAAAACATTTCCATATTATCCATATCACCAAAAAAATAAAGAAAATTATACTTCATTTTGCACTTAGAGTTCATCAGTTTTCTGTCCCTGGTGGTAGATAGTATTTTTTCAAAATGGGCCCTTTGGAATTATCTTGGAGTATTATATTGATCAGAGTAGCCAAGTGTTTTGCAGTTGATCATCACCATGATGACCTGGTTCTTCTTGCTTTACTTTGCTGCAGTTTGTACAGGTCTTGCCATATTTCCCTCCTCTCCCAGTCAAAACCACTCCCTTTATAAATTTTTTATAGCACAATAGTGACCCATCATAATCATATGCCGTAGCTTGTTAACGAATATCCCCTCAGTTTCCAATTTTTTGCCACCACAAAGAAGCTGCTATAAATATTTTTGTATGTATAGGTCTTTCTCCTTTGGTCTCTTTGGGGTGCAGACCCTGTAGTGGTATTTCTAAGTCAAAGGGTGTGCACAGTTTGAAAGCCCTTTGGGTATAGTTATAAATTATTCTTCATAATGATGGGACCAGGCACAAGTCCACCAACGGTGCGTCCGTGTACCTGTTTTTCCTCATCCCTCAAACATTTGTCATTTCCCTTAGTTGTGACGTAGAACCTCCAAGTTGTTTTAATTTGCCTTTCTCCAGTCAGCAGTGATTTAGAACATTTTTTTCATTTAGCTATAGATATTTTTGGTTTTCTTCATCTTTTGACCATCTATCAATTTGGGAATATCGTATTTTCTTAAATTTGACTTAGTTCCCTATATATATATATATATATATATATGGAAAAATGAGACCTTTATCAGAGAAACTTGTAAAAAAAAAAGGTATTTATTTTCTCTGCTGCCTTTTAGCAAAATGTAGTTTCCCTGAAGATCTCTTTTAATGAGGTTTATTTTTGCTTTTCTTTGTCTGAGATCCTAGTTGGTTACCCCTACCTTTTCTTTTTCAGCTAATGCATAATGGATTTTGGCTGGCTCAACCCTCTAATTTAACCGTGTGTGTTTTTCTAGTATGTGTCTTGTACATGTTGCATTCTGGTTTCTAACCTGTCCTGCTATCTGTTTCTGTTTTATGAGTGAGATCCCGTTCCCTTTCATTATATTATATTGTTAGTTGTATATTTCCCTCTATCTAGCTTTTTTTTTTTTTGCTATCCTTCTCTCTCCCTTTTTACCCTGTCCCTCCTCAAAAGGTTGTTTTGCTTTTGATTACTGCCTCCTTTAATCACAGTCACTCCTATATCTATTATTCTCCCCTCCTTCTCCTATTTCCCTGTTGGATAAAATATATTTCTATACCTGCATGTGTATTTATTTTCTTACTTCTTTGAACCAATTCCAGTAGGAATTGAGGTTCAAGCATTGCCTGCCACCTCCCTGCCATTTCCTCTTCCGTTGTAAAAGCTCTTCCTTGCATTCCTTTTTTCTGTGAGAAAAATTTCCCCATTCTACCTCTCCCTTTCTCCTTCTCCCAGTGCATCTCTTTCATACCCCTTAATTTTTTTTAAAGGTCATCCCAACATAATCGACTCAAACTCATGCCCTCTTTGTAGACTCTTTCTAACTGCTCTAATAATAATGAGGTTATTAGGTTTTATATATTTTGTCTTCCCATATAGGAAAGTAAACAGTTTAGCTTTATGGAGTCTTTTATGATTTCATTTTTATGTTTACCTTTTGATGATTCTCTTAAGTCTTGTGTTTCAATGTCAGATTTTCTGTTCAGCTCTGGTCTTTATACAAAGACTGCTTGAAAGTTCTCTATTTAATTAAACTCCATCTTCCCCACCCCCGAAGGATTATGCTTGGTTTTGCTGTGTAGGTTATTCTTGGGTTATAATCCTAGCTGCTTTGCCTTCTGGAATTTCATACTCTCTTTTAACATGGAAGCTGCTAAATTTTGTGTGATCCTGACTGTGCCTTCACAGTTATATGAATTGTTTCTTTCTGACTGCTTGCAGTATTTTCTCCATGATCTGGGAGCTCTGGAATTTGGCTATAATATTCCTGGGAGTTTTCATTTTGGGATTTCTTTCAGGAGGTAATTGGTAGATTTTTTCAATTTCTGTTTTACTCTGTGGATCTAAGATAAAATGGTGGTTTTCCTTGAAAATTTTTTGAATTACGATGTGTAGGCCCTTTTCTTTGATTGTGACTTTCAGGTAGTGTCAAAATTCTTAAATTATCTCACTTCAGTCTATTTTCCAGGTCAGTTGTTTTTCTGATGAGATGGTTCACACTTTATTTTTTTTTCATTCTTTTGACTTGTGTTTCATTTTTTTCTTGGTGTTTCATGCAGTCATTAACTTCCATTTGCCTAATTCTAATTTTTAAGGAATTATTCTCTTCAGATAATTTTTGTGATTCTGTTACCATGTGTTTAATTCATTTTTCATCACTTTCTTACATCACGTTTTCCGAGAGCTCTTGTAGTTACTGTTGCCTCCACTACTGACATAGCCACTTCCAACATCTATCTTTGGTACTGTTGCCCTGCTCTGGTAAGGTCCCCACACTGGTGTTATAGACCTTTGCTGCATACCTCCTAAGTTGTATTAGTCTAGAAAAATGCCTCATCTCAACCTTTTGTTGGCTCTGCTGCTTCAAAATTAGATTTAGGACAGTATTTTAAAGTTGTTTTGGGAAGGATTATTGTGAGAGTTCAGCTGGGTTGCTGCCAGTATTCTACCATTTTTTTCTGAGAGACTTTTTGAACTGAAGCTACTAATGCATATTGCAGCCATGACTGTATATTATGTTATGCTGCCTCCTTTGTGTATTGTATATTATAATAATGTATATTAAGATACATGGCTATATATCATGCTGTTTCCTTTGTCAGTATATTAAGAGAAAACAAGCTGACAAATTTGATTCAAGTCTTTGATTCTAGGTCTTTTTATGTGTTTTTTTCCTATTAAAACATAGTAAGTTAACATTAAGTAGTTGAGTGATTTTTTTTATTACTTTAAATGTCCAATGACAATTTGCTATTGTAACAATATGTAAATATGAATTTCATTTTGCTTTTCATTCATGGTTTGATATCAGCTTGGAAGGAGGTCTCTAGAAGAGTATTCCAGTAATTCATATTTGTACCTATACCATTTAATATTTTTGTCAGTTATTTAGATAATGACATAGAGGATAGATTTATTAGATTTTAAGATGACTCAAATATGGTAGAATCAGTTAACACATTAAATGACAGAATCAGGGTCCAGAAAGTTCCTGGCAGGGCCATATGTAACTAAATTCTTATATGAGCAAATATAAAGTCTAACCCTGTGTTGAACAGATTAGAAAAATTAAGAGAAGTTTGGCAAAAACATCAGCTCATTTTTTAAAAGGATTTTAGTGGATTGTAGGTCTGATATGAGTAGATGTTGTGACATATGGCAGCCAGGAAAGTTGATATTAAGTAAAGGGGTGGGGGGGAGAGAGAGAAGAGAGAAAATAGTCCTATAATCACAGTCTTAGTATCCTACATCTGGACTATCGATTTTAGTTCCAAGAACTATTTACTAACAGCATCTAGAAGAAATTAACAGGGATGTTGAGGGTCATGACATATGAGCATCAACTGAAGGAACTTTGAGTTTTTAGTATAAAGAAATATATGTTAGGAGGCCATTTTAGCCTATTTCAAGTATTTGAAAACCTGTCATATAGAAAAAGGGTTCAATTTATTCTATTTTGATCCTAAAGAGCAGAACTAGGAATGACAGGTAGAAGTTTCAAAGAAGCAAATGAAGGATTGATTGAAAAATTTCTAACAATTGGAGTTATCTAAAAGTGTAATGGACTCCTACCTTCTGTCTATAGGACCTTTGGCAAGTCACTCAGCCCCCATAATCCAGTTTCCTAATCTGTGAAATGAGGAGAGTTGGAATAGAATACCTCTAACATCATTTCCAGCTCTAAATCGATGACTCTATGGATTCCTCTTTTGCTGTGGGCTGTAAGCAAATGCTGGAAGATCATTTGTCAATTAAGTTATGGCAGTTTCTTGTATAGTTAAGGGTTGGACTGGATGGCTTCTGTGCTGTTTTTCAAGTTGAAGATTCTAGATCAGGGTGGGGAACCTGAGGCTTCAATGTTCCCTGCCCGTGTTCTCCATTCTGACCTGCTTCACTTGGTCTATGTCTCTAGCATACAGTTTACATACTTAAGAGAAAACAACGAAAGAATTTGACTCAAAGTTACCTTTCAGTGTCCTGAGTGACACTTGAGCAGAATAGTGACTGATCTTCACTGGTGTATTCTCATTGGGAGTTCTCTACACAAATCGCATCTCAAACCTAGATGACCAAAAAATATTAACAGCTATTGATACTTTTTTTTCTAATATATTGTTAGAAAACAGAAGGCATAATCTTAGTTGTTTTGAATTATTATTAGATAGTATGTTCAGGTGTTTGTTGTCTGACATTGTGCTTATATTAGAAACCATGTTCAGAAAATGTTCTGCAGGTAACTTGAGAAATTGTTGTTAATATTATTGCTTTATGCTTTTATAGCATTTGCCCTCCAAGGGGGCCTCTGAATTCATCTGCAACAGATTTTTATGAGCTTGATTGGGTTTTGGTATCTGTACCTGATTGTCTGCTTGCATTGTTCGGGGAAATTATACTCCAGCCATGTTTCTGAATGTTTCAGGATGTAATGTGGGGCAAGGCCTTTGGGATATTTAAACCAGTGATTTAGATTGTGCTTAAGTTCCTTTGCTATTGTCTCACAAAGGAAGAAATTCTTAGGGCTTATGCTGTGTAGCAAATTTGTTACTATGAAACAGGATTTAAATGATAGTCACCTAGTTTTTAAACTAGAAGTATGACCAGATGGTTAACTTTTGTTTGGTTGGCAGGCAAATGGCTTTAAGATTTTTTTTTTTTAAAGATGGAGGGTTGGCAGGATTGGAGGTAATGGGAGTAGAGGCTGATGGAAAATGAGGAATAGGTTGTTGAACCAGGGTTATTGTCTAATTAATTCTGTAAGGATTTTAAGTTACTTGAGTTTTAAACATTCCTACCTTAGCCTGAATGCTAAGCACTGGAATGTACTTAAACCATAAACTTTATGGTTTTTGAAGGGCATTTTTTGCCAGTTTCACTGCATATTCAGAGTACTGTGATTCTGGCTATATTAGTCCGTTATTCTCATAGCATCTTATCAATGATCAAAACATGAAGTGTAGAGCCACTTTTTTAAGATGGTAGAGAGGTAACACGCCCATCTGGTGATGATATTAATCAGTCCTGCGTGGGTTCTGAATGTGGTTAAAGTCTGAGCTCTATTAACTTGGAGCTGCCAAAAATAGAGGCCATGATTTTCAGATAAAAGGGTATTTTAGCCGGGAATAAATTACTGCTTTTCTGGTCCTTTAAAGCAAGTGGTAGTATTTCCTTTTTTTCTACTGTTCGCGTGACACCTATGAAGTGGCTTTCTGCTTTCATTGCTTTATTGTATCATCAATGTTGGTCCTTTTTAAGTAATCTAAGGTTCCTCCCCCAACACTTGGGGGACATTGAAATCAACAGTGTCTATTGGAAGTCTATGTTCATAGATTTAAAATTAGCTGAATGGGAGCATATAGAGGCCATCTAGGCCACTTTCCTTATTTTATTAGATGAGGAAACTGAGACCCAGAGAAGTGATGTAACCTTCTCAAGGTCACACAGGTAATAAGTGGTAGAGGTTAGAATTGAATAGTGGTCCTGTAATTCCCACACTCTCAACCTTTTCTTTATACCACAATGCCTTGTGTTTTTTTCCATTCTGCTTTCCTAATTGTTGTCTTCCAGGTGAATGCCACAAAGAAATACTCATACGAATTGGTTTTCTGGAATCTCTTAAAAGTAGAGTATTAGAGTATTAGACTATTGGTACAAAAATGAGATGGCATTGTCTTATTTACTGAGATTCAAAGTACAAAGACTTGACAAGAAGGAGACAATTATCTCATATTGTGAGAGCTCCTTTTCCTCAGAAATCTTCATGCAAGCTAGTATCTTTAGACTTTGTTTTGCAATAAATCACTTTTTATTCCTTTCTCTTCCTTACTTGTGTGAATCGGAAGGGCTCCACAAAAAATTGAGATTCTCCAAGATAAGCATATCTAAAAAGTTATGCTGGTGACAGAATCTGGAGAATTTGGGTCTAGAGGTGGGCACTTAGGCAATAAAACTATCTTACTGTCTTCTGTCAAAAATATGCGATGTTGGATGCTATAGAAGGAACATCTCTGGCCAGTAGACCTATGACTCAGTGGGTCCAAGACTGCTCTGAAAGCTGTGTCTTCACATGAGTGACTGATGGATGCTATTGCATTGTATCTCTTCCTTACAGGAGTTACTTCAGTGTCAGCTATCCTTTTTTCATTTTGAAGAATTTATTTTCAAGTCAGAAATGAAAATGAATTTAAGGATCTTTTATAAATTTGGAAAATATCTTTACTTTTCATTTTTTAAAAAATAAAATGAGAAATATAGTATCCTTTTGCTTACCTACAGGTCACTTACCTGGTAACTTCCACTATCCAGAACATAACTGAAGAGAAGTCCAACAAAGGTCTTAGAACAATCAAACCTGGATTTCACTAAGTCTATATAGTAATGTTCAGCGTACCTTAACTAGTAGAGATCCTACATCAACATTCACTGGTGATTTACCAGGCAAATGGAGCCATTTTTGTGGTTTTCAGCCCACAGCAGATTAGAAACTACCAGGGAGACCAAGATAGGAAAAGTTTCTGGGCATTTCAAAACATAAGGGAGCTGACATTGAGGAAGAGAACAGAAAAAGCAGAAAAAACAGATAAAAGAACTTAAAAAGTTATGCCCTTTAGAACTGTTTCACCTAGAGGGGAAGGAGCTGTGCGCTCCAGAATCCCTGCAGACGTTATCCTCATGGTTTTTAGCAATACTTGAAGTTCAGGATGATAAACATGAGTCCTCAAGACATGAAATCATTTCCTGCCAGTAAAGTGGATAGAATGATGGAGTTGGAATCAGGACACCCTGAATTCAGATCTTACCTCAGACATTTTACTATGACCCTGGGCAAGTGGACGTCTGTCAGCTTCAATTCCTCATCGGTAAAATAGGTAATGCCCCCTGCCTCATAGGGTTGTTTATGAGTCTCACATGAGATAATATGTGTGAAATGTTAACAGAACCCCACAATGAATGCTAGTTATCATTAATGAGAAAATAAAGACTATCTAGTAGGAATTCATTGAAAGTGGCTGAAATACCGAAAATTCTTGTGCCTTAGAGGTAGCTTTGGATTTCTGGAAATTTCACTGTAAATGAAATGAGTGAAATGCCTCATTTCCCCAAAATGCTATATAAATATTCACAAAAGCACACATTTATATAGCACTTTAAAGTTTACAAGGAGCTTTCCTCACAAGTACGATTTCATATCTTACTTGACTCAAATGCTTTTGGCCCTTTACCTTACTGATTAGCCCCTCTTTACTCTCTTTCCCTTGTCAGTCTTTCTTATGCCCTCAATCATCCAATCAGACATCCCTGAATTCTTTTCCTGCATCTCCAGCTGCCTGCTCCACTTCTTTGCCTTGAATGTCCCATTGACTTTTCACACTCAGTATGTCCATCATCTGAATTCCCTCCAAAAACTTGCCTCTTTTCTTATTTTTCTGATGGCATCACCATCCTCTAAGTCAACCGGTAGAAACCTCAGATATATTTGACTCTTCCTTTAACCTCCATATCCAAACAGTTGCCAAATTCTGCAAAGTCTGTCTTCACAGCGTCCCTTGCATTTCTCATCTCTCATTGTTTATGTCCCAGCTCAGGCTTCATTTCTCCTTCTTCTCTACCCTCCAGCCTTCCCTTGGCCTTCTCTAATCAATCTTTCTCATAGCTTCCAAAATAATCTTTCTAATACATATGTCTGACCACTTCACTTGTTTCTTTACAATTTCAGTAGCTCCCTGTTTTCTAGACTAAACAGAACACTTCTTGTCAGGTATTTAGGGCCCTCCAAAGCCTGGCTCAAACCTCATTCAATGCGTTCTAGTCACACTGGACATTCCCTGATATCATCCTGCCTGCTCCCTCCCTTCCTCATTTTTTCTAGGTCTGTTCATGCGTCGTGAATCTTTTCCTAAACTTTCTAAGAACCTCCAGCTGAGAGTGGGCAATGCTTCCTCAGATTTTCCTAAAATGCTTTACCTCTCTCTTCTTTTATAGTTGTCATACTCTTCCATTATATCATATTTGATTAGTCCATTTGTAGTTACAGTTAGATTGAAAGCGCCATAAAGACAGGGTTTGTATGACTTTCCATTTCTTTGTACCCCCAGTGGCTAACACAGTGCCTTGAATATACTGAGTATATGATAAGTAAATTGACTTGAATACATTATATTCTCTTTAACTTGTTATGGAGTTTCTTATGATCATTAATGACTGTTTATAATGTTTTTAATTTTTTGTCTATGTCCTTGGACCCCTTTGGTTGTTTGTGAAACCTGTGGACTCCTCAGAATAATGTTGGATAAAACAAAACAGTTAGGGTTACAAAGGAAACTAATTTATTGAAATATTTCTATCATTCATTTATCTTTGGAAAAAAATAAGCACTTGATCTTCATCATATTCAAGTGATTTTTTTGGGGGGGCAGAGGAAGGTAACATAAATTTTTAAAAAATTATTGGCATTTAGGTATTTAGACATCCAAAGTCATTAAATATAGGATATTTTAAATGAATATTTAAATTTTGAATCTATGCTAGGGAAATCCTACATTTTTAGAATATAAAAGTGAGGTCAATATAAGGTGACCAAGAAGAATATAGAATTTTATTGGCAGAGCCTGTCCCTCATCACCAATTTGATGTTCCACAGACACTACCAAGGTGTTTGCAATACACTTGGTATTTCAACCCTACATGGTCAATGAGAATTAAGAGAAGATTTTATTACTTTGTTGTTTGGGGTGACAAAAAGTAACCCTACATGGTCAATGAGAATTAAGAGAAGATTTTATTACTTTGTTGTTTGGGGTGACAAAAAGTAAATGAAGATTAAATGAATTCTGTAAATAAAGTTTCTGTTATTGTTGATAATGATGTGGTTAGGATGTTGGCATTTCCCCATGTGTGTGAGTGGAACACTGATATTTCAAAATGTCTTTTGTCTATTGTAGGTCTTTGTCCCCACCTCTTTTTTGTTTCACCATACTCTGTGGGTAGGATGGCAGTGTAGGCCTGTTACCTTGAAGTCCTCATTAAACTATGTTTCAAATGATGTGTTGATTTTTTTTTTTGTTTTTCTCTTTTTAAGTTACTAGAAGGTTGCTACTAGAAGGTTGACTATTTAAAATAGTCATGTTACTCTTTTAATCCAAAGAATATCTCATTTAAATTTAGACACTGGTTTGGAGAAAGAATAAATGAGAATCTTCACTTAAATGCACTGAAGTTGTGGTAGAGTGGATGGGTAGTGATATGATGTACAAATGGAATAAGAAGGAGATGATAGAGAATTAGAACCAAAAATTATTGGTTTCAGCAGAGTGTTTTTGATTTAATTCTAAATGGTGAATACCATTTGTACCTTGCTTAAATGTTCCATTCCAAGTTGTGGAAGCAAGTTTCTACCTATGTATGAGGCAATGTGCTTTTATTTTCCTGTGCAGGTGATCTGAAGATGTGTTAATAATTCTGCTTCTGTGTAAACAGGAAAAGAAGAGTCAGTATGTGTACTAGACCTGGAAGGATGGGTGACTGGAGAAGGTCAGGCCTTGCCACACCTTTATGGCTGCTTCAGTGAAGGTGGTAATTCCTTACCTTACTGTCCAGCAAAATGCTGTATCAGATGAACTCTGAAATTTCAGCTATAACTCAGACTCCAGGTGTTTTATCTAATTCTGTGAATTTCGCAAATTCTGTGTGTGTGTGTGACCTACAGATGAACTTCTACAGAGTTTTAATATGTTGCTGAAAAGTTATATGTAATTCACATTTTGGCATGTGAATGCCAATGTGAATTCACGTTTTTATATGTAGTAAAGGAACTTGATGATTAAAACACACATACATTTTTAATATGTATAATTACCATGTATTAGGTTTCAGACATTTTCTTAAAGTGGGGAACATATGTAGCTATTACCACAAACCAGCTTTTTGTGCCAATTTTGGATATAGGTGGGACCAGAGCTACCATTTGTGTAACCTTGTCCTTTTGTGTAACTTGTCCTTTTGTCTGGAGGCTATCAAATCTAGAAATAGCTTGATTAACATTTATATAGGGCTTGACAACACACACACACGTACATGCACACACATGGACACATACATGCACAGATCACTCTGAGACAAGGCAAGCAATGCAAACCACAGACTTGATTTGCCACAAACCCATTTCAGGGAGAAAAAAAAGAAGTGAAAATGTAAACTTATAAAACAGATGAAGTAGGGGGTGATCACATTATAAAAGGATTTACTGCAGGGGTCTCTGAAATAGCAAGCTCCCTAACCCATTCAAGATGACTTGGCCTCAACAGCAGGAAAGAGCCAGAATTTGCAGATGACTGCACTGGCCTCATTTGTAGATTTGGTGCTATATTTGACAGTTAAAATCCAGTGCCAAGATTGACTGGTTGTTTTTTTCAGGGAAGCTCTCCAACTTTGGAATTAACGGGCACCATAGAAGTGAACAATGGTTATGCAATCTCCATGAGAAGCATCTCTTCTTGTCTTAATTCTTCATGTTTGACCTTGGTCTTCAACTTTTTCCCTCAGGCTATTTCCAGAGAGTAAAGTGGAATCTTTTTTCAACAAGTACTAGACACTGCATATCAGAATATTTCAGCTTTTTTTTTCCTTTTTCCAGATAGACCTTTTGTACATTAATAAGAAAATAGTTTATTTAGATATACTTTATCAAGTAAGCAAAGTAATGAAACATTCTTGAATATATACAATCAAATGACTTACCACTTTCAGAATAGTCATTTTGCATGACTATGCATGTATCTCAGTGGTACTTCCATTGCTCAAAACGTTTCACAATCCTCTTTTGTAATTACTCTTCAGAGACTGGGGCATTAAGAAAAAAAATCTTTCATGTAACATTTGGTGGAGAGTAGGTTTGATTTTTAGAAAAAGCCAGAAGCTATTTTAGAAAAAACCACCAGCTAATCCATTGATTAAGGTGGATGTTCAAGTTGAGTAACAGGGTTGTTGTGAAGATGAAATGTGAAAATATATGCAAATGTTAGTTATTATGCCTCCCAAACAGTGTGACTGTGAAGTGATGAGAACGGTTTTCTTGTGTGGCTCATAAACTTAAGGCAGTTCCAAAAGGAAGAATCCAAAAATTCTGTTCTGAGTGACAGCGTTGTTGGAGTAAGTGTGTATTCTTTGTGGATGTTGTCTTTGGAGGAGGGACAAGTCATTGAGAAATGTAAATTCTGTTTGCTATGTTAACTATCTAGTCTTTTTACCTTGGAGACATCCTTATACAGGTGTTTGTAGAAGCATTGAAGACCTCGGTATAGTTCTGATAGTAACAATTTCTCATGCTCATGCTGTTTTTAAAGAACCAAAACAGGACACAAGGACTAGGATTTGTGTCACTTGGTGTCAAGAGATGTCTCCTTTACAGGGCTATCGTGGCGCTCAGAGTGGTATGATTTCTGCTTTAGCTGGTTGAAAATCCATTTTAAAGGTTTGTCCTGATGTTTTTCCCAGGTGTTTGTATTCTTGTTTTCTCATCTCAAAGGAAATGCAACAACTGTGCTTTTTAGGCATTTCAGCTGATGCAAGTGGGACTCTTTAGGGAACGTATCTTCTGATGCATGGAACCTGGCTGCCCAGGGCATTTCACCCTTTCATATTACCTTTGCCAAGTAGAAATGAGTTGTCATAAAAATTACACAGACTATCATTAAGGCATGTATTTACTTCCTGCTTAAAGCTGTTTAGGGAATGTGGTCAATAGTTTTCATGGGATGGAGACACAACCATGTGGATACCTCTGAAGTGATGGATATTTACACAGTTCTCAAACAAAATTAGAAATTAAGAAAAATATAGAAGTATTTAAGAAACATTTCTTTTAAATGTGCCTTGGGTTTTTGATTGGCTTAACCTGTGCTCTTTAGCTGTTTTAATGCAACAGCATGATGCTAACTTTCTTTGACACTCTGACTGTGCATTACTCACTCACGCACTGCAGCTATTGATCGTGGTTGCTGCCCTGCGTGGAGTATTGATGGACAACTTAAGTACTCCTCATTTTGGAAAGTGAGGCATGGGTAATTAAGCAATGTATCTACAAGTTGGAGATCAGCTTTTCACTGAGGGCCAATAATGAATAAAAAGTACATTAACCAAATTAAACTCTTGCATGCCTGTAGGTTTGGAGCTATAGGCTGGGCTTTATGAATTTCATTAGTGTATGTTGGAGTCATGTTCATCAAAGGGCTTCATAGAAAATTTCCATGGATTTAGGGCTTTAGTTTAATTGCGTATTGGTTAGGAGAGATGAGCATTTCTGTGACTGTTCCATTTCACTCACCACTTCTTGAAAAAGGGTAAGCCTGATTCTCAAATGACTCAGAAATCGGGAACATAAATAAGCCTGGCCCTCTCATGTGCGATTGTCAGTAAACAGATTAATGCTTTCTCATAGATTTTGTGCTATGCCCATGACCATAGGGATCTTGAGAATGACAGTGCCCAGACTGAGTGCATGGTTATACATTTAATAGGGATTTTTTCCCCTCCAAGTAAAACTAAGGTTAAACGATCCCAATTGTTGAAAGTAGTTTTGTGATAGATAACATCAATAGTGTTCCTAAAGAGGCAGATTCGTAAAGACGCATGTGTAAACCATACATAAACCAAAATAGATACAGTATTGCCTTGGAGTTTACATGTGAATGGCCTTTAATTTTTTTTTCTTTTTTTCACTTGTAAATGAAATCTTGATCTGAGCAAAGAATTCCCTGAAATGAATGGGCAGTCTGCTAACCAGCACTGACCATGACAGCTGTAGTTTTGAGTGTGCCCTTGGAGAGTACCTCTTTGTAGTGTGTTAGAATTGGCTTCTCAGCCATCTAAAAAAGCTCAAGTAGATAGAGATGCCAATTTCCTATTAGCTGAAGAAAATGCAGAGGGGTGGGGGTATGGGGAAACTAGGTTTTAATAGAACTTAAAAAAATCCCTCATCCATTGTGGCCAGCCAATGCTCTATTTATCCTCTCTCTCATTGTGCTGTGACTCTCCAAGCTAGAGAGGAGAGAAAGGATTGAGAATCAAAGTGTGTGTAAGAAGCAGAGACCAAAAGGACAAGAAAGTAAAAACTGACTGGAGGAAGTAGGGGACTGAAAACAGAAATGAGAGAAATCTTAAGGAAAGAATAGGATGGATACTTGTTGAAACCATTGAGAAAGGAAAATTCCTTCAGCAAATGCAAACTGGGTCGGAGCTATATGTTTAATCAGAGACTTATTCGAGCTGGAAGAAGCCAGGTAGGAATGAGTCCAGATAAGCTCCTGGCCTTCTGGGGATTGGATGGCAGGTGAGGTAGGAATCTGATTTTTTTCTATCTCTTCATCATCTCCATTAAGCACTCGTCAAGCAGTGATGTGAGGGCTCTGAGTGATTCTGATTTCAGTATATCTTTCTGAAGTTATTTCCTTTACTTAGTTGAGTAAGTTCACATTTCACCATCACGGCTTTCATTTGGCCTCTTTATGTATATGTCTTGGATGTTGAAAAGGCAGACAATCGTCCCTTTACTCTTTGAACAGAGTTTTTAGCTTTTTTTTTTGTCTCCTGTTGCTTATATAATTATAATACCTAACCATATGGACCAAAGCATAGTATCAGTATGACAGGAAACAGACCAAAATGGAGATTCTTCCACAACAGAAAAATAGACCTTCAATTTTAGGGAAGCTTGTTATTTGTGAATGTTTTTCTGTCCTGGTCAGTGGATCATTGTTGTTTGTTTGTTTTTGGTTTGTTTGGGGGTGGACTGTAATTTGGAGTACCAAAGTTCTAATATATTGTGGTTATTGGGTACCTGCCCAGTATTGTCCTATAATTATAAGACAGTATAACTGTGTGTTGGAGTTGTGCCATTTGATTGCATTGTTTCTATAACAACCTAAACATATATAGGAGTAAGTGAATAGGGAATATGGTGGCTGTTTTCTAACCACATTGTTAATGTCTCCATTGTTTAACTTTTCTTTGAAGCTACTAAGTTTTCACATAAGCTATTTATTTGTGCCATAGTTATATCTCCTCTTAAAGAAAACCACCATTGAATTAGCTTTTGCATAGTGTATTTCAATCAAAGCATTTGATCCTTGTTTCTGCAAGATAATCCTAAGAACTTTTTATTTTGAGAATAGAAGACCATGATGGATTTAATTCATAAAGGGAAGCTGCTGCAAGGAATGTAAATGTAAGAGCCTGATAAGGTAGGATTTCCTAGTTGCTATGGCAACCCTTGGGTCATGAGCCTGAGAAAATATAAAGTAAGTCCTGAAGCTGTGAAGATGATTATAAAATTTAACTGTCATTCTTCATTTAGAGTTGATGGCAAACATTATTTACTTAAGTTTATCTCAAGGCAGGCAAGAATCCGTTTTTAAAAATCTGAGACTCAGATCACAAATGAATCCATGTTGCACATGTCTAACATTATAAAGCACATGCAGTATTTATTATTCTAACCAGACTATTTGTACATAATATCTCTGTAGATTTGGTCACCACACTATGGAAACCAACAGTTTGTGTCTCTTGAATTCCTAATGAAAACTGGAGAATGCAAACAATATACATTGAGTAATTTTGTGGTTAAAAATAACAACCAAAAAACGTGCTTTCTGCTCCAAAGCAGGGGTTTTGGGGTTTGTGTTGAATAAAGGACCTGAGAGGATGGACAGATGTTGGAACCCTAAATTTATTTAGTTTTGTGTTTTTCACAGTATATCACAATCTGAAGGTTTAAGGGGGTGGATGGAATTCTCTTGACTGATACTTTACTCATAGCATTTGGAAGCTGACTTTCTGAAGTATGGAGAAAAAAATCTAACCAAGGTGTCAGATTTCTGAATTGAAATATGATGCTTAACTATGCACCATAACAATAGATCAGTTTTTCTTGCTTTATCTTCTGCAGAATGCTATTAATTTGCACTAATGACCTGTGAGACCCATTGCAAATTAACCAATCTTGCAAATTAGTGAGTATGTGAACAAACACTATAAAACTATCAGATATTGCATCAAACAAATGTAGTTTATTGCAGGAAGGAAAATAGAATGCATTTTCACCACCAGATAAGTGCTTTGCTATAGTCTGCCTGCCCATTGGGAAGCACCAACACATTATATGGCCTTTGGCAGCCATTGGCTTACTGGTGCTTAAACAAAACATCTTTCAGGTTTAGAAATTTTCAGCTACTTCTATGCATATTGCAGTATGAATCCATTTGTTTTTTTTAAACTCTCCTTACATGTGCTGCATCCTAAAAACAATATTTCTAATTTCAAATTCTGATTCTTTTTCTTATAAAATAGTAGAAAATTATGTATTCTCTGGGACAGAAAGAATTAAGACCTGGTAATGTGGTAGTGTACCTCTTCTGGTCTGACTGAACCTGCTAGATTGTCCCCTCCTGTTTGGAGGAGGAGGTAGAAATCTAGCCCACACACCCAGCAGCATACATTCTGCTCATCAAAGCACTTTTCTCAGTTGGTTTGTTTTCATGTCTAGCAGCAGAAATAGCTCTTCTTCTTCTTCTTTTTTTCTTCTGGCATCTTTTAATTCCAACCGGTGATGTGCCTTCTTCTTAACCCTGGAGAGTACAGCACAGAGCCGATAGCATTCTCTAGCTCATCCACACCGGGTGTTCAGCCATGAGCTCACTGACACATTAGTTCTGGGGACAAGGAAAAGCCTTTTATCTTCCCATTACTCTTACCTTCCTTCACTGAAAAACCCTCCATGGCCAGTGCCTACTACAATGTCTGGAAAATAGTTGACACTTATTCAGAGCTTAATGAATGGACATTGTGTCTTTCTCTAATAATCAGTCTTATTTGGTGTCTTACTTATGTATATTTTTGTTTTCCTTCTGGTTTGTTATGATGGTCTTGTTGAACCTCACAGAAAGGTCAAGTGGATTTGGATATATTATCTGTAAAGCACAAAGGTCCATGTATCAAGTTTTAAAATGACGCAGTTACTGCATTTTCAGTGCTTTATGGAGGAGCATAAGGTTTTTCTTTCCCAGATTTCATGAAAGGCTGCTTTAAACTATAGAAATTTTTTTAAAGGTGAAAATGGTAAGAAGAGCAAAGGAAACATCTTTTAGGTCTACCTGGAAACCATTAATGCTTTTAGGACTGCACTTTCAGTGACCAGGTCTCATTACTGTCATGTGTATTTCCCCCCCAGGCTATGTCATGCAGTTCTACAGAGAAACTGGATCTGGTCTTACAAGCTTGAACACTGGGGCTTTTCGATTTGCCATGGCCAACTCACGCTATTCTATCTTTCTTTTGGAAAATAAAATGCCTTTTAGTAGCTTTAGGTTCTTATAGGAGAGTGAGTCAGCATTAGGAAGAATAACCAGAATCTTTTATCCACACTTCAAAAATAATATGATGGCACTAAAATTATCCTTAATATTTATACAGAATTTTGCTTTTGACTTGGTATGGCCCTTGCCATTATTCAGTGGCAACTTGAAAAACAAAACAGGAAACCCCATAAACAAGAAACTGCCTATAAAGGAAAAGCCAAATTTCTGTTTGAAAAGAGCAAAAGACAATAATTTCAGTTATTTGTGGAATTCTGTCCCCTATCTAGAAAGTGATTCCCTCACGTTTCCAGAATACTATACAAAATCCATAACCTGACCTTTCAAGTACACCACAGTGTGTGCTTCCATCTACCTCTCCAATCTTGATTCAGATTGCTCTAGAATTCATAATCTAGACTGATTGGCTGTTCTCTCTATCCTGTACGTGACATTCTACCTCTTATCTCTGCACTAATGATGCCCCTTTTCCAGAACGCGTTGTATCTCCAGTAGTTAAATGTAAGTTCCTTGTGGGTAGGAACTGTTTTTATTTTTGTATCTCAAGGGCTGAACCCAGGCCTTATACATAGTGGACACTTAATAAAAGTTTGTTGATTTGGATTGAACAAAGGCCAGTAAGTACAAAAGACAGTTAGCTCGATATGCACATTTAACACATTAACTTTTAGATTCTTTTACCCTAACCACCTGAAAGTTGTTACTGTTCTCTCAATTTTGTTACCTGGTTTCTCTCAATTTTGCAAAATTTAAATGGTGGGTGATAGAGACCACTATGAGATAGAGATAGTTCATACGTGTGAGATCTGTTTTCCACTTAAATAATTCTTTCTACCGCTCAAAAATCTTTTTATATATTACTCTTTCTCAGAGGACAAAACTTTGTATATAACCTGTGATAGTTATTGTTTAGTCATTCTTCATGACCCAGCAGACCATACTGTTCACAAAGGCTTTCTTGGCAAAGATCTTGGAATGGTTTGTCATTTCCTTCTCAAGTGGATTACAGCAAACAGGTTAAGAGGGTCACAAAACTACTAAGTTTCTGAGGCTGAATTTGAATTTACATTCATAATCTGACCTTTGATATCTAGTATAATATAGTTCCATATGCCTAAACAAAGAAGATCTCCCTGTACTAGAAAATAAGGAAACCAGGAATGAATATCCCATTGCATTTCTGAGATTTTGATCCCTAACTTTTATTCTTTAGAAGTGTTATTCTTATTGCTTTTCTCTTCTTAATAAAAGCACCCCAGTTTTTTTGTTTGTTTTTGGTTTTTTTGTTTTTTTAAAGAAAAGAGATGATAGGATCAGTTTGGGGCATAAAAATTTGCAAAGTGAGATCTTCTAGAAAAGATTCTCTTTTTTCTCAGTACTATTCATGATAAAGTAGGGTAGAACTACAGTCATATTCAGATTTTGAAGATTCTTGAAAATTATCTTTCAGTAACTTGTTTCTAGGCGTGTTGTTTACTCATGACAATCATTGAGAATGGTAGTGAGAGTTTTATTTATCTTTTTAGATCAGGCTTTAATGTTTTACTTTCCCTATTTATGGTCTAATTTAAGTCAGATCAAGTAAAAACTCACTTGCATTTGCCTTATATAATACATTTAAAGCAGCTAATCTAGAAACATGGTATTCAATCAAAAAAAGAATTTTAAATGCTTTTATGGAAAGATTACTCCAAACCACATTTTCTTCCTTACTGATTTGGATTCTTTGGATGCACTTTGTTAATGTTTAAGCATTGAACCAAATGGTGTGTGTCTCATTTTTAAGTATTGCCAATTCAAGGCAGGGGCCTCTCCTTCTGTCTTCAAATGAATGAGAATATCAGTTTAAGGGAAAATGGCGGCTAAAGTGTCAGTGCTCTGTATCACCTCTATCAGAGAGACTGATTACAATGTTGATGGTGATTTTCAAGGCCATCTCAGACTTGCTTCTGCTCAATAAGAATGTATAATGCAACCCAACCTTAAGACAAATAGGTCAAACTGCAAAACTGTGCAGGAATATAAGAACGAATTACAAAATAATAAAGCAGTCCGAGTTTGAGATTCTATATACTCCATAAACTATTTCCTCACTTTTGAAATACACTTTAAAAATAGCCAGCTTTCTACCGTAATTCATGCTGCTTTATAGCCTTGCTAAATTCACTCATTTGTACCCATTGTTTCTGCAATCTTTTAAAAGGTACTGACTCTTAATATTTAATGACTACCAAAGAAGGAAAAGCCACAGTGTCCACTAATTTTGCCTGTTGACATACCATCAAAGACGTGCACTTCCATGACGATGGAGAGAGTTTTTTTTTTTTTTAGATGCATTCTGGCTGTAGATGAAGTCTGGCAAATTGTCAAATATGAAAACAAATATAGTATTCAGCTGCATTAAGTGACATACTTGAACAGAAGGGAGAATGCATTTGTCTTATTTCATTTGTACTTCCAATCTGGACCCACTTAGCACTGTAATAGCAGTGAACTTCATGGGCAGTCAAGTCTACTTTTTCGTGTTTTCTTCTGGTTCTAAATGGAAAATATTTTTTGAAAAGAACTATGACAAAAGTAATTTGAGTTAGTCAGACCTTGAAAGGGAACCTAATTTGAGCCTACCTTTATGCTTGGTCATTGTTAAATACAGTAGGCAGATGTCAGGGTGATCCTCTGGATATTAGTATTCTTAGAGCATCTGACCTGACAGCGTACAGGTAGCATCACAGATTGCTCTATAATATTGAGATTTCAGATGGTGTGCTAGGAATTGCTAGTGTCAAGAAATAGCTGCTATAACTGAGTGTGACAGGTACATGTCATTCTCCTCACCTGGCACATGTTGTATGTAATGCGGAACCTCCTGTATTTAAAAAAACTCATGTGGGATTGTACAGCTAATTAAAATACATACTGAGAATATAGATCTTTGCTAAGTTTTTACCAAAATGTGGAGAAATGGGCACAGAAAAATAATAAGTTCTTAGTGGGAGACGTACTGATACTTATTTTACCCAGTATCTTACCCCCCACACCCATCCATGTAAAAAAACCAGCATACTCTTACTATTGTATCCAGTTTTCTGAGTTGTACCATTATGATTGCAGCAGGATCAATAATTCATGAACATATGGGGCTAATGTTGTTCACAAGACGAGGTGATGACTCCAGAAGGAGAAATTGTAGTTAAAGTGGACCATCTGTCTTTGAAAATGTGATTGAGCAGGGCATTCACCTCTGGCCCAAGTCATGGGAAGGGTGTCAGTGGGAGCCAGGATGCTCAGCTGCTGGGTCCTTTACTGGTCTTCCTTCTTCCTTCCCCATCCCTTGAGCCAGAATCAGTCAACTGACTTTAAAACAAATAGGGCTGTTGTGAGCACTAGAGGAGAAAGCACTTTATAGCTGTGTTCCATCCCTTCTGGTCAAATAGAGTGTTAGACCTGTTTTTATATTCCAGAAGAGGAAACTGAGACACCTAGAAGTGACTTGCCCTAGAGAACTATGCATCATGTTGATAATAAACGTTAAGTACTATTTTCCTGACTCCCAAACTGAGGCAGTTCTCACTTGTCCTCATGTATTCATATTGTTTATCACTAACTTTACTGTCATTATTATAAGTAGTGGTGGTAGTGGTGGTGGTAGTAGTAGTAGTGGTAGTGTTGGTGGTGGTGGTAGTAGTAGTAGTGGTAGTGTTGGTGGTGGTGATAGTAGTAGTAGTGGTAGTGGTGTTAGTGGTGGTGGTGGTAATGGTGTTAGTGGTGGTGGTGGTGGTGGTAGTAGTAGTAGTAATATCTAGAAAGACACTATCAGGTGGCTAGAATGATACATCAGTGGCTTGACAAATCCCTGTACTCCAGGTATCCTTGAATTCCATAAATAAACTGGACTGAAATTGGAGAATTATTACAGACAAAACACTTTGCACATAAACATTTAAGGACAGCATTTTTAATTGATGGCAAGCATGCAAAATACTTGAACTCTCCAAACCACATGGTATCTTAAGTTTTCGGAATATACCTAGCAGAAGAAATTAAGGCCATGGAGGAACAGGTTAAAAGTATGTTCTGTGTGCAGCTGGAGTTGGTCAGATGTGTTGCAGTGAGTCTGAAAATGATTAACTGAAATACCAATATTCTTATGTTCAGTTACAAAAATTGCTCACTTAATTCACCTGAACAGTCATCTACAGGGCAATAATAGCAGGACTGTGATTTGTCCTTGGGTGGTTCTTTTCTGTCATCAAAACAGAGAATAGATGTTGTTGTTGTTGATGACGATGATGATGGTGATGATGATGATGGTGATAAGAAGAAAAAGTATATATACTCCTTCCTCCAGTGCAGATTGCAAACTGCCCACATTTCAGTAATTGCTGCCAACTTTTTGGTGGTGAACCTCTCTATATTTAATTGTGCTTGTCCACAGACAACAGATAAACAGTCTCATCATTGGCTCTATTGTTGAAACTTTTCTCACCGTGGAGAGACCAATAGGAGCTTGTTTCCAGCTACTTGCATAACCTTTGAAAATCCAGCGCTACTTTAACATCAGGTTAGGATTTTAATGGATCAGATTATTATTTGCATAAAGCCTATTCCCTGGACATTTCCTCTTCTCACCCAGCATTCCTTGGAACATCTCCCATTACAATTGGTTGGTATGTGATTAGAGAGTATAAATAATCAACAGAGCAAAAGACAAACAAAAAGGTGAATTTCCTTTTAAAGTAGCAGTACAGTACATTCCAAAACTTTAAATGAATGACTTCTGAATCTGCTGTTTTGGATTGTCTAGACCCATAGATCCAGACCAAGTAATCAAGGGCTGACTGTTATTAAACCCAGTGCTTCACCACTTGAACATAGACATGGATTTTCTCTAAAGCTCAGTGCCCCATAAGTTGTTTTGATTCAAGTGATTTTTTTTAAAGCAATTTCAGCTCTTATTGTGTTCTTAGCTCTTGGGAGTATTTTTAGTCACTTAAGACAATATCTAGAGGCATTGTATCAGGGTGAAAAGAGAACTAGCCTCAGTATCAAAAAGCTGGGTTCTAATCTTCCCTCTGATAGATACTGAGGAATCACTTACCTTCTTCATACCCAGGCAATTCTCTTAAGGAGATAAGTTGCAGGGTATATGGAGTGTAGAGGGCATTCCTCACCAGAGGTCTTTTGCACCTATAAAATCATAGGCCTTTCCCTCCCCTGGTGAAAGGTATTATAATATCAGTTTTTCTCCTCCCCTCATATTTCTTAGTCTCTGCAGGCACTTATCTCTCTGAAGTAATCTTCCTTCATATTATCTTCTCCTTCTTCCTCTCTAAAAGGTACATCTGCCCCTTTTTTTTAAAACCCTTCTTCATGCACTTTAACATAGACATCACTCAGGGTTCAGTCTTTTGTTAACTCCCTTCTTTTTTTCACTCTCTTGATTATCTCATTTCACCTTTAGTTTCAGTGATTGCTTCTTTGAGAAGACTTCCAAATGTATGTCACCACAGTCATCCTCCCCTGTGGAACATTAAGCAGTTATTTCATTCTTACTGACTTCTAGTATATCTACATCAGTGTTCTACTGGTACTAAAACTTAAGTATGGGTCTAGTAGCCATCACGGGGTCAAGGGATATGCACAGTTTAATGAGTTTTGGGACAAATTGCATTGCAGACTGATGATCCTCAAAAGTTAAATAATGTTAAGTAATATAGCATGTTAAATAATGGGCTGAATCTAATGAACTGGCCCAAGTTTACACTTGGAATAAAAAAAATCAGCTACAAAAGTATTGGATGAGAGATGTATAACTACAGAACAGTTTGTGTGAAAAAGACTAGGTCTCAAGGGCCAACTATGCAAACCCCTCACCAGACGCTGCTATTGATGAGGATAATGAGGAAACTGAGGCCTAAGGAAGACTCTTTGAAGGGTTGGATTGGGGAAAGAGCGAGCCATTTTGTTCAGGTGGGCAGAACTAGAAGTGGTCAGTGGCAGTTGTAGAGGCAAAGGTCGGCTAAACATGAGGAGAAAAATCTTCCTAATGATGAGAGCAATCCCAAAGTGGAATTGAATTGCCCTTAGAAGCTAATGATTTCTCCATTACTGGAGGTCTTTAAAATGGAGCCTAGAGGATTACTTGTCAGGGTTTTTTTCTTTTTAGAAGAAAGTCTTGTGCAGCCATGGTCATCATTCTATTATCTGTAAATTTTCTTCCACCTCTGAAATTCTGTAATCTTACTAATGGACTTAACTCTCCTCAAGCCCTCCTCTCCTGCAATTTCTAAAAACAACAAAAAAAAATTGTACAGCTCAGTTAACTGTCACATTCTCCATGAAACCTTCTCTGATTCCCTTTCCTATACTGTATTCTTTTTCCACACAAAGTTAGCTTTTCCTTCTCAGATTTACACTCTGGCTGGAGCCCTTCTTTGCATTTTTTCATGTTTCCTTGAATCAAAGTTATTTATGAACATGCTTTTCAGCCCATTAGGTCCCAAGAGTAGGGTCTGTATAATACCTCTTTTTTGTACCCCTAGTACCTAACCCACTGCCTGGCACATAGTTTGCACTTTAATAAATACTCATTGAATTGAATTGAAATTACAGATTTTGGAAGACTTGTGTTAGAAACATGCTTGACACTAATAAGGTATCAAGGAAAATGTATTACAGCAGAGTTCAGAGGAATTGAACACTTTGGCCAAAGTGGGACCTCACCCTCTTTTCAGGGGGAGGGAGCACTGAATACAAAAATGAAATGAGCTATATATTTACTGTTAGTTCAAGACAGATCCTCCCACCAGGAGATGGATTGATCCATTCTCCATTAGGTCACCATCTCCTCTACATGCCCATTATGTAACCCCCCCCTTAATGTGATTCCCCTTCCCACACATGCTTTAACATAGGACCCATGATCAGAAAAATGGAGGAATAATTTTATGCGGGGTGTTTCTACATATGCATAAGGCTCATTAAGCAAGTACAGTAAAGAAAAGCCTTCTCCAGGTAACTCTAGGTCATTTTTCTTGGCTAGTTCCAGCTAGCTATAGATTTGGTTCCTTAATCAAAAACTTCGTAATTTTCTGAAGGCCACTGAATGGCTGAGTCCACCTGCAGCCTGCTGACCTTCTTATTATCTAACTTATTCTCAATAACTTCATCAATTAACAATAACTTACTGTGGGAACTTAACCTATGCTGTCTCTCACACATGGAAGCTGAAATAAATTCTGTACAAAGTTGTATTTCATAAAGATTTTCAAATTGTATACATACTTGCCTATGTCAGGCATACAGCATATATGATTTCATTTATGGCTTAATCAACAGGAAAAAAATGGTTGAGCAGCTTTGACTAGCTGGCAGTGGATCTGTTTGTGTTTGCCTCATTTTCTGTAGAAGACACCTGCTGGAGATGAGAGCAGGCAGAAACACTGAGTAGGTATCCAGGGCTTCAATATACTAGCACCTCTAATGATCAAAGAAGTCTTTTTCTACAATCTTGTTCCTGATCATGCAATTGAGCATCTGTCTACCTGTCTGTCCACCTTTTAATTGCATCATAGGTCTCTGTGATCTTAGATGGTTCTGTCAGCGCATCACTGTTTTCCACTGGTTGTGATTGCAGTTAATACAAAATGTTCTCTGGGGTAACATAGAGAACTGAGTGCTTTCTGCTAAATGTGAGCTGCATCACCTTGTGAAGGGTTAATTTCTCTGCACATATTCAACGAAGTGAAAGTCTTTTTTTTTTTTTTTTTTTTTTTTGCTGCTTTCCCCCTGGAATCCTTTATCGAGTGAATATTGTACAGAAAGGAGGAGGTGTACATTGAGAGCACATGCAGCAGAGTTCATTTGTTGAAAATAGATCATATTCTGCCTGTATATTGGAACCTGCTTATGCATTGATTTAGAATTTTTGTGGCTTTGATTTAGTAAGTCAAAATATTTTCTCCATGTAAGTATAGCTTAAGGGGTGTGGTAAGAGAATGCTATGCTCTGTTGCCTGAATTAATTCATCAAGTTATTGGGAACCTAAATAATGAGACATTCTGTAGTCTCAGGAGGTTACAACGTAGGCACTAGTGCATACCTTCAAGGAGCTTATAATCTAAAATGGGAAAAATATGTACCCAGTGGGTGATAAAATAAGTGGAATAAGAAAGATGTGCAGAAAACACCATAGAAATTCAAGAAAGGTATGGAGCTTGTCCATCTGGTGATTAATTTGTTTTATGGGTGGGAAAGGAGAGACAATGGGAAGAAGGGACAGAATCAAGGACCACTGTGTGGAGGAGGTAGCATTTGATGTAGTCCTAGAAGAACGGGTAAGATTTCAATTGACAAATGAAGAATTCAGTTTCAGTTGGAGGGAACATGAGCCATGGCCCAGAGGGCAGAAAGTACAGGGTGTATTTGGGGAATGAGAATTATAGAAATTAAGTTTGGAAAGGTTAACTTGGGGATGATAATGGAAAACCTCAAATACTAAATGATGAAGTTTGCATTTTATTCAGTAGGCAACATCAGGGCATTGAAGATTTTGGAATATAGGAGATAGGATTAAATCTGTGTTTTAGCAATAAGTTTGGGGGTGCTATGGGCAAGTTGGTTGGAGAGATGGGGGAAGGCAGGAAACAAACACCTGTTAAGAGATTATTGTTGTGGTCTAGATGCACAGCAAGAGAACCTGAAGTAATCTGGCAGCATACATGGAAAGGAAGATGTGGAAACATTAAATTGAGAAAGAAGAATCAACAACTTGATAAGTGATGGGATGTAATAAGTGAGGAAATGGAATGTTTGGGTGCAAGATGAGATGATTCTGACATCTTAAGCCAAAGTCACTAAGAGACTCCTTACTGAAAGTCAGGAACAGTAGGTGAAAAAGAGGAATTTGGGGTGCTAGCAAGCCATCCAAGTGAACGTGTCTAGCAGCAATGTCTGGGACATGGGCTAGCTATAAAGATTTATTTTGTGCAATATACCCACATGTGGTAATTGTGGCCATGAGATTACTAAAACCAGGAGGTATGTGTGTGTGTGGGTGGTATAGAGGAAACAGTCAACCAGTATTTAGTAAGCCCTTGCTATGTGCCAAGTACTATGCTAGGTACTCACGATACAAGTAAATATAAAGAATGAAATTACCTGAACTGTGAATGTACATTTCAGTGGAGAGGACAATTATATGTAAAATACATGCAAAGTAAATATGGAGGTAATATATACAAATATATACAAAGTAGAAATATAGGTAGCTTGAGAGGGAGTTGGTATATGAGAGAGAGTCAGGAAATGCTTCATGAAGATTATTCTTGAGCTTCGTTTTAAAGGAAGAGGGGGTACTCTGACACAAAGGTAATAATATAGTGCTTTCCAGGCTCAAAGGCCTGGGTTGGGGATAAGAGAGAGCATCTTATGACCTCATTTAGGGAGCAGCTGATGAGGGGGAATTGTAACTTTTGTATCTCACCAGTGTCTACTTAAGTGCTTCAGTTGAAGGAGTTTGGTAAATGTTTTTATTAAGTATGTTTTAAGATGGACCATTTAGAGAAGATGACAAAGAGCTATAGTAGCAAGGGTTGCAGAAGTGTAAGTGAGAGATTTGAGAATGAAGTGGTGGGTGTTAATGTCATATGATTCAAGGAAGCTAGGAAATGTGGGACGGTGGGGAAGAACATTGGTTTTAGTGATTAAGAGCTCGATACTGACCTTCAAGAATTCTGTTTCAGTGAGACGATTGTTGCAAAAACTGTACTACAGATGGTTGATTTGAATGTAGGTGGTGATAGGGAGGCAGGAAGTAAAGACTTCTCTCTTATAGAAATGACCTTTTTTCTACACACAGACTGAGAACTGCTACTTATTGCAAATGTATGATGTTGGAGGGAACTGAGAGATCAAATTTCCTATTGGAAAGACTGTTGGGCTTTCTTTGAGGCCCATAGTGAATGTAGTATCCCTTATACATGCTACCTTATAAGCAAACAACAGTCTCATTCTGGTTATTTTTTTCACATGGTTCTAGTGCTATTTTCAGAGATAACTTTTTTTTCCTTTCCTGGTTTCATAACTAGAGATGTAACAATGAACGCCTTGGCCTCCTTTCTTAGTAGTTATCTGGATCTCTGATTTGCTTCTGGAAAATGCTTGATGCTTTTTATGGCTACCATTTACTTCTCTAATTTCTGGGACTCCATTTAGAGGTTCATTGTGAATCTAACTTGTCAGATCTTTTAGAAGGAGTAATGTTTTTCTCTGTTGGATTTTTCTCTACTTCAAATGGGATGTGCTGAGTTTTAATTAAATCATTAGTTCTTCCTGAGTTGAAAGATAACCCATAAGCAATGGTTTGTTGTTGTTGAGTCATTTCAGTTGTGTCTAACTCTTCATGACCCCATTTGGAGTTTTCTTAGAAGAGATACTGCAGGGGTTCACCATTGCCTTCTCCAGGTTATTTTGCAGATGAGGAAACTGAGGCAAACAGGGTTAAGTGACTTACCCAGGGTCACGCTGGATTTGAACTCTGGACTTACTGACTCCAGGCCCAGCAGTTTATCCCCTGTACCACCACCTAGATGTACCTTGTAAGGAATGGTAGTCATAAACAGATAATAACATAATACTCCTGGGTGTCAGGAGATCCAGAAGCAGTCAGAAGCCAGTACTGACCTTCCTTTCTATTCCAGTCTTACCCTTGTTAGTGTCAGTAGATTGATGTCTGCTCAGATATCTTAGCAGTTTTATCTTATCCCACATCTTCTCTCATTTCCCTCGACTCTGCACCATCACTCGACTGCAGTCACCCAGAGCAGTGGTCATGCTTAGGATCTCCCCGTCACTCTTGACTCTGCTACCTCTATGATCTCTCTGACTCTTTCTGAAATCCTTCCTCTGCCTTTATTTTCCTAAACCTGTTCACTTCTTCACCATGACTTCTTGTCCTGCCATCCCTTTCTGAGGCGCCCCTGCTCTATTTTCACAGCCTTGACTTGATAGTTAGTGGACCAATCTCAACCTACCCTTGAATCTCTTGTCCTGTTGCCATCCTAGCTTTCAATGTTGGGTAGCACCGTCATTGAATTTAGTCCCCTTTACCATCCCAGGCTGCTGGATGCCACCAGGAGAAGAAACACAATCCTGACAACTGGTTCCACTATAAATTCATTGTTACTTAATCTTGACTGGGTCCACGCTGCTGCGTGGTAATCTTTATTTTCTCACCTGATGGATTCTATCCTATTCAAATTTTCTCTCTCCCAAAGCCCCTTGTGCTTCTCCAGCCCTTCTTTCTCTCAGTATATGACATCACTTTTTATTTCACTGTGAAAATTGAGAACCATTATTGATTCTGATCAATCGTGCCCCCTGTGCAATGTGTCAGAACCCCTCTCCATTTTCAACTGACTTCCTCTATTTTGCTTTCTTTCTCAGGAGAAGAAATGGCCACTTTTGTTGTCTCTTTTTTTTTGTTCCCTTTGTTCTTTGATCCCATCTTTTCTGTCCCCACTGAGAGCTGGTCTCAGCAATCTTTTCTTTTCCCCCTGTATTGTCAGTTCTTTGCATGTTTCTTTGTATATATTAGGCATTTAATGTTTTTTGAAATGAATTGGGTACTAGAGGCACATAAATTATGGTTACCTCGTCAACAGTACTGACTCTGGATAATTAAAATGTAGTGTGTTTTGTTGAAATAAAGATTTTGTACTAGATGGAAGGAGGTCTCTTTGAGTAGACTGTATCAGAAAGGAGGGAAGGGAATCTGAGAGCTTTTAGAGAGGAGATATTTTGTTAAAGATATGCATTTAACACTAAAACTAAAAGAAACCTTTGAATGTCAAATGTCAGAGTAATGAATGGTTCAATGCTCATTTTATATACTCTTAGCTCTTTGTTTCATGAACTTACTGTGGTAATTTTCCTCTCAGAAGTACTTGAAATGATAGCTAATTGTACTGTAACATTTGTTAATTGTTTAATGTTCTGTCCCTGAAAAAAAAAAAGGTTAGAGCAAATGTGTGGCCTCAATAAAGGCATCCTATAGTAATTTTGGTGTATTGCAATATAGAAAAACAGAACAAGACTTTGTCTTTTAGAGTAGGAACTTTGAGTCAACGTGTTTAATAAGAAAAGAATTTCTTCTTGATCAGCTATTCATATTATTTCATTGGAATTTTGTCCTTTTCAGAATTATTACTAGTTTTTAATAAATCAAACATTTTGATTGTTCTGAAGACCATAGAGTTGAACCATAGGGTTGCTTTGCTGTAAGACTGAGGGCACTTGTGGATGTTCTTATCCTTCGTTGCCGAAGAAGACCATGCCATCAGACAAATAATGACATGACTTGCACTTGACTTTGTTTTGAGTGTGTGTGTGTGTATGTGTGTGTGTGTGTGGGGGGGGGTTCTATGCAGGTCACCAGCCTCACTTCTCCAGAGCCATATGAATTCAGTGACCAGATATTCATCAGGATGACTGGAGATGACCCAGGATGAGGCAGTTGGGGTTAAGTGACTTGCCCAAGGTCACATAGCTAGTGAATGTCAAATGTCTGAGGTGAGATTTGAACTTAGGTCCTCCTGACTCCTTCACTGGTGCTCTATTCACTGCACCATCTAGCTGCCTCTAAGATTGAGAGCACTAAGATGTATGGGAAATAGTAGTAGTATAGTTTTTTACTGCATTTTGTAGAAAGGAAACTGAGGCACATTGTAGGGAAATATATGGCTTTAGGTCCTTTTTCATTTTACTCATTAGCTTTTATTTCACTAATGAATTTATTATAATCTTACTTCAGATTGATCTGAAACCCTACTATGATGTGATAAAAAATAATCCACTTTTGAAAGCAATTGATTGGGGGAAAATCCCCAAAACTTTACATTCAATATATCTTACAAGGTTCTGATATTCCACATATATAAGGAACAAATTCTGTATTATGACTAAGAACCATTCCTCAGTTGTCAAAGGATAGAATTAAATACTTCATTATAAGCCATTAGCAACTATATTAAAGACTGCTCCTAAATAATAAAAGAAACAAAATAAAAGTAGCCTTGAAGTTTTCTCTCCTACCTAGCAAAATCGTAAAGGTTGCAATGAAAATAGTCAAGATGGGAGAAGTTGTGGAAGGACCATGAAGAAACGTTCATACCATGTTTATTAGATGATGAATTGAGCCCCTCCACTTGGGGCACCATATCCTTACATGTGGGTGTTCTGTCCATAGGAATATTTTGCTTATCTTTTATAAGGTATTTTGGAATTGGGGAACTAGATTCCTCTTTATTTTTATTTATTAGTATTATTTTTATTCAGAAAGATGGTAAAATTTATTTATTTATTTACTTTTACATTTTAAAAACCGTGTAAAATACAAACTCCTACCCCTATGCCTTGATATGACTGATTCTGCAAGTCTAAAGAAGTGAAGTGTATTCCACACCAGTTGGGTGGCACAGTAGATAGAGTGCTAGCCCTAGAGCCACAAAGACTTGAATTCAAAACTAACCTCAGACTTGCTCTTCACTTTCTAAGCTCTCTTGGGCTCAGTTTCCTTATCAGTGAAATGATGATTATATCGGCCGTTGTCTCTCAGGATTTTCATGGGGATAAAATGAAATAATATTTATAAAGTGCTTTGGAAACTTTAAATATAGTATAAATGCTAACTGTTTTTACTACCAAGTTGCAAAGGTTCTGAGTATATGTGTGTGTGTGTGTGTGTGTGTGTGTGTGTGTGTGTGTGTGTGTGTATGTGTGTATGTATATATATATGTATGTATGTATGTATGTATGAGGATTAGCATAGGTAAATTCAGAACTTTTAATCCCCATGATGGACAAACCCTGTGATGAGTTTTTTCAGGCACAGTACTATCTTATGATGACAGTCTACCTCACAGAGGGTCATGTTCTACATTGATGGAGGGCATATGCGTACTGAAGAACTCATGGTTCTTTAAAACATTCAAGTATAAATATTAATAGTGCACATGGGTGGTTGGTGTATGTTGCATTTTAAATACCTTGACTGCAATTGGACAATCAGTAAACATTTATTAAGCACCTCCTGTGTACCAGAGACAAATTTTTAGGCACTGTTAACAGGAGGTAAGTACTTTTGCCACCATGTTCGTCTGTAAAACTTCTAGCCATTCTTGCGCTGGATAATTTAGAGGCAGAAGACACTCTGCACTTATCATTCCTCTGAGACAGGAAATTCTCCTGTTTCCGGCTGGTTTTTCCTTTGCCCCTATTCCACGGACTGCAGTCCTAAAGTTGCTTTTGGTCTTGTTGTCCCAATATGGGCAAATTTCAGCGTAATGAACAGTAAGTGCTAGTTTTATTTACTCCTGGCTCTTCATTTCATGCTCATGCCATGCTGTATTTCACACTTTTTAGGGATTTCTCTCCCTAGGCAGCAGTATAAAGTAAAACTTTGATTAACCAAGATTTGTCCTTTTCTAGCAGATTGTAGGAATGATACTGCTGGATATTTAGGAAAAGTAATGCTAATGTATAGGACCTTTCAGTGGCATGTTATGGAAGTGTGTAATGATAATATCAAAACTGCATTTAATTCCTGAGGAGGAAGGAAGGATGGCACATGGGAGACAGAAATCTGCTGTTCTCTTTGTAAGTGAAAGGTCATGTTACTGAGCACTGCAGGGTGGTTTGGTGAGAAATGAGCTCCCGTTTGCTAGGAATTAGAATGAGTCTATCTGATTTTCCTTCACTTGTGACCTTTAAAGATGCAGCTTTTAGATTGATAAGCAGGTGGATGCTTTTAGTAACCCAATCCAGAATTTGTTTCATATAAAAGACTATCTTTCAAACACCGAAGATATTACTTCCACAAAGGGTTTTTTTTCTCTCTCCTAAGCCTCTGGAGAAAGAAAGGCAACGATTATATCTTTTGTGTCATTCAAAAAGAAAATTCAGAATTACTGTAAGTTCAATTAGAATATTTTTTCCCAAAGCATTAATCATTTCATGGAATATATTCTCTATTTAGCAGTCTCTAGGAATGGGTGACGGTGGATACTCTTCATCCGTCTCCCCTCTCAGTCTACCAGCCTCTCTGTTAAAAAGGGCTTCCAATGTTGCTATAGTAATGTTTTCATGTTGGGCTCTACAGTACCTTGAAAGCAATCAGTCTGTGTACGCTAAGTGGAGAAAAGTGTTGACTTACTGTCAGGCAGCTGAAGTTGAACTGCTGGTAACCGCGTTATTTAGAGGTATTTGGTGAGAGTATGCAAGTAATTGGCAAACATTTGACATTGTAGGTCAAATCCTGCCCTCACCCATTCAGATATGGATATTACGAAATGGGAAGATCTTAGTGGGCCTTATTCCACAACGATGTCTATGAGCTGTCTTTGGAGTAGCTTACTTTTCAGGACCACCCGAGTTCAGGTTTCTCTTCCCCTCTCTCGTCTTGTCCTTAGGTCTTAATTACATCATCCATCTTATTTGCTCCACTTTTCTCCTTTTCCTTATCCTCACTACCATCAAACACCTCAAGCACATAAGCTTAGCTTTTTTTGGGTGAAATACTGGTGTTTTTATTGGGCCTTCTTCAGGGTTTCTGTTTCTCATTTGATATTCCCATCTGATAACATTCTTCATAAAATGCCTCTGATCAAATACATCAGGCCTCCTTTCTTTTACCCAAGTTCAGGTTTTAATTTCCTACTCAAAACCATAAATGAAGTTAAACACTGATTTCTCCTTCACTCTGTGTCTGACTTGAAATGTTTAGGAAAGCAGAGAAATTAGCTGAGTGCATTCCATACTGTCAGCTCCCTCCAGGTTACGGAAAGTAGAAAGACAGTGCTCTAGTTTTTGTAGAATCTAGATTCATCCTCCTGAAGTTCACTTCAGCCTCAGTTTTCTTGGTTTAAAAATTTTTGTAAAATTAATACTGTGTTAAGTAGATGACTTGTAAAAGGACCCCATTAAACCCAGGAAACCTTGAAAAATCTAGATAGGAGAACACCCACAAGTCTCTAGTAAGAACTTCCTGACTTTTTTCAGTCCCTTGATCCAGTCAGTTTTTACTTACTAGAAAGGAGAGAGGGAACCTTAAGTGATGGCTTCATTCACTTCCTCACCCTCAGCAGTAGAGAGTTACAGGAGTACATGGGGTGGTAGGGAAAGGATGTTGAGTAGACACAGCAATTTTTAAAATCTCCTTTGGTTTTCTCAGTTCTGGGTTGAGAACAGTCAACCTGAAAAGCCTTTAAAACAACAAATCTCTTCTTACCCCTGCCAGGGAAAGTATAAGACAGAGTGATACCAAGCACCATGGGAGTGTGACCTTGGAGTTCAGGCTGTAATGCATTGGTCTGAATAGAGTTGACTCATTCTTTTCCCAGCATGGAACAGTGAGCAGGTAGACACCATGGCTAAGCTGAGCAGCTTCCCATCTTCTTTTGAAGTTTGACGGTATGGCATCTTTTCTTTATATAAAAACAGTAAACAAAAATCCAAGCTTATCAACCAGATAAATTACTGGGTGATTGTTGTTCGGTTAATTTTTCAGTTGTATCCAACTTTTTGTGACTCCATTTGGGGTGTTTTGACAGAGATACTGGAGTGATTTGGCATTTCCTTCCCTAGCTCATTTAACAGATGAGAAAACTGAAGCAAATAGGGTTGTAACTTGCCCAGGGTCATAAAACTGGTAAGTGTCTGAAGTCACATTTGAACTCTGGAAGATGAATCTTCCTGATTCTAAGATTGGATCTCTATCCACTATGCCACCTTGCTGCCTAAGTAAGTGATTGCTTCTTTTATAAATGAATTTATTACAGAATTCTTTGAGTAGAGGCTTTTCTAGTATAAATAAAATATTTGATGCCTAAGCACATGATGAACACAGTCTTATAGAAAGACATGTAAAGTCAAATATACTTGTATTTAGTTTGAAGTCCTGAAAATTTCAAAGGAGTGAGATCCTATTTTATGTAAATATAAAAAACACTATAAACAAAATATAAATTATTCTGAAGTTATCCATGTTGTTTTGAATTAACTCTGCCAGTGTCCTTTAGCATAGATAATTAAGAGCACAGATAATTATTGGCATGGATAATTAAATAACTATGTTTAAGTTGTCACTCATTCTGTGAGTGGCCTCATAGTACTGCGGAAAGAAGGCTAGATTTGGATTTAGAAGAATTGGCATCATGCACCAACTGGTTCCGCCACTTATTACCATATGTGGACAAATAGTGTAACCTCAGTGAGCCTCAGTTTTTTAAAAATGGGGATTAGACTGAATTACCTCTGCAGGAGTCCTTAATCACTCTCAATATATGGCACTATGATATTCAATTCACAAATCATTTATTAATCTTTTACTATGTGCAAGGCACTGTGTCAAGTATTGGAAATATAAAAAGTGAACAGAGACTCAGTTCCTGTCCCAAAGGACTTTATTCTTTAGTTTCATGGGGAAAAGTTATCCAGGAAAATTATTGTAACATAAGGCATGTATGAATAGGAGAACTTTGAATAGCGGTATGAGGGATTTAAAAGGAGGTGATCTAAAACGAAGGGATTGGATTTAGATGGTATCTGAGGTGCCTGTGGCTTCATAAAGGATGTGGTGTCTGAGCTTGCCCTTAAAGAGTAGGGCTTAAACAGTAGAAATGTGGGGACACACACATACACACACATTGTAATCATCGAGGAAAACATTTGCAAAGACACTGACAACAGAAGGGATATGTCTAGAGAACAATAAATAGTGCATTCCTCTTAAAAACAGGCATTAATACTGGACCTATGATTTTATTTGTATAGGAAACTTCTTAGACAAGTAAACTTTCTCCATCGTGACACCTCTGCAAGCTCATGGTCTTAGATATGTTTCTAAAATTCCTAAAGTTTAGGTAACTTACCAAGAGTCACATTGCTGGTGTGCAACTGAGACAAGTTTTAGCTTAAGGCTTCCCTTTCTCACCTCTGTCATGGCTACCATTCTGCCCAGACCCTCATCACTTCATACTAACCTATTGCAATCACCTTCTGGTTGATTTTCTGTTCTCAAGTCTCTTCCCTACTCCAGTTCTTCTTCCATTCAGCTGTCAAATTGATCTTCATGAAACACGGGTCTGACAATGTCGCTCCTGCTATTCAATAGAGTTTATCCAGTTACATCTAGCCCTTGCCCATTTCTTAGGCCTTACTCCCCTCTACATACTCTTAAAATTCAAAAGGACCGCCTCCCTGCTGTTTGTTCCTTGTGCATGATGCTCTCCTCTCCTTTCTCTTTCCTTCTCTCCTCTCTCCTCTGTGTTTTCAGTGACTTTTTCTCATGTTTAGAATTCATTCCTTTCTCATCTCTGCCACCAAGCTTCTGGCTTCATACAAATCTTAGCTAAAATTTTAACTTCTGCAAGACTTTCCCATTCCCCCTAAATTCCAGTACCTTCCCTCTGAGAATATCTGCAATTTATTACTATATATTTTGTTCTCACATAGTTATTTAAGCATGTTGTCTCCTATAGACCGTTGAGAGGATAGACTATTGTTTTCTCTTTGTATCCTTAGTGCTTAGTGTGGTGCTTGGCACATAGTAGGTACTTGTTGGCTGTTGAGGCTGGCTTTCTATCATCCGTTATGCCACTCTGCCTTTAGCTAAAGCACAATCCTTGAAAGCTGAAAGGCCTGGGGTCAAATCCCACCTCCCATAGCTTTGTGAAGTTTGGCCTCTATTAACCTCTCACGGCCTCCATTTTTTCATTTTTGAAATGAGAAGATTGGATTTGATGACCTCTAAAGCCCCTTACAGCTCTTAAGTCCTTGATCCTATAACTTCTTGAAACAGAGTATATAAAAGGAAGTAGTATGTGACAAAGCCAGAAAGATAACTTGCTATAAACCCTCCCCAATAACATTGGCAAAATTGATACCCGGAACCTTATCCTCCCCGTGTAGGCTTTGGCTATCCATGTTGACTAACATGTGGCAACATTATAATTCACTGTATGAGAACCTAAATTCTCCCATGTATGTGCCAAAGTGCCTTGGCAATTTCAGAAAGTATATGCACAGTGCCAGGAGGATAGAAACCTTACTGGACAAGTATAGTTTCTGATTTATGCCAGACAACTGAATTTGCTTTCTTTTTGTTAGAATTCTTCAGTAGAATCCTACAACTCATCAAATAGTCCTTATGGAAAAATGTGTTGGAGGCATATTCCCAACCATCTTATTAGTATGGCAGGATATGAAAGTACAGACTTAAGAGGAAAACCTTCACAAAGGCCCCCAAGCCTTTTCTTCCCATACAACACCATGCTTAATTGGGAGAACTCCTTATCTTTGGCTACTTGAACTAAACCTAAACAAGGGAAAGGTATCAATTTCGGGCAGGTACTGATTTGGGTGCAGACTTTCAGGAGAATTACCTCCTTTTTATTGATTTTTGTGAAATAATTTGAAGAATGATTCAGCATTTGGGGGGGTATAAAAACAACGGCTTCAAGTTGCTTTTCAGTTAGGTGAATGTACTTTTACTGAAAGGTCCTGTTGTACTCGAAATACACTTTCCTTCTGTTCTTTCAGGGGCTCTTTAATCAGTAGTGATGTGACAGGAGGTGCAGAGACCTTCCTGACACCCTCTGCTTCTTGCTTTCCTCTTTTCCTTTAGTGAGACTGAGTCTCTGGGAAAACTAATTGGCAAAATTGTTACCTAATTGGGAGAAAGGTAATTCTATAGAGCCAGGATCTATCCACTCAGAACATCACAAATTGAACCACCAAGGTGGATGTTTACCTTAGTTTTGGGTTCTTTTTCAAATGGAAACCCCAGGCAGCCATGAAAGATTCTGTCTGCATGACTTGGGCTCAGGGAGGGCATTAGTTCTGTGATTAAAATATTATTGAGGTATTTTAAAGTCTTTGATACGGTAGTTTAGGACAGAGTAATGGAAATTTGATTTCATCAGTATGTGATCCGTTTGGTTGATGCATTTAAATTTCATTTAAAAATGCATACATTATACATAAACCACCAGTCCTGTAAATAAGCTACAAGCTCTGGACTTTAAAAAAAAAAAGAAAGAAAGAAAGAAAGCAAACTTATAAATATTTAGACAGTGGTCTGGGGAAGATGATGTTTCCTTTTATTTCCTTCTATGGGTTCCAGGAGGATCTGCCGGAGGCTCTGGGAAGGTGCAGAGAGGAACCAGGGACCAAATTCGTCACCTTCCTCCCGTGTACAAGTCACTCCATTCTTCTGGGACTCCTTTTTCTCTTTTTTAAAGAGAGAGATTTGACCCTGTTTTCTAATTCCCTGCAAACCTAGAATCTAAATATTATTTGCTATTTCTAGGGCGAAAATAAGTTTCATGATGCAACAGACTGCTCACCTTCACAGAGTGTCTGCCAGGAGGGAATGGCACATTGTAAGTGCTGTTCACCCCACTGGGTAGTAACATTTTGAGATGGTTTTTGTTGTTGTTGCCATCTTCGAAAATCCTGTGATAACTTACTTAACTAGGGAACATCCTCTATCAGAATATCACCTGATTAAGCCAAATAAGGTACACTCAGCTCTTGTACTCTCAGCTGTCAGGACCCCATATTTATAGGCCACCTGTCAAAAGTTCCCTTTTCCTTGCTAAGACAGGTGGTATCTGTAATTGTTTTCACTCTGTGTGTGTCTATATATGCATGTATATACTAGGAACAGATGAAGTGTTTAATCTGATTTTAAGCTTGAAAGCTAATGGTATACTCTCCTGAGACTCTGAAGTTTGTTTTGCAGAGGGTTGGCAATTTGGTTTATGTGTCCTTGGCATTGACTGATCAACATTTGGTTCATTGGTGAGAATTTAAGAACTACCAGTGAGAACGTAAGAAATTAGCCATCCTTCATACTGTCAGAAAGCATTGAGATTTAGCTGTCAGATGCTGAGAGTGAATGCTTCATTGGATTGAGCCACTGAACCAGTTGGATTCTTTGTCTTCCATGGCATTCTTGGATACGGTCCATCTTACTAGGAAGTGAAGACGTCGGTCAATTCATTTAGTAGGGACCCAACTTGGAAAATCCTTTATTAGCCTTTTTACCCTAGGGGTACATTGAAAATGAGAGAACATTAGTTATTGGACTCCTTTAAAGAGAAGAAGAAAAATACTTAAAATTCTCCAAGGACATCAAATATTTCATAACCTCTGACTTTAGATTATAATATAACCCTTGGTAGGAGATTACTAGGAGATTCGAAGTTATGAACCTTGCCCTACCATCAGAATTATTCATTTTTAAATAGCACATATATGTAGAATTGTGTTTTTAATGCAATTCTCAAATGTGTGTCTCAGTGAATTAAATTTTTTATGCAGTTTCCTCAGTTTTTTTGTTTTGTTTCATAGACTTACTTCAGTACTTCAAGGATTCAGATTTTCACAGGCGTGATGAGAGCTCTCTTTGGGCACCTTAGCACTTAGCTTTTATCAGTTAATTGTGGCTTTGGGATGAAGAATGGTGGGGCCACCCTTCTAGCAAAGAGTTTCTCAGATTTTAGCTCATCTTTTCCTCGAACAAGAAGTGAATTCATTATTAGAAGTCTCCTTTGCTTACTAGAAGCTTCCAGAGGTGGGTTTCTGTAATGGAGCCTTCAGTTTACTTGGGGCAGCCTCTTTGCCATGATGGGACATCAGAGAAGGCTTTGATAGAAGAGTGAAAATACCTAACTTTTAAATAACTGGAGAGGTTGCTTATTTTCTCGAACCTCATTTTTTCTGTCTTCCAAATGAGGAAATTGGATGAGGTTTTATTGATGTTCTTCATACAGAATCAACTATATCACTTTCTGCTTAAGAACTTTCAGTGGCCGCCTTGAGAATAAAATACAAATGACCGTCCTTTGATGTCCTTGTAGCCTAACACTGCTCCCTCCCTTTTCAAACTAATTTCATATTAGTCCCCTTCCAAATTGGTCTAGTCTTTGTTTGCTCCATGGGACATTGTAATGCTGACCTTGGAAACTTTTCTTTCCTTTTCCTCTTGGAAATCCTTATCTCCTTTCAGGGCTCAGCTTGAGCTACCTGCCACATGAAGCCTTTCCTGATCTCCACAATTTGTCAGTCTCTCCTCCATCCCATACTGAAACTATATAGTTGTATCTTCTTACTTGTGTATTTTTTTTTCTTCCCAGAAATACATAAGTTCCTTATGGGTAAGGACTGCTTCATGTCTGCCTTTGTATTCCATGCATCTGATGGAGAATAAATGCTCCTTGGATTGAATTGATTGGTTGATTGCTGGTTACTGGTTTTCATGTTGCTTTAGAAAACTTTCCTCTTACCTTATCTGTGAACAATAATTGCCTTTAGGGAGGGGACCCTGGTTTTTTATGTATGTCCCAGGTGTGTAGCACAGTGTCTTGATAAATGCTTGTTAATTGATTCAAAGTCTAGTTCAGTTTCTAGCTTCTATAAGAATCCTTTCCTGACTATGCCAGTTCACATGAATTTTTTTTCTTTCCCAGAAGCCCTAGAGCACTTAGAAATATTTCCATTGAATATAGCACCCAGTTATGTGCTGCCTTTTGAATATTCCATTTGATGATGAACTCTTTTGAAGGCAATTCTCTTTTGTATCCCCAGGGCTTAACACAGTGCCTGGCATATAATAATAAATGCTTGTTGCCCATTTACTATTGCAGTCAAATTATTTCACTCATTTAATTCCTAACCTTTGTCAACAAGAGGACAACAAGCATCTTGAGGGTAGTAACTGTATCTTACACTTCTTCTGTATCCCTTACAGTGCATCACACAGTCAGAATTTAAAGGAAATGGTCAATAAGTGCCTATTGGATTAACTTTGAAACCTCTGTTTTCTAGCCTGACACAGAAACATATCTCTTTTATTATAGTTTGAGAATGTCATGGTCTCTGAGCGTTGCTTGTTTGCCTCCTGTGAATGCCAGTATTAATCCAGTATCTCTTCGTTGGTGCTAGCATCTTAACTAACTGACTATAGTAAACATCTCTTGGTAATTTTTCCCTGGATGGCATCGGGGCTTCATTCTGCCACTACTTCCTTTTTCTCTCCTGCCCTCACCCCCTTCATTTTTTATATATTTTAGTCTCTCTGGGCACAAAGATCCCATCACCTCTTACTGCATAGCCAGCCACTAAAATGCTTTTACTTTCTGGGCCTGTTTGCCTAATGGGGGTGGATTATAATTTAGAGACTTAATTTTAGAAAACTATACAAAACAGCAGACCCATAAAATCTTATGATTCATGACTGCTTGTTTTGTTCTCATAATGCAACCTCAACTAAAAACCCATTCATCAAAGCTGTAAAAGCTGTTCACGGCTGTCTTTAGTGTACCGTGTGAGGTATAATTCAGCCCACAGTGAAGCAGAAGATGGATTCGTGGGTCCATTTGCATTGAGAAAAGTTAAAGGGCAGTAGTTTTCTAGCTTCCCCCGTGGAGGGCTTTCTTTTATTTTTGTCCTTTGGTTGTATCCATAATCCCTGCCAGTTTTTCCTTTCTTTCCTCCTGCATTTTTAGGGCCTTATTCTTCCTCCTACAGATAATTGTCTAAACTCAAGTTTTCTTTCAACAGGAGCCATTTTGGCCTTTCTTCTTTGCCTGTGGCAACATTTACTTTCCTTCCACTCCAAAGAATAGATTTTAGGACCCTAAAAAATAACAGTAGCTCCCAGGTACCTTTAAGTGGTAAGATTTACCAAATACTTTCCTTCCTACAATCCTGTGAGATAGGTAATATAAATTCCTTCCATTTTAGGGAGGAAACTTGAGGCTTGGAAAAATAAGTGACAGCAGTAGTCATGCAGTTGCTTTATTATCAGAGCCCAGATTCAAATTTTCTGACTTGAAAACCAGTGCCCTTCCTATACCATACTACTGCTGTTCCATGGATTATAGAACCTTTATTCCACAGGATCCTTTCTTTGGAAATTCAGGGTTATGTTAAGTAAGGGTTGAGAAGAGAAATTGAGGTTGCAGGGTCAAATTGATAGGAAATTATTCCCATCTCCCATGGGACTCTGTTCCATGGTTGTACCTTCTTTGGATTTTCCTGGTAGAACCAGGAAGGGATCTGGCCTAATATGGAGCAGAACCAAAGAGCCTGCTGCCACAGTCAGCCAGTGTCTTTACTGGTAGGGACTTTTTTCTTTGTCTTTAAAAAAATATTTATTAAACACCTATTATAGGCAAGGCACTCACTGGATGAAGTGCTGCCACTACATTCTCGATTCTACCTTCCCCTGGTGAACATGAAGGTATGTGACTATGCACAAATAAATGAGTGGAGCACAGGGAATTTTTTAAGCCTTTGTTTTATAATAGCAATCACCCTGGAGAAGCCCAGTGGTAGCTGAGGATGGCACAACATCTGGAAGAAGTAATGGTGGGAATTGAACCCTATGACATAGGCTTTTTTTTAAAGTTTGTGACGGGAACCTGTTAACACTTTATGCCTCAAATGACACTATCTTTAGGATCATATGTAAAATGTCACCTAAAGTATAAGTTAAAGAAAAGGTCCCTTTTCATGCAAAAAAAGTAGAGTGCCAAGATACTTGCTATGTTTTTGCTTTCTGCCTTTGTCCTTCCTATGATGATTTTTTTTAAATCACTCTTTTAAAAATACACCTAAGATAGCATGGCAATTATCATTTGTTCATTCATTGTCTCAGAGTGCAAGTAAAACATCAGCGGGAACCAAACTAAAGCTAAATCTAACCAACTCAATTATCTTCCAACTTGAAAGATATTTTTGTGTGGAAGGTAGTCATATTCACTGTGTAAAGATAGCAGTATATGCTATATTGTTAACAACAAATATTGAAAAAAAAGAAGCCAATTAGCTAATTTTATGTTTAAATTTCATTACCATGGTAGCCTCTGTATTCATTTAGAGAGAGAAAAGTATAGTTTTTTTAGCTTTATTTCTGTCAGTGGTTTCACTGAAAAGCAAATTCCTTTATGTATAAAAAACTAATGTTAGCTTCCTTGAAAAACTGTTGTCGCTATAGACAGTCATGTATTTCCACATGGGGGTATAATGTGTAGTGCATATTTGCCTTAGGTCTGAGGATCCATCTTTTCTAACAGACTCATTTTAAACACTCGTAGAATTAAATGGTTTTCTTGAAAAGTGAGTCCTGTTATGTGGCAAAGGAAATATGGCCAAAGCCTTTCAAAATCTCAGACTGGATAACAGTGGTTTTCACAATTTTGACAGCTCAGAAACAGATTAGTATTTGTAATTTTAAATAGAAAAATGGTAAAAAACCACTTGGGAATTTTCTTGAGAATAGCATAGTAGGCCCTTTTTTCTCATGGGGAATGGAGGCCTTTACTAACTCTCTACTTTTTGAATTCCTTTTCTAGAATGAATCAGTCTTCCATTTTTCTACCGCTATTCTTAGCATTTTGGTAAGGACTGTAAGTGATTCCAAGGAGGCATTCAGAATCTATGCCTTAGGAGGACCTTCCCTAAGCACTGATCATAGCTACCTACTTTACAAAAGCTTGTCATTCATAAAGTCTCCCTTGCCCACAGTTCTCGGAACCTTGAGGCAAGCAGGCAGGTAGAGTCTTGGTGTCTTCCTCTAGCCTTCCCCTTTAATGGCAGATATATTGATTTGTGGTATGTCTATCTCAGTTTCCTCTGGCTATTAGAGGTCCCTAATCATGCTAGCACTTAGATGAAGGTAAGGGTAGAGGTGCCATGAATTTCAGTTTTCCATTACAAATAAGTATCCTGAGTCTAACATTAGTTTAAGGTGTTGTCGTGTAAAGTAAAAGTCAGTGAATGCTGAGGACCAAAGATAGTCCTCCAACTTCAAGGTGACCAGATCTGAGAGAAAAAATGTACCTTTTTATATCTTCTTGTCTGCTGGGCTTGCTAGAAATGTTGTCATGTGCTTAGAACTAGTTGCTTCATTTAATTCTGATGGCGATGATATACCTTGGCCCTGCAAAGATCTGAGATGTAGCTGTTTCATAAGATCTGCTTTGATTTGTATACAGTATGAAAAACTGACTGTGTATTAGACATGTTGTAATTTTTTCATCTTCTGTGTCTGTAGGGACTATATTACTTTATCAGGGTAAAGTTCATTCTGTAGGATTGATAATTAATCCCCTGTTCCCTTTCTTCCTCTGCTTTCTTGTCTAGAAGGTAAGCTGTGTATAATTTCCAGTATTTTCGTCACTGGGCCAAATAAAGTATTTTGGAGAATGAAGCAATAAAAAACCTTATTCATATAGAGTCGCCCCTCTAACCCACTCCTAAATTCTTCTCTCCCTTCTCCCTCCTTTGCCTTCCCAGATGCATATGTGCAAAAAGGTAGACACACCAGGTTATTGCTCTGAATGCATCCCAGAGGAAGAAAGTACTCTATTTTGTGGTCCAGGTTGGCATTTCATACTTAACCTGAATGCCACAGTAGAAGACCAGGTCTTTCTATCAGTGATAGCTTAGCAGTTCCATAAGAAATATGGTGTATTTGTCTGAGATGCTTAATATTTCTACTCTTTGAATTCTTTGCACGCACCGTGCTGTCTGTTCTTTTCTTTTTCTTTATAACTTCTGAAATACAGAAATAAGATAGTCTGTAGTGGTGATTAACTCAAGATTCACATCCTTTACTGGACAGCAAATGTCTTCCTAATTAAGGCTTGTATTTAACTGGATTAAATCCAGTGGTTTGATGTTAGCATGCAGTGCAGCCAAATCTGTTGTCCTTTCATGAAAAGGGGCTTAGCTTTGTACATGCATACAATATGCAAATCACACATAGGGTTCTGGCCGACTGTAATTTCATTTGAAGATGGTGGAATACTGTAGCATATTGAGCTGTGCTAGCTGTATTTCAGTTATAGTATAAAAAATTCTAATTAGAGATAAAATGGCTCACATAGCAAAATATATATTTAATATATTGAGGTATATTTGAAAAAGTACATGTGTTCTTGTAGACAGAAGGATTCTTTTCAGTATTCCTCTTGGAAAACTTTTCTTTGGAACAATATATTTTTGTAAAACAATTCAGGAAGTAAAGTTTCATTACTGATGTACTAGAAGAGGGGAATGTGTAACATAATTTGGATAGTAATGACAGATGCTATGTCCATATATGATATGCTGTATCATATACAAATATATAAAACACATTTGAAGATCCATATTTATATGTATGTACGTATATGTATATAAACACAGATACATATTTTCTTGAGACATATCAGAGAAAACATTCAGCTCCCTCATAATCTTTATGGACAGTGGAAGGCAAGAGAGCTTTTTAGTCCATAGTATCTAAAGGGGGAGCTTTAACCATATTCCCCAGTCCCAGAAGCAAAGTTTAATATGAGTACTCATCATATGTTCTTGGGCAATTCACTTAATGTTTCTCTCCCTTGGTAAGGTGGGGATAGTCATCTTTACTCTGTGTACTTTGAGGAGCATTGTGTTCAGGTTCTGTTGCTTCTACAAGAGGGCCTTAGGAGGGATAGTGAAGGATCTTGAATCCATGTCATGTGAGAATTAAACGATCTGAGGGGGATGTATTATGGAGTATGTGATGATAGAGAGGAAACTTGGAGTGATTGTTTTCTTTATGTATCTGAAGGACTCACATGGATTGAGTGATTAAACTTGTTCTCTTCGGTCCCAGAAAGCAGAACCGGCAACACTGGGTGTCAGTTGTTTTGGGGTTGATTTTAGAATAATCTCCCTATTAATTAGAGCTGTTCTAAAGTGCAATGCAGTGTTTTGACAAGTAGTGGGTTCCCCCTCATTAAAGGTTTCTGGCAGGTTAGATGTGCTTTTTGTGGGTATTTCATGGGAGCTCCTGGAGGCCAGGGTCTGTCTTTACCTTTCTTTTTTCCTCATCACTTTCTACAGTGGGATGACATATACATAGTAAGTACTTAATTCATAATTGTTGACTGATTGACTGACTGGCTGATTTTTAAATTCATTTCTGTCTATGTGCATATGTTCTATGTCCCCCAACTTCATCATAAACTCTTCTGAAGCAAGAATTTTGTCTTATCTGTCTTTCCCTCAGTAGCACATGGTAGGTTCTTACTATTTGTCCATTACTTTCCTATACTCTTGGAAATGAAGTGAAAAAGTCTTGATTTGGCAGTCATCTATGCTGCTTGCCATAGGAGTTATATACATTCTTCTCCTGAGAAGCCTAAATTGAGCAGACTCCAGGAAAGGTATAAAGGCGATCTACCACCCCAGCGATACCAGCAGTTGCACTGTCGTATTCCCTGGAACTGGAACAGAAGAATTGGGAGATTTCAAGTTGTTACAATTTTCATTGCTAATAATTAAAATGTGTCCTTAGGCTACCTGCCTAAATCTCATCTAAGGTATTATCTGGCCATTATATCGGCCAGTGAAACACAGAACGAGGCCATCTGGGCCTGGAGTTGTTCTTAATAATGGTGTTGTGCACTTATGTAACACCATGAAATTATAGTATCTGAGAAGTCTTCTGTAGTGCCCATTCTGTTGTTATTAAATTAAAAGGAAAAATCATTCATACATTTCTCTTTAGCAAACATTTCCGAAAGCTTTGAACTCCACGTATTTTGTCGGATCATGCTTTCATTATGGCCTGTGCTACAAAATTGGAGCTGGTTATTGACAGCCAGCTTTCAAGGTATCAATGCTGCCTAATAATAATTAATAATAAAAAAAACCTCTGTCACAGTAAAGAACTGTTTTGAAACCAGAACTGGAGAAGGGCTATTACTGGTCAGCAATATGTTCCTGTCTATTCAGGCTGGCTATTGGCTACCAACTGTGAGATGTTCAATAGTTGACAAGCCTTCCCCATTCTGTACATTGCCCTTAGGCACACAATTTACTGGATGCAATCTTGTTGAGAAAATGTGGTCTTTATTAGTGTTCAGCACAGATCGACTTTCCTTTGTCCGCTTCTGCAGTGTGCCAGTGGGATGGTTTGCCCACGAACAAAATGGAGAACAGGAATGTTAGGGTGGGAATGTTTAGGCATCCTGAAATACGGAAGTCAGGTTTTTTATATACCACGCACATAATAAGCACTTAATAAATTTGTTGCATGAATTGACTCAGAGTTGAGAATCTAGGTAAAGATGGTAATTTTTTAATCTGCAGAGTCTTTTTTAATAATTCTTTCACTCCAAAGGAACTTTAGCCCATAATTGCCAAATTAAGTAGTTTCTTGGTTCTAGAAAGAGGAGGAGCAATACAAAATGTTTTTCTTTTAATGCTTCTTGACTTCAACTGAAAGAATGAATACATAAAGAAGCATTTATGGAGCCTTTTCCCTGTGCCAATTAATGTGCTAAGTGCAAATCCAAAAGTGTAAGCCACTTCTGCCCTCAGGGAGTTTAAATTCTTTTTTTTTAAAAAAAAGAACTGTATCTGAGGGAAGTGGTTTCACTTGACAAATATTTTGGCTTAAAATTTCAGAGATGGTGAGTGGAACCATAAAGGAGTAAGATACATCTTTCCAATAGCATGCACATTGATAAATACAAATAATCAATGAAAACATGTATTTCCAGCTTTTCATATGTATATGCTTGCATGCAAACATACTTACATGTACCCATACACACATTTATACAAATATATATTTGGTTGATTAATTTTAGTGTGGATATAAGTATGTTGTTATCTTTGTAGGTTATATCTTTTCACTTGGTGCTATTTTCTTGGATCTAAGGTGGATTTTAAAAAAAAGATTTGTAAGTGACAGACCGCGGTTCCTTCTTTTCCTTCTCACATGTGTTTTTTCTTTCCCCAATGCCTCCTCTGTATTCCTTACAAACCCAATAACACTTATTGTCTTCAACAGTCCTCGATTTATTAATACTCCTGAAAAGATTTTTAGGAACAAATATAAATGCTTTTCAAATAGAAATTAAATGCCATGGAGTGTGTTTAAAAAAAAAAACACACAATCATTTTAAATAGTCATTCACTAAAAAACTGTAGAAATATCAAATTAATAAATACTAGCATGAGCATTAAATATTCACTCCCTGCTACTTCTGAAATGGTACAACAGCATCATTTTTTAATGATGGCTAATGATAAAACACATCAATTTTAAATAACCTGTTTTCCTGCCTTCTTTCTCAAGCTTTACGTTAGCAAGCTTGAAATTAAATGCAAGTAACAGGGATAATAACTAAACTCCTGCTAACGTTATTCATTGAACAGGTACTTGTTAGTGTTTTTTCAAATGTTCTGTGAATATTTGGAAAGATGAATAAATTGAAAATTGCTGCTAATGGGATCACCTTGAATTTTTTAAAAAAAGGATTCCTGGTAGTGGTGAAACAAGCAATGCTGGACGTTAAATGTAACATGCACCATTATCTTCTAATGTAGTTTTGTTTGTTTCCTTACTGAGACTGACTGCATTCCTTTTAGAATAATAGTTAAAATGAACCTTTAACCAAAATAATTTCTCTCCTTACACCCCCCCAAATTAATTTTTTTTAAAAAGACTTACCAAAAACACTTTTTTTCCTCAGCCATGCTTCATTTGTACCTTAAGTTTCTTGGCAGATAACAGAGCACAATTGAGATCAAAACACATAAATAGTAAATAATATATTGAAGTCAACTATACCTTTCCTGTTCAGGAGTTTTAAGTACCTTATACATTTTTTCCAGTTGCCTTTGCACTCCCCAAATCCCAGTAATTGGAATTGTTTTTCCATTTTATGGATGAGAAAATTTAAAGCCCAGAGTAGTTGACCTTATCCAAGAATACAGGAACAAGGGCCATTGTACTAGTGTTCCAGTTCCTACTGGCTGTTTTTTTCAGTGTCCCCTCTCGTAGACATTTCACATAGAATTAATTCCCTAAAACCATAGGGAAATCTTTGTGTTCTTATGATAGCAACAGCAAGGGACATAAGCCCACTAGTAATTAAGTAAAGCTAAATTTTCTCCTAAAACAATGAAAAAGGGATTTCCTCTCAGATTTTCATTCTTTGTCTAAAGAAAGTTAGGAACTTATGTATGTATGGCATAAGTCTCCAGTCCCATATTGTACAGCTGGGAGATCTTTTAGTAAAACTCTTTGCTTTATAGATGAGAAAATGAGGTCTAGAGTTGTTAGTGGCAGAGCTGACACTAGACCTTAGGTCTCTTGGTTCCCCAGTCTGTGTGTTTTCATGGAGTCACAATTTTAGGTAATGAGGGGGAAAGAGCCTGAGTTGAAAAAGATAAAGGTTATTCAAACCTTGGAGCGACAGAAAAGAAGAAGGAAGAGCTGTGAACAAGAAACATGTTCTGGATAGAATTGGGTAAAGGACTGGTTGAAGTTGAAGGGCGATTGAACCCCTGCTTTATGCCTTTGGAGCTGTTGTCCTGGTTATCTTGCTTCCCAATTACATGAGGTTAGGGAAGCATTTAACCACATGAACTTCAGGCCACATGAAGTTTGAATTCAGTCCAAGTGCCACACTTGAGGACCTAGAGAGCTGCAGGTTCCCCACCCCTGGTCTGACCTTTAGAAAGAAGGGGAAAGAATATAGATAATGCCATGAAGGATATATTAAAGTAAAATAATACATTTACAACCATGCTGATATTCTTCACTCACACACTGTTCAGAATCCAGTTGACATATGATTTCTCTGCATTTTTACCTCTTGACTTTAATGGAGCTCTATGCTGCAATTGACAGGTGTTAATCTGGCAGAAACACTGTTGATGGAATTCCTGTGCTGGACTGTTGTCAAGGTTTTTATTAATAAGTTGTATCAAACTGAAGTGAGGACAAAGAAGGAAGTACACTTTAGGGGGAAAAAATCCAGCCATTTGTTCTTCAAGGGACAAATCTCCCTGGGTGATAACAACCAGATTGATGGGGCTAGGGAAATGACACTCTGAAAGGAGAACTGTTAACACAGTGTGCTAGCAGGGCCTAGCATTCATTCTTAAGCATCTCTGCCAGTGCGTCACTTTAATTCAGTGCAAAAAATAGGAAACAAACTCCTATTGTATAAGGGAAGCGGAGTGGTAATATTTGTGGGCTTTCATTTGAAGAGAACTCCATTGAAAGATGACTAACTAAAGATCCTGGTTAAATAAGCAATTGAAATCAAATCCTAAAGCTAGGCTCAATGAACACGCATGCTTCTTTACCTATAGAAGTTGGCTGGAATACCACACATTATGTCAACCTTTGGAAATCTCATGTGGGAATTTTTAGGGAGTAACACAGACCTTGAATCACAACTGGAATTGGGAGATTGGAGGGAGGAATAGAGGTTAAATTTCAGTTCAGTAGATGAGAAGCTACCACTAGAACACATGTGTGCGTTGCTGTGATTCTTTAAATCATGTGCTTTCAGAGATGGCATTGAATTTGTCACTCTCTGTAGCCATCTCATTCTTTCTCCAGGCGATGTTTTGATAAATGTTGATGAGTTTATAACTGTAAAACCAAATGACATTTTTAGTGTGATACACGCTTTGCCCATTGCATAATTATATCTAATGGTATTGCATGTAAAAAGGCATTTACCATTTACTTTTGTTTAAAATGACAATCTAAACCCCCAGGCACATTTTTTTTTAGCACAAAGATAAAGACTTAATTAAGAACCAAACACAATTTATTTTTGTATCTGGCATTTAAAGGTACCTACACTTTTGTTAAATGTGTGATAAAAAATCCTGATGCTTCTGGTAACAAAGATCAGTGCCTTTCCTATTTTTTCCCTAACTTTGAAACATTGGGGAACTCATTTAATTATCAAACTGGTATCCGGTATGACTCCTTGCATCTCATTTCTAGTTAAAAGAGCTATTTTGAAATTTAACACAGAATTGAATAATGTGCTCAGTTAATGAGGAACATTTAAGAGACATTTCTGAATTTAATGTGGTAGCAAATGATAAATTACTACTGTGGTATTGGTATTTTTTCTAGACAACGATGATGTCTTTGCTTTATTGGTTCCAGTTAAGCAAGGTTTTGTTTTGGTTTTTGCTTTTATGTTGTTTGTCCTTAGCCTAGAAATGCCCATTTAGACATTTTGGAGAGCTTATCATCCCATAGTAGGTGACTTTATAGAGAGAAACCAGTTTTGTTCTTTAGCCTTCATGTCAGAAATGCAGCTTTTACTCTCTTACTAGAATATCCACTTTGTGTTCTTGGGCAGATAACTGTGTAGCTTTCTAGGAAACAGTCCTAATGTTGTGGTGGTTTATCTTCTCAGACCTGTATTGACCTCAGTCACCCTGACATTGAAGTCTACTGATCTGCTTATCAATGAGCAGAAGTTAAGGTTGTTATCTGTGTCTGCCTCTCCATCATAAAAGATGGAACTCAGTTATGTTGCTTGCTTCTTTAGGAAACAGCACTAAATCGAAATGAATCTATTCCCAAGAGGGTGGTAATAGAAATAATATCACTGGTCTTTTGGGGAGTCTGGATACCTTTTAACAAGCTTTCATAGAATTGTTTGCTCATCCTCATTTGTCTAGCCCTTTCAACATGCTACTGGCTACTGTTTGTCGTCTGTTGAGAATCAAAAGATTAGAATTTAGAGTCCTTGACTTATGTGTGTCTGCGTATGTATGTGTGTGTGTGTGTGGAGGGTATTTATATTGATTGATCAATTACTCTATCTCTCTATGTTGTTGTAATTTGGATGTTAGTCATGTCCAACTCTTTGTGATCCCAACTGGGATTTTCTTAGCAAAGATACTGAAGTAATCTGCCATTTCCTTCTCCAGCTCATTTGATAGATGAGGAAACTGAAGCAAACAGACTTTCCTAGAGTCACACAGCTAGGAAGTGTCTGACGACACAGTTGAATTTAGGAAGAGGAGTCTTCCTCTCTTCAGACCCAGTGCTATATCCACTGTACCACCCAGCTGCCCCTCTCTATCTATATTTGTTGTTGAACTTCACCTGTGAGTCCAGAAGTTTTGGGAACTCCTAATGAGGAACTCTCAAGTGCAACCACCCTGCAGTTCATAGTCTTAGAGAGTTAGTTGCCTGAAGCTAACTGATGGATTAAGTGACTTGTCCTAGGTCATTGGGTTAAGACTTGAACTCTGTTCTTCTTAGCTTTTAAGCAAGCTTTATTCATTAAGAAAAAATTTTCATATCTTCATGGGAGCAGTATGTTGACTGGTAGAGATGACGAAGCCAACTGTAGTGTCTTAGGGGTACTACTTTCATCAGACTGTCTTCTACTTAAAAAAAAAATAAGTTTCTGTTATAACAGATGGAGTATTGATATTCTTATGAACAAATCTGAGATTTTTGTTCTTCAGTCGTTTTCAGTTGTGTCCAACTCTTTGTGACCCCATTTGGGGTTTTCTTTGCAAGGAAACTCAAGTTGCCTGCCATGTCCTCCAGCTCATTTTACAGATGAGGAAAACTAAGGCAGACAGGGTCACACAGCTAGTGTGACCTGATAGTGTTTGAGAACTGATTTGAACTCAGATCTTCCTGACTCCCAGGCACTCTATCCACTGTGCCAGTTACAAGTAAATTATCAGTTGTTGTAGGGTTCATTTCTGCATTCTAATGACTGTCTTTTAATAAATGAAAGAAGAAAAATCAGTCCCCTAATAGTGAGTGAGCTTGAAAAGCAAGACTAGACTGCTCTGGCTTCCTGAGCGGTGATACAGAACTTGGTGAGATGTTGCAGCTGCATATAATCCTTTGGCTAGAAGGCTTAATACAAATGAGAAATGTAGTGAATACAATTAAAATGCAGGGATGAGACTCTCTTGCTACTGTCTCAGTTCAGGATTTCAATAATGCATATTCGAGCTTCTTTTCTCTGCCTTTCACAAAATCTTACTGGAATAGCCTGCAACTCTTTGAAAAGGGTGACAAATAAAATGGAAGGCATCCAGTCCCCAGAACTAACGGTTTTCTAGATAGCTCTCACAATTTATTGGGGGGGGGGCACAATCATTTCATGGCATTTTAGCTGGAAGGCTCCATTCCTGTAAATGTGTTTTTCTTTTTCACCTCACTATTTCTCCTTGACTCTATCATTCTTCTGCTCTTTCATGTTTGTAACACCAAGGTTATCTTCAACTCTTCTCCCTTACACATATTGGTTACCAGATCTTGACAATTCCATCTCAACAGCATATCCATCCCTGCCCTCCATTTCCACTGCTGTTGTGCAGATATAGAACTTTATTCTTTCCAATACAGTACTCCACAAGCTGGTACGATCCCACCTTCCTGCTATTATGACTATATATGACTATATATGACTCCTCTCATGCTAACTGGGCAATTCTGTACCCCTGGGACATTGTAGTCTCATTCCTTTTCTTGTTGTTGCTCAGTCATTTCCAGTTTTGTCCAACTCTTATTAGGGGTTTCTTGTCAGAGATACTAGAGTGGTTCGTCATTTCCTTCTTTAACTCATTTTACAGATGAGAAAACTGAGGCAGACAGGGTTAAGTGACGTGCCCAGGGTCACACAGCTAGCAAGTGTCTGAGGCCATATATGAACTCAAGAAGAGGAGTCTTCCTGAGTCTAGACCCAGCACTATTCACTGCATCACCTAGCTGTTCCTACCTCTTCCTAGGCTACTCTTTATGTCTACAATGCCTCTTTCTCTTTACCTGTTGAATTCCTACCCAACTTTAAAGTTTCAACTTAGATAACCCTTTCTTCCAAGAGCTTTCCTCAATCCTTAAACCATACCTTTTCCTCACCTTCTCCTCAGGTTTGGTAAATGATGACAGTACTTTATTTTGTAAGTCTAATGCCCTTAGTATCCAACAACCAGTCAGTAAATAGTTTGAAGCACCTATTGTGTGGTAAGTAGTGAGATGATAACAAAGAAAAATACAAAATATTCCCTTTTTTCCCCGAGGAGCATATGTATTCTGCTGCAAATAACTCCTGTAAGTAGATGTAAAGTAATTTTAGGGACGTTAGGAACTATGGCATCAGCAAAGGCTTCTTGTAGGAGGTGGCACTTGGATTGAGTTTAGGTGTTGTCTTCTAAGAGGCAGAGATGAGAAGGAATTACATTTTGTTACCAAGATGGTACATAAAATACTATATAGGAAGGGCATCCATCAAGAATGTCATTTTTACTGTTAATATAGATTAAGTCTGAAAAGATATGTTTGAGTCAAAGGGTGCAAGGTTTTAAGTACTTCACAGAGGAATTTGCAGTTGATCCTGAGGGCCCTCGGAAGCCATTGGAGCAATTTGAGCAGGGTAGGGCATGGTCAGACTTTGCTTTGTTTAGGATTATCACTTTATTGACTTTTAATAGCAAATAATTGGATGTATAGGGTGTGAGAGAGAGTGATGAAGCATTCATCAAAGAAGACCCAGATGTTCCCACTTAGCAGAGTAGGAGAGAGCTAAAGTTGCTGCTTTATCCTCCTACTAGACTGTAAGCTGCTTCAAGTTGGGGGCTGTTCTATCTAAACTTAATATGCATCTTAACTTCTCAGCACAGCACTGTCCACACAGTAGGTGGCCAGGTGTTTATTAGATTAAGTGTTTACTGGGTGAAGATCACAGTGCTAAATGCTGAGGAAGATTCCAAGTGAAATAAGATGTAGTTCTCCTCCCCCTTCCTTCAAAGGGGTTGGAGGGGCATAAAATGGTAATGTTTGACATAGCTTAAAAAGGCTAATTAATGTCTCTTTTCCATACTGACATTTCTACCAAAGAGATCGTCAGTGGTCACTCCAGTCAAATATGCCAACCAGCATTGATATTCTAGAGTGGCATGGGGAAGCTTTAGCCCGGTGGAGAGCCTCTTCAAATCTTGGTCTTTCAGTGGCTGTGGATTGTGCAGAGCTTTCTAGAATTAAACATGGGATTCTGGAAAAGGTTATAAATTGAATTTGCATGTATAAAGGGATGTTTTTAATCAACAGACATTTACTACTACACCTAGAGCTGCATTTTTGTATTCCCAAATAGCCATCTGGCAGGAGTGGTAAGTTATGCTTTAGCCCTTCGCTTGCTAAGAAGACAGCTATTTCCATCCTGACCCTTTCCCCAGTAAAGACTGGGCTGCGTACAATAAGGAAAAATAGCACCAGTCAGTCCTGAGAATGAGTTAGCACATTGCCCCTAAACCTGGATACTCCTCATCCAAGCTGGCTTAAAACCCATAGGTGACTTGATCATTTCTCACAAATGCTAATGAAGGGTTCACTGACACTTTAGACAAACACAATCTGCTGGTGGTAGTTGGATGTTTTTCTTACTTGCTCATAAATAACTCCAGAGCAGAGGTAAACAGTGATTTTAGAATCTTCCCCTCCCTGCCACCCCACCTCTAAGTGAATTAACTACCCCATATAAACCTTATTTAAATCACTGAGTAAACCAGATTCTAGAGAAACTGAATTTAGAGATCAAAATGGAAAGGAATATGAGAGTTTTGTTGTCCTGACTTGAGATTTCATCTGTGTGACTAATTCCTGGTGTTCTAACTCCCTCCTCTGAGTTACACTGACTTTTCTGTAATTTATGGCCTCAAGTTGAATTGCTTGGTGGTTGGTGGGGTGATCATGAGGGTTAATATGGAGAGGTTCATTGGGCACACAACCCATATGTATTGGGCACGACTTGGACCCAGGTCTTACTGATTCTGTGGCCAAACATTTATGTACTTTTCTAGGCTGCCTTTTATATTTAAAATCAAGGAACTTAAATCACCTTAAATATTGTGCTTCTTTTTCCAGTTTTTGTTGGAGGAAAAATGCATGCTTGCAAATAAGAGCACCTGTATATCAGTTGGCAAGTGAAAAATAAGTCTGCATACTTCTTTCTTTTAAATAAACATTGAATTGGTGCTTGGAGAGACTCTCAGTGACAGCAGGTGGTAATGTGTTCCACAGAGGCTGCCCTTTCTGTTCCTTTCAAGGGTTTTACCCAATAAAGTAAATCCTATAGATGTAGCAAGAAGAAGAGGGAGAGCCCATTAATGGGGAGGGGGGAGCCTAGAACTTGAAGTGAATAGATTAATATATATGGGCATCAACATTGGTCTTTTACTAACATTTATAATTCCAATGGTGGCAGATTGAGAGCCGAATCAACATTCCCCCCCTCTATAAAATAATAAATATGGTAAAGTAGCTCTCAGAACTGCCTTTATCAGGGATAAATCAGGACAGTTTGTGTTGCAAGAGAGACTTAAAACTTATAAATATGTTGCCCTTTAGGCTACTATTCATCAAAGTGTCTGATATGAAATCTAGACTAAAGGCTTTTGTTATTGTGTATCTGTTTATTCTCTCAGAAGCATAAATTGGAAGGAACTCTGTCATCTTGATCATACTAACCTGCTGAGTTACCCTAAATGTGCATTCCTTTTGGGAGAAATTTGGAAGGAATGGGATTGTGTCAGTTGACTATTGCCTACCAATCATTCATCCACTTCAATCCTCCATTGTCTAACTATTCTTCCAGAAGGCACAGGTTCCAGGAGAAAAATAGCAAAAAGCTGCTTGACAGCTGAGTTACCTAGTTCATTCAAGCTTTACTAGATAGAGTAAGTTTGGTCCCTTAGAAGCCTCAAAAAATTAAAGGGAACTGAATGTTCTTCCACAGAGTTCAGAGCATAATGTATACAACAAATAGGCATGGGGCAAAGGGTGCGTAGGTAATTCCACCTTCCCAAAGAAAACCACACCACACCTGGGACAGCTGCTTCCAGACACGTGATTTAAAAGGCATTTGATGTGAAATCTCACACTATTTGCAATTCTAAGTCTGAATTTCTTGGCTTCTGCAGTTTCAAGGCAAGAGTTGAGGCTACAACTCTGCCCTCAACTCCCCTTCGTGCCGTTAGGTGTTAGATCACATATGGTGTGTAAAATCACCTGCCGTTTGGAGGCCCCCACAGAGTATGTACTAAGCAGTTTTCCTTTTTTAATGTGTGGTAAAGCTCCCGGTTTTCAAGAATCACTAATTGGGAGCATAAACCTCGCTTTGCCCTTGAATAGTTAGAGATTTAGTAGACCTGAAGAACGGAAATGTAGGGCTCACAAAGAAGGCATTGAGGCTTACTGCAGTTTGATATTTTGCCCACTTGGCTGGGGTGAGCTGCTGGCGGAGAATTGTCCTGGAAAGAAAACAGTAGGTTCTCTTGGTTGGGTGGGTTGTTTTTGACCTGGGGAGTAGGGAATGCCGACCTTATACTCCAGCAGGGAGGCCTCTGGGGCAGCCCTTGCCTATTTAGTCTCACTACACAGTGCAGGTTCTCTCTCCACTGGACCAGGGAGCATTGCAGATTTTACAGGCCTGAGATGTTTGAAATGCCATTGGTTTTGATCTCCTTGAACCCCAAAGTCTTAGTGGTACTTCCAACCTGATGTTGAAATTTGCCAGGTGCCTGTGACCATACTTTGGTTCCTAGGAAATCATAGAAGTGCCAGTCCTCATCCAGCAGCCAGAGGGCTTTGCTGTCATGATCTACTTGTCCTAGTAGCCAGCTAGAATTGAGGTAAAGCTAAGACACTCACTTCTGTTTATTCGTAGCAATGAAGAGTGAAGCTTTATGGGCCTACTCTTTTTATCAAGGTGGTGGAAGCTTGACTTGGCAAGTCAAATTTCTTGTATGCTGTACAAGTCAGAATGCCCAACCTTATCACTGGTAGCTGACTGTAAAGAGGAGCTCAGGAACAGGAGAGCATAGGTTTTCTCTTTATCAGATGCCTTTAAAGCCTCTTCGAAGCACATCCCTGTGATTGCTAACACTATTATGAAGATTGACAGTTTCATCAAGAAAGCAAAAAGGAGACTCTGCAGACAATAAATGGAGACTTTGTGGTGCTCTGTTCTGGTTACCCTCAATAGCAGACCCAGACCTCTCCAGCCAATGGTGTTTCTTACAATGGTTTTGTCAAGTGTTTGACCCTAGGCACTGGATGTCATCTCCCCACCAGAAGCAGATACTTAATGCAGATTTGACCAAAGAGAGAATCTCAAGCAGAGGTGACCATCTCTCCCTATATGGGAGAAGGAAGTTGTTACCATCCCTTAGCATTTTCAGGAAACATACTATCTCCTAAATCTGTGTTAGGGGAAGCCTGCTAGATCAGTATGTCTCTTGGTATTGTAGTGAAAGCATAAAAGCCAAAATGTAATATTAGTAATGGATTCCAAGTTGAGAGAGCATCTGAAGTTGTTAGTGGTGATTTACAGAGAAAAGCTCCATCCCCATAGCCATATACTATATACCTCTAGTCCTCTTTGATAAAAAAAATTCAGCAAGCATTTGTCAATAGCCTATTATGTGCCAGCCGTTTTGCCAGGGGCTGGAGATGCAAAGCCAAATGTGGCATGGATCCTGTTCTCCAGGAATACTGGAAAACTGCACAAAAAAGAATGTGGACAACCTAAGGGAAGAAAGTCCAGACCAAGTGCACAAGAAATCTGAGAAGGGAAAGATCATGGATGCAGCTAAGCTTTATGCAGGGGGAGCTACCCAAATTGAGTCTTGAAGGAAAAGAGGTACTTTTACTGTGTTGGGAGAGCAGGGAGTCTGTTTTAGGAATGGGGAACATAAGCAAAGACAAAGAAGCAGAAGAATTAGTGAATTGTAGTACAGAAGAAAGGAAAGAAAAAAGAACAAGCATTTATTAAGTGCCTCCTTTGTGCCTAGAACTGGGATAAGTGCTTTACCAATATTATCGTAGTTGATTAAGTATTAAAGTGTAGTACCCAGTAAGATTTACAAAGTAGGTTGAAGTCACATTATGTAGGAAGAGCCTTGAATGCCAGAATCAAGAGCCATAGCCAGCTGTCTCATAACCATATTTCTTTGCTTGTTAAAAGAGCTAAGCAATTTAATGTGAATGACTTTCTGTGAATGCATTTCTATTAAAAAAAAAAAACCAAAACAACTCTAAGTAAATATCACTGTCACCACCTGCCTGCTAGAAATCACCATGCATGTTCCGTAGATATCTCAAACTCAGCATGTCCAAAATGAACTAATTCCATTTCCCCTTAAGCCCATCCTCCTTTGGAAATTCCATATTTTAGTGAAGGGAACCCCATTTTCCCTTCACCTGAAGTGAACCTGACCCTGCTTTCTCTCCTCTACCTTCCGTATCCTAACTGTTTGCTATGTCCCCTTAATTCTGCCTACATAACATACCTTTTGTCCATGTTCTTCTCTACCTTCACATCACAACCACCCAAATTCGGCCCTCATTGCTTTACTAGAATACTTTAGTAGCCTTCTAATTGGTACTTCTGATTCGAGTCTTTTCCTTTCTCAATTTGGTCTCCATATTAGCTGCCAAATGGACATTTCCAAAGCAGGAACATTTAACTCCCCTCAAAGAGGTTCAGGTCTTCCTTATCCTCGCTAGATAAAATGCAAACTTCCCTCTCTACTTGGTATTTCAAGCCCTTGGTAATCTGACAGTACCCTTCCTCCTCACCACCACATCTTGGAATCCCTAGTTTGCTTCAGACCTAAGCTCAAGAAGAGCCACCTCATACATGAGACCTTTCCTGATCCCCCAATGTCCTGCTTCCAGTTGGTACCATTTCACTCTTTCCTAGTTATTACATATTTACATTGCATCTATTTCATATTTATTTACCTATGTACATATCATTCCTCTGTTGAATATAAGCCCTTTGATTGCAGGGCCTGTTTTCATTTTTATCTTTGTGGCCTTGGCACCAAACATAACTCCTGATATGCAGAAGGAACTAATAGTGCACAATGCAAAGTAAATGTTTTAGTTCCACCCAGGTTGATTCAGTGCTATCAGCCACAGAAACAAAGGGACAGTTGTCATAAATAATAATTTTTCAGAACTTGGCGCATGGCAACCATAACTTTTCAAATGTGAATATCGTGTGATTAAAGCTATGTTTCCTTTAAAGTTCTATTTTTGTAATAGTTGCATATGTCTGTCTTTCCAAAAGTCTTGCTGCTATTTCAGGCAGCCTTCCCAGAGGTAGGAAAGCCCCATGGGCCACTATGTACTACTGTGCTTACTTGGCTGTATCTTGGGTGGAGTGGAAGTGGTTAATAGTTGCTTTACGGATGGTGACGAAGGGTTTTACAGAAGAAAGCAATTTCCATGTAGTTTGTGTAGTAGCCAGGAAAATGTCCTGAAAGGGGAGGAACGTGTTTCTGTTGTGCAGATAACCTACATACTGCTTTAGAAATGTGTGATTTCCAAAGTGTGCTAAAATAAGAAGTGGTTGTTTGATTTATTTCCCACAATAGTGCAGCATTCTCCTCCTAAGTGGTGTTTCTTTCACAAGCCAGGCACTGTAAATTTGAACTGAATATGTAAGTAAATATCCCTCAAGGAGATAGCATATTGGCTGGCCTCATCTGAGAATACGCTGCTAAAAACTGAAACTCTTGGCTTTTGGAAGCATCTCAAAACCTGAAATACGTTATTTTCCAAAAGAGGGCATGGAGGACCAGCCAGCAAAGCAAACTGATAGTTAGTCTGAGTTATAATTATACAGAATCTTCTTTAGACAAAGTGCTATTTGGGTTTCATCTCTTAGACTTCCCCAGTAAGCATTCAAACCTATACTTGACCCATTTGAAATTTGTTTTGAACTCTCTAAGTTTTGGTACATTGGAATAGTGTAGGGTAACTTGGTATCTCTTTTAATTTTGCATATGTACATAGTGGGATAAGGACTGTGGCAGTGTTTTATCCAATCCTAATTAGAGTGCTTCTGTCCTTCATAACTGTTCTGCTAAAGTGCTATTGATCTACTGATGTGTAACACTGGAGAAGCTTAAAGAATGGAGAAAACCTATAATATCTGAGCAACTTGTGTTCTGATTTATTATTTATCACATTATGCTTAAAACAATTTTTTTACATTTTTGTGTGTTTTTAATATTATTTTAGCATTGAATTTTCAACTCATGCAATGGCAAGTCTTGGAAACTTTTAAAACATTTATATATTCAGACAGTTAAGGGAAAAAATCCTTTTTTTATTAAAGACACTGAATACATATGTATCAAAATTCATCTCAGTTTCCATTTAGAAATAGAGATATCTTGGTTTAAAGAGAGCTTACCAAGCTACAAAGAATGACAGATATTACTGACAGAACAAAGTTATGAATGATAAAAGTACCTAAGAAATGCTTATTTTCATGTATATATGAATTAGATAGTGGTTGGAATAAAAATACTATTTGTCCGTTTGCATGGAACAAGTGCTGTGTAGTACATTAAGCATTAAGAGATAGCACCAAATGCTAGACTCAATTTGTTATTTGGGTAAATTTGTAATCTATTTTATGGGCCATCCTGATGTGGTTGAAGTTTGTGAACTCATTTCTCAAAACATTAAATGTATCCCTGTGGTTCCTCACTGGCTGACACAATGTAAACCTAACAATAAGAGGGGCTGAATAGTGATTCTCCTTCTAGAGATGACTGTGTCAGATCATAAGATTGGGTAATAGGTCCCAGCCAGAGTCACTGAATGATATAGAACTCCAAATGGAAGTTAGACATATTTGTTGTGGTTTTAAAATACTGCTTTTCACTGTTAACTATAAAGAAGTATCTTTTGGTCTATTGACTCTACCCGGGATAGCTAATATCCTCATTTTAAGTAAAGAGAGGTATTGATGTGTCCAGCGCCAGGGACTGGGAGGATCCTCCGTAATTTGCTTTGGGTGGGTATGGAACAGCTGTATATTCATATTTGTGTCTAATGGTAGACATCTCTAGGGTTGGGGAGTGGGGAAGAGTGAAAGAGGGAAAAAAAGAAATTTACATGATAACTTTATCAATATTTAAAAGGAATAACAAATTGTATGTATATAATAGAGTTGCAGTTTTATGTACTATCATCTTATTTTATTCTGTTATAGAAATGCTTCTTTTATTCCATAAATTAAAAATAAAATAATTTTTTTTAAAGTAGGGGCTGCAATGAAAAATAATAGAGGCCAAAGACTGTTTTGAAGAGACAGTAATATGGAAAGGATTGAATTAAATGTGGAGGCAACCCTGACTTAATGAAAAACATTAGAAAAGAAGAAATGTTTTATCATTATTGAGAGATTTCCTAAAAGTTAAATTCTAGGATTCTTTTGTAGAAAAATTGGAAAGACACCCTCTTTCTCTGTCTGTCGGTCTGTCTCCCTCTCTCTGTATTTGTGTGTGTGTAATAGAAAAATGGGATGGGAGCGTATGAGAGGATCCAATATGCTAAATTTTATTGCAAGTGAAAAAGCAGTTTCATAAGTAACATTGAAATTAAAAAAAAAAAAAGGTTGATTTTTTTTCTCACCCAACTTGCATTTGTATAATTTTCTCCACAAGAGGTAAGACTAATGTATTTTTTCCATTTACCCTCCACTAGGTGCCTATGAAGTAGTTAGAGGCAGAAATGTCTGTCATTCCCCTATTTGTCCATATTTCAGACATGAAAACTGAGACACCAAGATAATTGAATGAGCATTCAGTTCAATTCATCCTACATTAATTAAATGTGCCAGTGATTGTGCTAGGCCCTGGGGACACAGAGACAGAAGATTAAATAGTTTAGTCCATGCCCTCTAAACAAACATACATTCTACTACAGGCAAACAATTTATGATCTATGAGTTAATGCAAATACATACAAAATAAATGCTTGGTAATTCTAGGGTGGGCTAAATGGGGATTGCACCTTATACAGTTTAGAGATTTGATCCCAACCTTCCTTTCCAGGCTGTTTTCTCCTGGAATGAGCAGAAGAAGGTCTCTCTCTCTCTCTCTCTCTCTCTCTCTCTCTCTCTCTCTCTCTCTCTCTCTCTCTCCCTCTCTCCCCCTCCCTCCCTCCCTCCCTCCCTCCCTCTCTCCCTCTCTCTCTCCCTCCCTCCCTTCCTCCCTCCTTCTCTCTCCCTCTCCCTCTCCCTCCCTCTCTCTCTCTCTCTCTCTCTCTCTCTCTCCCCTCTCCCCTCTCCCCTCTCCCCTCTCCCCTCTCCCCTCTCCCCTCTCCCCTACCTCTCTCCTCCTCTCCCTGTCTCTGTATTTCTGTCTCTCAATATATCTCTTTCACTGACTTTGTCCTCTGTCTCTTTCTCCTTCTCCCCCCGGCCCTTGTCAGTTCCTAGCATAGTTCATATTTGGCACCAATGGAGGCAACTCTGTTAGAACCCAAAATGCCATCACCCAGATAAACCTCCCATAAAAGGAGAACATTTTGAATATTTATTTGCTTGTTGTGCTGACCAAGTGATTGGCTAACCAGCCCTTTCCCACCTGGTAATCTGTCATAAATCAGATTCAGATGTTAATAAAACAAGTCAAGTCAGACAAAGGAAGTTCAGCTTGTATTTTAAACTCCCAATTCATCAGGGTCTCCTCTGTTAGATCTTCTGTGAGAGTGTCCTTGGTAGGAATGTAGCTGGAAGATAAAACATAGATAAAAGAACCATTGTCTGAGCACAGCATTAATAAAAAATGAATGTTGATCCTAATTGAGTAATAATTAAACATAGAGGGTGGAGGCAGCAGTCTTTAGGGACCAGCCAAGTCTCAGAGACTCACTCTGAATCTCCGCTTCTTTCCCTTCTTAACAATGCCCTTACTCCTTGCCTTATGTGTTGGAATTTTGGAATTAAAATTGGAATTTTAAAATATCCACTTGTCTATAGATACTGGGCTAAACAAGTTCATTTGACAGTTTTTTTATTCTCACTTTTTAGTCAGATAGCTTCATGAATGTCATTAGTCTATCCCTTTATATTAGAGTGAAGGAGATTGAGTTCCACTAAATATGTGACTAGCCCAAGGTCACGTAAGTAGATTGGGCCCAGATTTCTTCACTATCTGGTATATTCTTTTCCCTACCTTACCATTGCACTTTCACATTTCCTTGTGCCTCAATTCATGTAGCAAATCTATTCTTAAAAGTGGTATGTAAATCAAATAATTCTTACAGACATGCATTGTGATTCCAGAACTCTTTTCATTGTTTCTGGTTGTTCTTCTTTTGGCTTTAGTTAGAAAATTTGGGTTTTGAGCAGTTTCCATGTTCCCTTCAGTACTGCAAGGAGGTAATGGTGTTTAAGATTTAAATGTAGCCTGGAACTCAGGAAACTCTGAAATTTATTTTATGAAGCAGAGAATTCTTATGTAATCCTTTTTTTTTAATTTTTATTTTATTTATTTATAAATGTTCTACAATCACTTCCTTAAAATTAAGATTTTAT